>JAJTWQ010000074.1:2637500-3225620 GCA_029007595.1 Solanum commersonii
GACTTCCCATATACAAGTTGGTAAGGAGACATACCTATGGGGGTCTTGTATGCAGTGCAATATGCCCATAGAGCATCGTCAAGCTTCCTTGACCAATCAGTTCTATTAGCATTCACAGTCTTTGCCAAAATCTGTTTGATCTCTCTGTTGGATATTTCAACTTGACCACTAGTCTGTGGATGGTAAGGAGTGGCTACATTGTGACGAACACCATATTTCTCAAGTAGTGCCTTGAATAACCTATTACAGAAGTGAGAACCTCCATCGCTAATTATGGCCCTTGGTGTACCAAATCTGGAGAAAATATTATATTTCAAGAATGCGGTGACACTTTTACCTTCATTGTTGGAGAGTGCAATTGCTTCTACCATTTCGATACATAATCAACCGCAACAAGAATATACTTCATCCCATATGAACTCACAAATGGACCCATAAAATCAATACCCCATACATCAAACAACTCTATAACCAATATAGGATTCATTGGAAGTTCTTGCCTCTTTGAAATCCCTCCTTCTCTTTGGCAACGATCACAAGATTTGGCGAAGTCATGAGTATCTTAGTGAATGGTGGGCCAATAGTACCCACATTGCAAAATCTTATGTGCAGTCCGAATACCACTATGATGCCCACTGACGGTGATGAATGGCATGCTTCAAGTACACTCAACATCTCCACCTCGGCACACATCGACGAATAATCCCATCAGCACAACTACGATACAAGTAAGGTTCATCCCAAAAGAATCTCTTCACATCATGCATAAATTTTCTTCTTTGGTGAAAAGACAAATCGGGGGGCACAATGTCGCTTGCCAAATAATTAGCAAAGTCGACAAACCAAGGAATCAAATCATGAGAAGCAGCCAATACCTTTTCATTTGGAAAAGCATCATTGATTTCAGCCCTATCTCCAAGCTTTAGCATAGCCTCTTCCTTTAATCTTGACAAGTGGTCGGCGACTTGATTTTTGGTCCCCTTTCTGTCTTTTACTACAAAATCAAACTCTTGTAACAGCAATACCCATCTAATCAATTTCAGTTTTGCATCCTTTTTCGCCATCAAATATCACAATGCAGAATGGTCAGTATGCACTATGACCTTAGTACCAAGCAAGTATGATCGAAATTTCTCGAATGCAAAAACCACTGCAAGAAGCTTTTGTTCAGTCACAGTATAGTTCTTTTGAGTCATATTTAGAGCTTTACTGACATAGTAAATAGGGTGAAGAATTTTCTCTCGCCTTTGACCCAATACTACACCAAGAGTCAATCCACTCGCATCGCACATCACCTCGAACGGTTGTCCCCAATTCGGTGAAATAATGATTGGTGCTGTAACCAACTTTTTCTTCAACTCTTCAAATGCTCTAAGACAGTCATCATCAAAATAGAATTTACACTCTTTCTCAAGCAATTTGCATAACGGATGTGCAATTTTGGAGAAGTCTTTGATGACTCTTCTATAAAAACCTACATGCCCAAGAAAACTTCTAACACCTTTTACAGAGATAGGTGGTGAAAGCTTTTCTATTACCTCAACTTTAGCTCTATCAACCTCAATACCTTTCTCAGAAATGCGATGACCCAACACTATACCTTTTTTCACCATGAAATGACACTTCTCCCAATTCAGCACCAAGTTGCAGTCTTCACATCTTTTAAGCACTTCGGACAAATTATCTAGACAATGGTCAAAGGAATCACCTACAACTGAAAAATCATCCATGAACACTTCAATAGCATTCTCCACCATATCTGAAAATATCGACATCATACACCGCTGGAAGGTTGCTGGAGCATTGCACAACCCAAAAGGCATCCGTTTGAAAGCAAAAGTCCCATATGGACAAGTGAAGGTGGTCTTCTCTTGGTCTTCTGGAGCTATAGATATTTGATTGTAGCCAAAATACCCATCAAGAAAACAATACCAACCCTTTCTTGCAAGTCTATCCAACATCTGGTCCATGAATGGCATGGGAAAGTGATCTTTTTCAGTCCATGCATTCAACTTTCGATAATCCATGCAAACTCGCCATCCAGTAACGGGCCTCATTGGAACAAGCTCATCCTTTTCATTTGGAACAACGGTCATACCTCCCTTCTTAGGCACACACTGCACAGGACATTCCCAACTACTATCTGCAATAGGATAAATGACTCCTGCATCCAGCCACTTTATGATCTCCTTTTTAACTACCTCTTGCATAGGTGGATTTAATCTTCTTTGGTGCTCAATACTGGGCTTATGCTCTGGCATGAGTTGGATTTTGTGAGAGCAAATACCATGGGGGATCCCAATAATATCTGCAATAGTCCACCCAATAGCTCGCTTGAACCTCTTTAATACAGTCACCAAACACTCTTCTTGCCTTGAACTCAAATCTGCTGCAATGATGACCGGCAAAGTATTTTTTTCACCCAAGTATACATACCTCAAGTGCGGTGGTAGAGCCTTAAGCTCCAATTTTGGTGCCTCCTCAATAGATGGTCTTGTGGGTGGGGACTCGCGATTCTTCATGTCTAGCTCATACTTCTTTGGTTTGGACCGGTATTCATGCTTATCAAGTGCAGCCACCAACTCATTATATTCTTCAATACCATCACCATCGAAATTCATCATGACCGCTGCGAGTGCCTCAACACCTAGTCGCTCTTCAATCTGTACTTCTGATCGACTCTCCACTCTGTAGGTGATAGCAGATACTGTTTGGAGCTCACTATTCTGCTTCATGGACCTACATATATTGAAAGTCGCTTCTTCATTGTTCAATCTGAACTTCATCAGTCCCTTTTCCATATCAACCAACGCACGCCCTGTAGCAAGAAATGGTCTCCCAAGGATGATAGGAACCTCAAAATCGACCTCACAGTCAAGAATCACAAAATCTGCTGGAAAGATGAAGGACTCCACTTTCACTAGCACATCATGGAGCACACCTATGGGCCTCTTCACAGTCCGATCAGCCATTAGTAACCGCATTGCAATTGGCTTTGGGTCCCACAGGCCCAACTTCTTGTAAATAGACAAAGGCATGAGGTTGATGCTAGCACCAAGATTACACAATGCCTTAGCAAAGTGTAGCAACCCTATAGTACATGGGATCGTGAAAGCACCAGGGTCTTCCTTTTTCTGCACCATAGATTTTGTAGCCATAACACTACAATGCTGCAATCTGTCATCATCTTCAAAACTCACAGACCTTTTCTTTGTCACCAGATCTTTCATAAACTTGGCATACCCAGACATTTGCTCCAATGCTTCTAGAAGAGGGACATTGATAGAAAGCTGCTTCAACATAGTGATAAACCTGCGATATTTACCCTCTTCAGTTTTCTTCATTAACCTCTGTGGAAAAGGTGGTGGTGGTCTCGGTATGGGGACCACTTTCTGAGGTATCTCAACTTCTTGTTCTGTCGCAGTCTCAGACTCCTCTCTAACTTTCACCGCATCATCTGCTTTTCTAATCTCAGTCTCCACCATAGACGGCATAGGTGGATCTATGGTTTGCTTACCTCCTCGAGTAGTGATTGCCATGCAATGACCATCATTCTTGGGATTCTGGATGGTATTGCTAGGAAGAGTGCCAGGTTGACGTGGGTTCACTATAGTGGACAACTGAGTCATCTGCTGCTCCAGATGCTTTATTGACACAGCATGGGCATCAACCTTTTGATCAATGCCAGATAAGTCATTTCTCATCTCCTTCACATTCTCATCAGTTGCATCAAACCTTCTCATCATCTTCTGCATCATATCTTCAATCCGTGCCAAATTACCTCCAGCTTCCCTAGCACCAGATTCCCGATTTTGAGGGGGAACATAGGGTCCAACCCGATCATTTCTGTTGCTATAATTATTCCTGTTATAGTTGTTGTCGCGATTGAAGTTCCCCTCCCAGATATAATGACCCTCTCGGTTGTAATTTTCATAGTTCCGACCTTGGTTTCCTTGACCTTGGCGCCAATTTTCTGTGTTGGATCCTTGGGTATTTGGTCGAAAACCCCCCGTCTGATCATTCACCGCATAAGTGTCCTCTTCATAGTAACACTCCTCAACTGGTGGTGGAGTTCTTGTCAAGTAGTTCACAGCATTTACCTTTTCTGCTCCTCCTCTCACATGCTTCAGTACCAACCCCAACTCTGTCCTCATCTGAGCCATCTCCTCACGAATATCATCTGCAGAGTTGATAGTTGCATTATGAACGACAAATGTGTTTCTCCCAATATCTGCTCTCCTAGTGCTCCATGCTTTATTGTTGCGAGAGATCCTCTCTAATTTTTCAGAAATCTGTGCATATGAACAATCACCATATGAACCCCCAACAATAGTGTCAAGGACTGCTTTATTGTTATCATCCTGTCCTCGATAGAAGTACTCCTTCGCCGACTCATCATCAATGCAGTGATTTGGAACACTTCTAACGAATGAAGTGAATCTGTCCCAAGAGCTGCTCACAGACTCTCCAGGTAATGCTACAAAATTGTTGACCCTATCTTTGTGATTGAGCTTCTTGGACACTGGATAGTACTTTGCTTTAAACACCTCCGTCAATTGGTCCCATGTAAATATTGAGTTATAAGGAAGCTCAGTGAACCATACTGCAGTGTCGCTTGTGAGTGACAGAGGAAACACTCGTAACCCAATGACGTCTATATCTAGGTCTGGTCTTCCTACACAACTCTTGCAAACTACCCTTAGCTTGGCTAGGTGAGCATGTGGGTCCTCCGATGGCAATCCTGAGAATAAGCCCCTTGCTGTAAGCATCTGCATCAAACTGCTAGTCACCACAAATGTGTGCCCTGGAGGTAAATGAGGTAGGACAATGGGTCCATCAGAGTTTTCTATGTTCAAGTTGTCCCGATAGTTGTCATATTATCGTGGGCCTAATGGATCTTGCGCCCTTAGTGGATCTCCCAATCGATTTTCAACTGGAGCTTGGTTGTCACCACCAACTACCCTCTGCTGTTGTAATTCCTCTGCATCATCCAGATTTCCTTCGATAGGATTAATTTGACCTCTTGGATTATTCATTCTTCGTAAAGTGCGGCTTAACTCTGGATCGTAAGGAGTAAGTGGTTCCCCCTGACTCCGTGTACTTGGCATACACTAGAGGTAGAACCTGAGAGAGACAAAAACAAAAACAAAAAGTAAAATATGAAAATATTTGACTAACGTTCAATAATGTAGTTAAAATAAATCTAAAAGCCAAAATTTCCCCGGCAGCAGCGCCAAAATTTGATACGCTCAAATTACACTTCCCTACAGAAGTATAAGTGATCGTTATCAAGTAGAGAACCCAACTTGTAGGTTGGGGTCGATCCCACAAGGAAAAATGGTTTAGACTTTACTTTAACCGACAATTATATTCAATTAGTCAAAGAACTTCCAGTAAGTAATCAGTAATCAAACAAAATTCAATTTTCGGTTGTTATCAAGATGAGAGGAATAACTAGGGCATACGTGTTCCCCACAAGCTCATAACGCAATAATCCTAGTAACAGCAATCCTTTCTTAGTGTATTACATGCAAAGTGATAAGTTAGGTATCTCTAAATCCTTGATCCGGCATCTAGAGAATTTCACCCCGCACCTTGATCCGGCTACGTGTGTATAATTTACTAACCCTTACCTTTACCTCATATTAGACATCATAATCGATGTTTGGCTTAGTTATTACTTCGCACCAATTGACACTAGTCTATTAGATAGTATCACACTAAATCTATATTGATAATTCTTTTCTTGTTGATTACCTCCTTGATCCGGCAAGTAGCAACAAGGCGAGTTCTAACGTTGGCCACCGTTAAAAAGACTTCTAAACGAAAGAATTATCAATGCATGCAAAACACTATTCATGAATTGCCTATTTACTATTCATATTTTGTTAATCGCTCATGGTTCGCACAACCCTAGTTGTGGATTTAGTTACTCATATTAGCAAGAACACCATTCATAATTTTAGATAAAGAAATCATGAACTTACGTAACGAGAATAATAAATCCAGAAATTCAACTTGAGTTACAAAGCCAAAAATCTTCAAAACAAACTTGTAAAATTAATAATTGCAAAAATTGTAATTCAATCTCCAAAGTCACAAAATAGAACTAGAATAATAATGTCTAACCCCAAAAATGAGGTTTACATGTCCTATTTATAGAAAAACAAATCCTAATTTAAAAAGAAAACAATTTAAGGAAAGTCTGTTCAGGTACGCGTCTTCAATCCACGAGACTGACTTACGGACCATCGATCGATCTACAGTCCATAAGTCCCTTCCGTCAGCCAGGACTTAGAAAATATTTCAGCATCCAAAACTCAGCCTCTCTGAAGCAAACGACGAACTGACAGTACGGTCCGTAAATTGATCTACGGTCCGTCAATCACCTCCGTAGCTCCATACTTGGAATATTCAAAAATCAGGTACTGGAACCCTCGCAGTCTACTTCTACGGTTTGACTAGTACGGTCCGTAGACTGATCTACGGACCGTCGATTGACACCGTGGTTCCACACTTGGTCAGATTTCCCTGATTTGTCATCCGTCCCTTGGCTGCTGATCTACGGTCATCACGTACGGACCGTCACTGGACCTACGGTCCGTGGATTGGCTCCGTGAAGACTCTTTTTCTGCACTTTGATCAGTCATCTCCATACTTCTACGCCTGAACATCTTTCCTGCAAAAATATAATAAAACACATAAAAACCAATACGATAATGCCCTAGACACACACAACTTGTAAGTTAAATGTATTAGAAATACCATAAACTCATGGTATATTGGCAACTTGTGGAACACCATATTCGTACTCAGCCCTGGCATATCTTCATAAGACCAGGCAAATATATCAATGTATTCTCTAAGCAAGTGAACCAAGTCTCTTCTTTGAGTTTCAGTCAGATGGACGCTGATTCTTACTTCTTTTTTAACACATTTTTCATCTCCGAGATTCACAATTTCAGTTTCTTCCAAATTTGGCTTGTGTTGATTCTGAAATTGTCGAAACTCTTCGATAACATGTTTGGACACCTCATTTTCATCTTCATACACATCGCATTCATCATCACCTACCTCATTTTGTTCGTTCAGCTCATGACATGATATGACATTGACAGGTTTTAAATTAATATTATTGAAATCATAAACAAGCAAAGTTAGTAAAAATAAACAATAAGTAAATAACTAATTTTGATAAAAGAGGCTTTCATTCAAATTGTAAAATGAGTGCAAACTTTGGCCATGGCCGAGAGCCATTTTGCCTTTTTAACATCACAGGGAAATTTAAAAACTTCAAACAAATAAAACTGCATAAAGGGTGGGTCTCGGGCCTCTTCCGAACTACCACCGATTTTAAAAACAAATAAAACGCATATCCTTTCTACCCAGATGAGCGGGAAATCAGGAGTGGCGTGGAGGTCCAGTTCTGCAATTGATCCTCAGGTTCTGCATTACGGATGCCTGATGTCCCCGTCTCTTCTTCAATGACCGCATTAATCTCCTCAAAAAGGCCCAGATTCCTTCCCCGAGACCACCATCACTGTTATTTTCTCGTATCGGAAATGACTGGTACAGATGAGAAATTGGCCTGGCCAATGCTTGATCAACACTCTTGCTCTTCATCTCTGCTTCGTCATCTGTTGGGATATATCCCAAACCAAACTTTGCTCCTTTGGCGGGAATTTGGATTGGCTCGACAATTCCTTGAAAGTGCTTCCCCAATCCGAAACCTGGTTCAAAATCATTCTGGAGCATGACGGTAGCAATTATCTTGTACACGACGGGCATAGGAGGTTGCGGAGCCAAATCATCACCAGTGGCATTTACCAGCTCCATCGTGTAGAAATCACAACCTCGAGAGATATCATCAACGATCGGTGCATACCCATTGGAATGACTCCCTTCACCGTAAATGACCAATTCCTGATTTTTCCAAACAAATTTCATTAGTTGGTGAAGGGTAGAGGATACAGCCCCAGCCATATGAATAAACGGTCTTCCCAGAAGCAAGTTGTAACTGGTGTTGATATCCAACACCTGGAACTCCACATTAAAATCCACCAGACCCACCTGAATATCCAAGTTTACTGCACCCAATGTGTCTCTTTGCACTCCATAAAAGGCCCTCACATTGACTTGGTTCTGGTGAAGCTTTCCCAAGTCGAAAGTGGACAAATATTAAGACCGAATCCGTCATCGACCAAGACACGATTAATTATCTTGTCTCAACACATACAGGTGACGTGCAGAGCTTTGTTGTGCATCCTCCCTTCAAAGGGCAACTCTTCGTCACAAAAACTGATTCGGTGTCCTCGGATGACCTGGTTTATCATGGCTGCTAAATTGTCACTGTTAGTACCCACAGGCACGTAAGTATCATCCAAAGCCCTCATCAGAGCCTGCCTATGTAACTGCGAACTCATTAATAAGGCCCACACAGAGATCTGAGCCGGCGTCTTCTCCAAATGCTTCACAATTGAATAATCTTTCGGCTGCATTTTCCTCCAGAACTCTTCGGCTTCAGCCTCACTAATCGGCCTTTTAGTCTGATCTTTTTTCTGCCCCCCTTGGGCCAATTCTTCCGGTGTGTAGCACATGCCAGATCTGGTCATGCCTTGAGTAACAGCTGTTTCAATCACAAACTTTGGTCGGGCAAGAGTTTTTCTTGGCACCAAGGCAACAGCCTTCTCGGGTGTCAGAATCACAAACTTTTTCTTCTCCCTAATGTTCAACGAGGCCACAGCCTTTTCCAACTCATCAGAAACAATTAGAACTATTGTCTTTGTCACGCACCAGTCATCATCTGTCTCTATCATATTGATAGTAGCGCCTCCATGATTTGGCAAAGGATTACTATTGACACTGGGCGCGATCATCTGAAGAGAGACCACGTTCTGGTCAATCAGGTCTTGGATCTTATGCTTCAGGTTGATACAGTCTTCGGTATCATGTCCAACACTGTTGGAGTGATACGCGCACCTCTAATCAGGTCTGTAAAACTTTGAACTGGTGTCAACCGGCTTGGGACCCACTGGATGAATATATCTTGCCGCAGTTAATCGCTCGAACAGCTTTGTTCGGCTTTCAATAAGCGGAGTGAAAATTTTGGCAGGCTTCTTCTCAAATCTAGGACGGGGGGGATCGTAATTGCCTTGCTGAGGGGGAGGCATTTGACGATAATTTGGAGTGTTCGGACGAAGGGCTTGATATCTGGGATATGAGTTGATTTGGTAGTTTGGTTGTGGAGCTTGGTAGTTCGGGGGGGTATTTTGATAAAGTGGAGCTGGGGTTTGGTACATTGGGGGAGGAGTTTGGTAATTCGTCTGAACGTTGGTACAGTTGGGGGCGACATTTCGATAGTGATGAGGGGGAGTCTGGTAAACTGGAGGGGGGGTTTGGTAGATAGTAAGGGGAGTATGGTAGCTAGGAGGGGGGAGTATTTTGATAACTGGGAGGGGGGTATTTTGGTAATTGGGATGAGGGGTATTTTGGTAATCAACCTGTGCATAACAAGCCGGGAATGAACTCTGTGAAGGTCGAGAACGACCTTGGTATGATAAGGATTTCCTTGGGGTCTTTTTCCCCTCATAAGAGATAGTTGACACATCCTCTCTTTTCTTCTTCAACAAGACCGAAGATTCGGGAGAGGCAGCAACACGGGCAATCTTCCCGGTTCTCAATCCATCTTCGATAGTCTCACCTACTTTGAGTATCTCAGCAAATTTCGCTCCAACGAGCAACATGATTCTGTCATAATATTCGGGCTCCTGCACCCGCATAAACACTTCGACAATTTCTTTTTCTGACATAGGAGGTCTAACTCTAGCTACCTCCTTTCGCCATCTGTATGCGAATTCTCTGTAACTTTCGGTCGACTTCTGCTTCATCTTCTCCAATGAGTAACGATCAGGAACGATCTCCACATTGTAGGTGAATCGTTCGATGAAGTCCTTAGCCACATTGTAGGCAAATCGTTCCAGCTAGACCACTGTCTCGTTTCATGGGACGTAAACCATTCTAAAGCCTCTCCGCTCAAACTTCGGCTGAAAATCCGCATTAACAAAGCTTCGTCTCTCCCAACTCCCACGAGTTGGTCGCAGTAGGCCCTCAGGTGTGCTAAGGGGTTCCTCGTTCCTTCGAAGATGTCAAATTTATGCACCTTGAACCCCTCTGGGAGGTCCAAATTTGGATGAATACATAGATCCTCATAACTCAAACCGGTAACTTCAGGAATACACTGCAACTCTTTTATGGCCTTTCAAATCTCTTCCTTCATATCCAGCTTGGCGGCCTCTTCCTTTGACCTCCACTCTCTCTCTCTCGCTCCTCATAATGGTCGAGCTCAGAACCATTGACATCACGCTCGTTGGGAATTGGGATTTGGAAAGTGGCTAAGGGGCGTGATAGTTTTGGGGGAAAGTCTGGGGGTTGGTGTACTGGTTTTGGTGAAGGAGGGAAGTGCGTGGATTATTAGCGTTTTGATTGTGGGGGGGTAGGCCAGTTTGGTGGTTTGCATTAGGGGGAGGGAGTGTCGCTTGGAAGTTCGTATTTGGAGGAGGGGGTGGTGTTTGATAAGAGGCTGACGCGTAATGAGGGTTTTGGGTGGTAAGGTCAATGATGGAGGGATTATGAGTAGGAGCTGAGGGCAGGTTCTGAGCTTGTTCCGTGTTAGAAGGGGGAATTTGAGCTAGAGGTCTTCCGTCTGGTTGAGTGTTGACAGCAAAAATCGAAGGAGGCAAATCTTGTTTTCTCTGCATCTCGACCCTCATCTCAGCAATTTGTTGCATCAACTGCAGGATCAGTTCATTCTGATCAGCAAGGGCGGGCTGAGCCACCACGACATCAGTAAGGCTGGTTTCTTCATTGTTATCACCCATTGTTGCTTTTCCCTTTTGTGAACTTGGACTAGGGAAGGAATCTGTAGGACCTTTGGATCTAGTGAAATAAGGATGGTCGGCCAGTGTATCAACACAGATCAGTTCTAACTACCTGTAGAGAAAAATAACTCAAAGGCAAATCTGTCAGTATTAGTTCTGGATAAATAATGCAAGATATCACATAGAAAGCAGATAAACACATAAAAGTTGCTTCGTTTGAGGACACATTAACCCCCGAGTAATATGGGCTGATTTTTGTAACAAGCAGGAATTTGCTCGTTTTATTTTGGGGCTAGTAACTCAGAAAGGCTAAATTGCGTTGAGCTAATGTCTTTTTGCTGCATCTTATGATATCTGTTGATCTTGAACTCAATGTTTCCTTGCGGAATGAAAGAGGGGGAAAAGAAAATTTGAAAAAGATAGGGGCAAGGCCTTGGAAGGCTGCCTACGTATCTCCCAAGGAGAATTCAGACCCTACGTAGTTCGAATACAAAGAAAGTTTCATTTTCATTCATTCATTTCTTGAAGATTACAAGAAAAGTAAAAAACAGACAATAAAGCTCATAAAAGATAAAATGTGCCTCCACCCAAGCCATTCTTCTTCTGATTGTCACATTAATCACGGAAGGTAAACTCATATGCTTCAAGGGTGGTTTTCTTATTCTCTTCCTTCCACCGTCCTTGAAGAGGAGGCCTATAGACAATTTCCTCCCAGTATCTTCTTCGGCAGCTCCAATGTGAGTGTCTTCGGGACCATTGCTGGTGGTCTCTTGGTTAGAGAAATAGTGTTTTCCATGTGGCTTTTGAAGCGTCACGATCATATTTTTTAGGACATCACGTTTCTTCTGCACAACAGTTATCTCTTCATCTATAACAACACATTTTGTCATCTTTGCTGCCAATTCTGCGTCTACTGCCGCATTTGCTACTCGTGCGACCGCAGTGGCAAACTCTACTTCCATTCTCCTTTCTCTGGTTTCTTGGATCTCCTGTCTGAGCCGCTGCAATTTCATCCTCAAATCTTCCTCGTTAGCTCTATGTCGATACCCTTGCCTTTTTCCATATTAGCAGCAATCTCACCTTTCCTGAGATGGTAGAGTAGTATTTTAGGATTTGGTAGTAGAATTTTATTTCTGGCTGAGAAACTCAAGACTCATGGAATTTTGGTCGGACGTTTGGTAGTGACTTATATTTAATATTGTAGGAATTTTTATTTTTATTTTGAAATTTTGAAAAGGAGTGGGCTAAGAATGTCCTCATTCAAAGCAACGTACCACATAAACAGTTAAAGCGCACAAGTAAACAGACAAATATCGCGTCCTACACATGTATGTGACCCTTTGTGTTAAGGGTAGGCCTAGCGAATTGAAGGATGTATATGTCTTTTTAAGCCAATTCATTATTCCCAAAATATTTCATTAATAGCATTCAAAATATTTGACAAACATAAAAAATCGGGAAACGAGTTCGAAAAACAAATTACAAAGCAAAGTACAAATAAAGCAATCCCCGCTAGGCTGATAACAAACTTCAAGCTCATCCTGATCCTTCACCAAGTCTGGTCCTCTTGGCGATGCTAACCTCTTCCCACATAGCATATCTGTTTGCCCATAGGTGATCTCTAGCCAACCGAGCTCCTTCTTGGTGTTTGAACCTCTCGATCGACTGAATCTGTTGCTCCATGCTATCATCTAGTTCTGACATGCATTGTCTCGCTCTTCGTAACTCTTGCTTCAACTGAGCTATGACTTTGGCGTCCTCCGAATGTCGGCGTTGATGGTCCAAATCATTCTTGTCATACTTCTCTTGGAGTCTATGAAGTCGAATTTGATGTTTGGCCCCAACATCTGCAATAATATGGGGAACATTTGGACCAGGCTCAATAGTTCCGGCGAGGCTCTTCTTCGACCATTCTTTGTAATCCTTAGAACATTCTGGACGAAATCTGTTTGGTACTGGCTCACCCAATACCCTTCGAGTCTTCCATGTTCTACGTATGTCTTCAGCATAAGAGACTCGTCCATTTTCATGATCGGTTGCAAATTTCTTCATGTTCGTAATTTGGGGAATCTCATGTTTCCCTCCCAGTTGTCTAAGGACTCGACCGGGAGCATATGGCCTAGTCCCTCTTAACCTGGCAAATATCAAGTAAGGGGTCTTTTCCGCTCGAATCACCATTTGCTTTGTCACCACCAGACTTTCTATCGACCACTGCACATTTTCCTCTCTTAGCCCTTGAAGTCTTGGATACCAGAATTTTAAACCTCCAGTTTTGTTGCAATGATTATGGTACATCCAACAATCATGACGTGCAAATTGATCCGATCGTCTCAACGAATCTGGTTCTTCCGGGTTATGTGCTTTGATCAAGTGCCTCATCATCCACCACTGAAGTATCAGGTTGCATCCCTGAAAGAAACGCTCTCCGCTTTGACACTTGTCCAAAGCCCTATAAATGTCAGCCAAAATCATGGGTGCCAAAGTGTAGTACTTAGTTGCTGACCCGTAGCCCACCCCATAGAAAATAGCATGAGTGACCATTACTACACTCGGATGGATAGTATAGTTTGGTCCTTGGGGAAATACCATCGTCCTAAGTAGGCATATCGCAAAGGCGAGAAGACGTGTCTCCTTCCATTTCTCTTCTGAGACAAACTCTTCTTTGAACTTTTCATAGGCTCTTGCACGTCTGAATCGGTAATAAAGCTTTCGAAGCGAAATGTTTGGCCCGGGCAGCTTGTCCATCCAATCAGCTTTGACGAGTGACAGTTTTTCTTTAATTTCAGCAAAATCCCATGTTTTTGGGAAAAGGAGATCTGTATCGAGTTGGAACCTCCTTTTGTTGCACATGCCAACACTTTCGTAACTTGCCAAGACTTCTTCAATAGTCGGCGTCATTTCCACTTCCCCGAATCGAAATACCATATTGTCAATGTTCCAAAACTTAACCATTGTTTCAATTAAGCCTGGCCAAGCCACCATTTCCATCAATGACGGGAGACTGTCTATGTGTCTTTGAACCTTTCTCTTGTCCCCGTTGTTCATGAACTTCCACCAAACTTGGAGATAAGGGTCAGGTATGGTCACCATTTGGGTTCTCAGAGGCTCATGTACTGGATTCATTCTATAAAAAAAAAATAGACAAAGGTAAGTTTCCCCCGCCCCCATTAGATAATTGATTTTTTTTAAAAATACATATACATCCTTCAATTAACACATAAATATGATTGTCTCTTTATCGGCAAGATGGGCCAAATAGACACAAGGTGGGCTTCTAATGGGCCCAACACACTTTGGGTGTTGGGTCAACTTAGTTCAAAATGCGCTAAAAGTCAGGATTTGGTTTCGCTCTACGCTAGTTGACTAAGAGTGGCTTTTGAGAGACCGGGAACCCAAGCGGACAACTTAGGCTGGAATTCACGACAACCATTGAACGCATGAGGAACCAATAAATTGTCGATCATTCCGAAAAAGGGTTGAGTATAAAAAAGTCCGGTTGCGGTTCCGCAAAACCGTCATTTAATATACTATACATACAATAGAATATGCCATGAGATGCAGTGACAGTTATATCAATTTAAACACATTGAGAGCAGATAAACAGTTTAACAATTAATATAATTAGTCAAACAAGTCAAATCTTATGGTTAGAACTTAATTAAATCTCCAGTAGAGTCGCCATTTCTGTTTATTTTAATAGGATTATAAAGGAAAAATGACTGAGTTTTTGAAAAATCGATCAAACTTATGGTTTAAGAGAAATCGAATTTCCAAAAGATCAGAGTCGCCACTTAATTTTTAGTAAAAATCAAGAAAAATTAAAAGGGTTTTCAAAAGATTTAAACAGATAAAATCAATTGAAAAAAGAAAGGGTTCGAAGTTCAATGTATATTCCGAGAAGGTGTTAGGCCCTCGAAATGTCCGCTAACTTGCGGTTGACCGGCGATTTGACTAAAAATAACTTTGACTAATTTATTTATTTATTTTTGAGAAAATATTAACTAAGTAAAAGAATTTTTTTTTTGTTTTTGGAATTTAACTAAGTGAAGAACTCACGACTTTCTCTAATTTTAAAATTTTTCACAAAGTAAAAGAACCCACTTTATTTTAACTAATTATTATTACTATTTTTTTTAAAATTTAAATTAAGTGAAAAAAGCTCATATATTTTAACTTATTTTTATTACTATTATTATTTTTATTATTATTATTTTTTATCTTAAGGGAGCATGAACTAAGGGGGAATTCTTTCTAAAGGGGAATAATTTAAGTATTAACAATACCAAAATAAAAACTAGGTAATAAGAATATATATAAAAATAAATATTTATGGTTTTTTTTTAGTGTAAAAGGAAAATGGCTATCTTTGGAATTTAATTAAATTCAACCATAAAGACAAATAAAACGTTAGTCAATAAACAAATAAATAAACAAATAAATGAAGAAGAATATATTGAATTTGGGCTTTTGCCCAAATTTCCAAATCTGCAAACAGGAAAATGAAGTAATAATTCATTGGGCTTTAGCCCTCTTTTTTTTTTTTATCTTCCTTGAGCATGATATACACAAGGTGTATACTCGAGGTATACACCGTGTATACTGCTAATTCGAGCTCCCAGACCTGTAATTTCATTTGAACTTTGTATTTTTGCATTTTTCACCTGCATTTTCACGTTTTGGACCTGTATTCTGTATTTTCCGTCTGTATATCAGTGTATACATCGGGTATATCAGCCTGTTTTGACCTTTTCGGATCTTGAAAATTTTATTTCCAGCATTATCACGCTGCTTTCAACCCATACACTGGTTTCACTGACCCGATAGTGAGGCTAACTCGAGTAAGAAGAGCAGATTTGGGCCTTTATAGCCCAAATCGGAATGCAAACGGGAATAGTGGAGTCCATGGAGACCCAAGACAGATTCACACATAGAAAAAAAAAACAGAAACAAGATAAGAATTAGCAATGGAGGACACTTTGAATCTATGCAATACAACCAAGATACATGAAAAAAGGAAATAAGACAAAATAGGCATGTGATTAGAATGTTATGCAAATATGACAAAGGAATGCATACAATACTTAATGAGCTTTCATTTAAATTAAACTAACTTCACATAATAAGATGAAACACCAAATGATAGTGATAACTAAATAATAAAACTAATAGTGATTAAATGAAGTAGATTTATACATGATTACTTAGATATAAATAATGATGAGGAAGCAATTATTAGTAAAAAAGGAACGGACTATTGAGGCTAATGTGATTAAGTTTTAAAAGAGAGAAAAAAAATATGCAATATGAAACTATGCAAAGGCAATAAGACACCTATGTATTAATGGACTGAACTTGAGCATTTTTTGCACATAAGCAAAGTAGTAGACCCAATTCACAAAATAATGTTACTGCTTTGCCACAATTTCAGACATGACAAAGAGATGTATTTTTAGCAATTTTCACAATTTAAAACAAAGAAAGAGGGCAAGGATGGGCGACGGAACATACCAACAACTTAAGCACAATTTCCCACATACTGAGGCATGTATTTAAAGCTAAACAAAAAAGGATTAAAATTTAAACCTTAAGACTATAATCTTTCTAAAATGAGATTCAATCAAAAGAAATCATCAAAGAGAAGAAGAGAAACAATTCATGCTCAATAAGCACATACAAGAATAGGACACCACCATTGCATTTTGGAAAGATTTTTTTTTTTAACTCAAACCAAACATGAAACCCAACCAATTTGTCACGTACAAGCTATATTCGCCGAACCCTTACATAATAGAAAATAATATTTTAGATCAGATTGAAAAGTGGTACGGGGAAATACAAGTTTCAAGACCCTCAAAGGAGGTATGGATGCGAGGGAACGTGATCAAAATAAACAATTTGAGATGGAAGGAAGAAGAGATGGATGTCGAAAACCAAACATTATCACAGATTCATACTAAACAAGAGCAAACTAAGACTGATACGGTTATTTAGAAAAGTTGATCACAACTATATTATGAAAGCTAAGACAACAGAAACAGTAATAACAATTGGAAAATAACCCTCCAATGTCTACACATATATTCAAGTCACAATCCACACTAAAGGTGAAATAGTAGACGAAAGAAACATCAACCCTTATCGACATTTGGAAGCCGACAAACCATTATCGAGGGAGAAAACCAAATTCACACGGGAAAGGAGTGAACTAACTATGCTGATGACTTGAGACCAAACAAAATCGAAACAATCCAAATTTCTATCATTTCAAATAACTCAACAGTTAACATATCGGCATATTGGATATAGCCAAAATATGAACTAAAACAGGGATTACCTTTTAAGGTGCAGCAAACTGGACAGGAAACAAGCAGGGGAGATCTTCCACCACGCGAAATTCCAACAGACAGCAACAGAGGGAAACCTCAAAGCTAAAACTCCTGAGCTCTTATCGTTAAGAGCCTATTTCTATGTATTTTAATCGATTGAAACAATGTATACCTAGTAATTTTTGCTATATCTTTGTTCTTAATTCCAATAGTTTTCGACTTCTATTTTCCTTCTATGAAAATTGTTCCCAACGTTTTCCTAATATCTCTCCCACCCCACACAATGAAGAAAAGGGGGAATTTATAGGGGGAAGCTAGGGTTCGAAAATGGGGGGGAAAATGAAGGAAAAATCGGATAAGAAAGGGTTTATTCCCAATTCAAATTTCAAAAATCTTTCACAATTAAGTAGAGACACCTTTTCTTGCAATTTTTGCCCCATTCCAAAAGAGGAAAGGGGAGAAAATCGTGCCTCTTTCTCTGCTGTACCAGTTCTGGGTTTCTTGTAGCTGGAGGAGAAGAAGAACAATACGGGGTCATTTTGGTCATGCTGTACGTTGTATTTGCTGTTGCTATTTGGAATTGTATGTTGGGGTGCTTATTACAAAAGAAGTGGGTATTAGATTTGAAAGTGGGTAGTTGAGAATTGTTGTAAGAATTGGGCTGGCTACTGGATGTAATGAATTGGGCTAGAAATTAGGTCCAAAATTGGACTAAGAGGAGTTGAAGGAATTGGTTGGATTGAAATTGAGAAATTGGCCAATTGGATTAATGACTTAGCTAAATTGAGTTAATTAGTAAATTCGACTAATAATTAAATAGGATGAATTAATATAATTAATTAATGAGCTTCTTAATCTTAACGAAATAAAATAATTAACTCAATTATAAACTAGTGACTCAAAATCTAAACTACTAATTTAAACAAAGTTAATTGAAATACTCACTAAAATTAAAATATTTTTTTGATGATTTTCGAAATGTTTATAAAATATACTAATTATATACGAAATTATATAAAACATATATGTTAATATAAAATTACTAAAAGTGACAAAACTATTTAGAATAACTTGCAAGCTATAATAATAATTATTATTATTATGTGTGTGTCTATATACATACATACATACATATATATATATATATATATATATATATATATACAAAATTTATTTTTGAAACTTTATAAATCTAATTATTTTAAATCGTTTGAAAATTAAGAAACTCGGCAATTAATTATTATCGGGGAGGGTCAAAATTGGGTGTCAACAATGTCAACTGTAGCCATTTTCAACAATGCTAAGCTAAATTTAATAATCTTAAAATAACAATAAGTGATATTGTAGAGACACACCGTAGAGTATTAAATAAACTCCAAACAATTTTAGCAAACGTTAAGACAACAAGCCAAATGGAGCATATGAAAGTTAAATTATTATTTTTTCTTTTTAGATAAAGTAGCTACCGGTTAAAATAAGAACAAATGAAGCTTGTCATAAGAGCTATTCTTTATGACCAAGGGAGAAATAATGATAACAACCATCCCTTTTATAATAGATATGAACTTTTTAGTGTTAAACCAAGGACATAAGCAGAGAACTGGACAGGTTGGGACTTAAGCAAAATACGGAAGACATGAATTAAACGACTCACTATCCACAATAAAGAAACTTAGCTAGTAATACTAACCCACTAGAACAGAAGGCAAAACATGAACTTTTGACAAAGAAGAACAAATTTAAAGAAAACAATAAGATGAGTTTCAACACAAGACAAGGGCTGAAATGAAACCAAATAGAGGAAAGATTAACTCAACTATATGACACATATCCATCTAAATGCACTTTCCACAAAACAACAAGATATGCTAAAATCTAATTCATGAATACACTTAACACTTAAATACCAACAATATATATATATATAAATACCAAGATAGGAACAGACCACAACCAAGACAAAAGTAAGATTTAGGCTAAAACATATAATCCAAATTTATACACAAAATTTATATAAGCTTATGAATTCGAGATAACTACAATTTGGTTATTTGAACAAGAGGAGCTACGGACAACGGCCATCCGAAATCGAAAGAAATGAAAAAAAAATTATTCACTTTTCCAACTAATATCCATTTTTCAAAACCGTACAAGTCAAAAGAAAAGATCAACATTATTGTCTATAGATGTGCAGATTAGGCAAACATTGAGTGAGTCTCTAGTCATGAGTCACAAAAATTTTTTTTTACAAAAAGAAAATCAAATCAATCGATAGACAATAAAAAAAATAAAACTGTGCGATTAACACAATCAATATTATGACCGAAACGATCATGAGATCCTTAGCTCAAACAGGAATTTAAGCAAAGCAAAGTTACAAGGATTTTACCTCTTCTTGGGCAGCGAACTTGACAACAAGCTGAGAGCAAGGATTCTTCTACCACAAAATCTTAATACGAACAGCAAACAACAATTCTGGGCAGAATTAGAGCAACTACCTTTTTGGAATTTAGAATCAAAGGACTAAAATGTGAAATTCTAAAGTGTAAAACCTATTTGTCGAAAACTCAAACTCAAAAAAAAAAAACTCCCCCCCTCCCCCCAACAGTGATTAAAATAGATGAATATATAGATGGAAATTAGGGGGAAATTGCATGAAATTTCAAATTTTAAAATTCAAATTCATTCTGCCCCTTTTCAAGACAACAGTAGAAAGCTTTAAAAAAATCCCCTAAAATGGAGGGGGGGGGAGGGGGGGAAAGGGGACGTGAGGGTGATAGGTCTGCAGGGTATGGGTTCTTGCAAGGTAGGAGACGCAATTTTCGGGTTGATTTAGCGTGAAGAAGACGAAGGCAAGTATGGGGGTGGGGTCGCTGTTTTTTCACGCCAAGAAGAAGAGAAGGGGGATGGGTCGGGTATTGGTATTGATGTTGTTGTACGTATGCTGGGTCTTATTATGTTAAGAACATTGGTGTATGTAATGTTGTGGGTTATTGGGCTGGCAAATTGGTATGTATGGGTTGGGAATTATGATGTGGGCCACTAGAAATTGGAAGTAAGGCCCAAACTTGGTCTTTTAATGGGTTAAGGATAGGATAACAATTGGCTAAAAATTGCAACAAGACAATTTTTCATAAATTAATTAACGAGTTTCTTAATCTTAACAAAAAATAAAATAATTAATTAGATTATAAACTAATTAATTTAATTACAAAACTAATTAACTCGAAATTATAACTATAACTTAAAGTAAATTAAACTAATAAAATATTTAACTAAAAATTGTAAAATCTTTTTTGATGATTTTCAAATATTTATAAAAATAACATGATTGTCGAAATATACATATTCATTATTTAAAATTATTATAAAAAGACAAAATTACTTTTGTATTCCTTATTTAAAAATAACATGATTGTCGAAATATACATATTCATTATTTGAAAATAACTTGCAAGTATTTTGAATTTCATAAAATTCATTAATTCAAAATTACAACCATCACTAATAAAATATTAAAATATAAAATCTTTTTGAGATGAATTTCAAATGTTCATAAAATATACCAACTATATACTTAATTATGTAAAAACATGTATATTATTTCAAAAATTATAAAAAGGCGATATTAACTTGCAAACTATTATTATTTTATTTTTTTCTGAAGATTTCTAAAACTAATTATTTTAAATCATTTGAAATTAAAGAAGCTCAATGATTAATTTATATTATGGAGGGCCAAAATTGGGTGTCAACAATTAATGCAGCAGTCAGAAGAAGAAGCTTTGATGAAGGCACCATCTATCCTTTAGGAGTTTTATTGTATGTTTTTTTTTTACTTTCCTTGTAATCTTCAAGAAATGAATGAATGAAAATGAGAATTTCCATTTGTATTCGAATTACGTAGTGTCTGAATTCTCGTTGGGAGATACGTAGGCAACCTTTCAATGCCCGACCCATATCTTTTAAAAAAATTCTTTTCCACCTTTCACTCTACAAGGAAACATTGAATTTACATCAACAGATGCTGAGAGATGCAACAAGACGACCTTAGCTCAACACAATTTAACATTTCTGAGTCACTAGCCTCAAAATAAAACGAACAAATTCATGCTTGTTCAAAAATCAGTCCCCATTATTCGTGGGTTAACATGTCCTCAAACAAAGCAACTTTTACGTGTTCGTATGCTTTCTATGTGATATTTTGCATTACGTGCCCTGAACTAAAACTAATAAATTTGCCTTTGAGTTGTTTTTCTTTCACATGTAGTTATAACTGATCTGTGTCTATAAGCTGGTCGAATACCCTTATTTTACAAGATCAAAAGGCCCTACAGATTCCTTCCCCAATCAAAGTTCTCAGAAGGGAAAAGTAGTAATGGGTAACAACAATGAAGAGATTGGCTTACCGATGTTGTCGTAGCTCAGCCCGTCATTTCTGATCAGAATGAACTAATTATGCAGTTGATGCAACAGATCACCAAGATGAGGGTCGAAATGCAGAGAAGACAAGATCTGCCTAATTCGGTTTTTGCTTTCAATGCTCCAGCAGATGAAAGGCCTCCACTCCACCTTCTTCCTTCAAGCGCGGAACAAGCCCAAAACCCACCCTCCAATCCTGCTCAGAATCCCTCAATCATCGACCTAACCACCCAAAATCCCCATTATGCCTCCGGCTCTTATCGAACACCACCTCCTCCTTAAAGTACCAACCCCCAAGCGCGACTCCCTCCTCAAAATGCCAACCTCCATACTTATCCACCCCCTCAAAACCAAAACGTAAACAACCCCCAAGCCTCCCTCCATCACCAAAATCAACATACCAGCCTGCAGACTTTCCCTCAAAACTATCAATCCCCTCAAAATTCCCAGAGTCCTTCCATTGCTTCACCCCAACCTCAAAAAGCCACCTTACAAATCTCGATCCCCAATGAGCATGACGCTAATGGTTTTGAGCTCGACCACTATGAGGAGCGAGAGAGAGTGGAGGTCAAAGGAAGAGGTCGCCAAGCTGAATATGAAGTAAAAGATCAGAAAGGCCATGAAAGAGTTGAAGTGTATTACTTAAGTCGCTGGTTTGAGTTATGAAGATTTATACATTCATCCGAATTTGGACCTCTCAAAAGGGTTCAAGGTGCCAAAAATTGATTTCGAAGAATAGGAAACCCCATTGCGCACCTGAGGGCCTACTATGACCAGCTCGTGGGAGTTAGAAGAGATAAAGCTTTATTAATGTGGTTTTTTAGTCGAAGTTTGAGTGGAGAGGCTCTGGAATGGTTTACATTTCATTAAACAAGACAGTGGCCTAGCTGGACTGCTCTAGCAAAGGACTTTATCGAGTAATTCTCCTACAATGTGGAAATCGTTCCTGATCGTTATTTCTTAGAAAAAATAAAGCAGAAATCAAATGAAAGTTATAGAGAATTTGCATACAGATGGAGAAAAGAGGCAGCTAGAGTTCGGGATCTTATGTCTAAGAAGGAAATTGTTGCAGTAGTCGTACGGATTCAAGAGCTCGAATATTATAATAGAATTATGTTGCTCGTTGGAGTAAAGTTTACTGAGATAGTCAAAGTAGGTGAGAATATCGAAGACGAATTAAGAACCGAAAAGATTGGCCGTGTTGCGGCCTCGCCCAGATCCTCGGGTTTGTTGAAGAAGAAAAGAGAAGATGTGTCTTTTATCTCTTATGAGGGGAAGAAGACCCCAAGGAAATCCTTATCATACCAAGGTCATTCTCGACCTTCACAGAGGTCGTACCCAGCTTGTTATGTACAGACTGATTACTAAAATACCCCTTCCCCCAGTTATCAAAATACCCCTCCTCCCAGTTATCAAAATACTCCCCCTCCTATCTACCAAACTCCACCTTATCACTACCAGAACGTCACCCCCAACTGTGCTAACGTTCAGGCAAATTACCAAACTCCTCCCTCAATGTACCAAACCCCAGCTCCACTTTACCAAAATACTACCCCAAACTACCAAGCTCCACAGCCAAATTATCAAACCAATCCTTATCGAAGATATCAAGCCCCCCGTCAAAACACTCCAAATTATCATCAAATGCTTCCTCCTCAACAAGGCAATTATGATCCCCCCCTTGTCCTAGATTTGAGAAGAAGTTTGTTAGAATTTTTACTTCGCTCATTGAAAGCCAAACAAAGCTGTTCGAGGGATTAACTGCAGCATGATATATTCATCTAGTGGGGCCCAAGTCGGTTGACATTAGCTCAAAGTTTTACAGACCTGACCAGAGGTGCACATATCACTCCAATGGTGTTGGACATGATACAAAGGAATGTATTAACCTGAAGCATAAGATCTAAGATCTCATTGACCAGAAAATTATCTCTCTCCAGACAGTCGCGCTCAATGTCAACAATAACTCTTTGCCAAATCATGGAGGCGTCACTATCAATATAATAGAGGCAAATGATTGCTCCTAATGAAATGGAGAAGGCTGTAGCCTCGTTGAGCATTAAAGAGAAGAAAACACTTGTGATTTTGACACCCGAGAAGGCTGTTGCCTTGGTGCCAAGAGAAACCCTTGCTCGACCAAAGTTTGTGATTGAAACGGCTGCCACTTAAGACATGACCAGATCCAGTAGATGTTACACACCAAATGAGTTGGCTCAAGGAGGGCAAAAGAAGGACCAAACAAAAAAATTGATCAGTGAAGCCGAAGCTGAGGCCGAGGCCAAGGAGTTTTGGAGAAAAATGCAGCCAAAAGACTATTTGATTGTGAAGAATTTAGAGGTGACGCAAGTTCAGATTTCAATATAGGCTTTGTTGATGAGTTTGAAAATGCATAGGCAGGCTCTGATGAGGGCCTTGGATGATACTTATGTGCCTGTGGGTACTAACAGTGACAATCTAGTAGCCATGATAAACCAGGTCATTTGAGGACACTGAATCAGTTTTTATGACGAAGAGCTGCCCTTTAAAGGCAGGATGCACAACAAAGCTCTACACGTCACCATTAAACGCCAAGACAAAATTATAAATAGTGTTTTGGTCGACAATGGATCTGGTCTCAACATCTACCTACTTTCGACTCTTAAGCAGCTGATATTCGACTTGGGAAAGGTTCAACAAAACCAGGTCAATGTGAGAGTTTTTGATGGAGTGCAGAGAGACACGATAGGGGCAGTAAACCTGGAAATTCAGATGGGTCCTGCAGAGTTTAATATGGAGTTTCAGGTGTTGGACATCAATACCATTTACAATTTGCTTCTGGAGACCGTTTATCCACATGGTTGGGGCTGTGCCTTCTACCCTTCACTAACTAATTACATTTGTTTGGAAGGACCAGGGATTGGTCATTCATGGTGAAGGGATTCATTCCAATGGGCATGCACCGATCATTGATGAGGTCTCTCGAGGTTGTGATTTCTACACGGTAAAGCTGGTAAATGTCACTGGTGATGATTTGTCTCCACAACCCTCTATGCCTTATGTGTACAAGATAATTGATACTGTTATGCTCCGAAGTGGTTTCGAACCAGGTTTTGGATTGGGGAAGAACTTTCAAGGAATTGTCGAGCCTATTCAGATCCCCGCCAAAGAAACGAAGTTCGATTTGGGTTATGTCCCAACAGATGACAAAGCAGAGACGAAGAACAAGAGTGTTGATCAAACATTGGCCAGGTCAATTCCTCATCTGTATCAATCATTTCTAGTGCGAGAATATGTCAACAATGGTGGTCTCGGGAAGGAATCTGGGGCCTTTTTGAAGAGATTGATGCGGTCATCAAGGAAGAAGCTGGGACATCAGGCATCCGTGATGCAAAACCTGAGAAGCAATTGCAAAATTGGACCTCTACATCACTCCTGATTTCCTACTTATCTAGGTAGAAAGGACATGTATTTTTATTTCTTTTTAAAATCGGTGGTAGTCCGAAAGAGGCCCGAGACCCACCCTTTATGCAATTTTTATTTTTTTGAAGTTTTTAAATTCCCTTGTTATGTTTAAAAAGCCAAAATGGCCCTTGGCCGTGGCCAAAGTTCGGTCTTGTTTTTTGATTTAAATGAAAGCCTCTTTTATCAAAAAATTATTTACTTATCTGTTTATATTTTACTTTCCTATGTTTGTTTATAATTTCAGTAATATTAATTTAAAACCTGCCAATATCATGTGATGTCACGAGCCGAATGAACAAAATGAGGCAGGTGACGAAGAATGCGAATAATATGAAGAAGAAAATGTGGTACCAGAACAGGTTGATGAAGAGTTTTAACAATTTGAGAATCAACACAAGCCAAACTTGGAAGAAACTGAGACTGTAAATCTCAGAGAAAAAGAGTGTGTCAAAGAAGTAAGAATCAGTGTCCATCAGATAAAAGCTCAGAGAAGAGACGTAGTTCATTTTCTCAGAGAATACATTGATGTATTTTCCTGGTCTTACAAAGACATGCTAAGGTTGAGTACGAATATGGTATCCCACAAGTTGCCGATTAATCCAGTAAAACAAAAGACTCGAAAATTCAAGCCTGAGTTGAGTTTAAAGATCAAAGAGGAGATTACCAAACATATCGAGTCTCAAGTAGTGAAAGTGACGCAATATCTAACTTGGTTAGACAACGTTGTTCTGGTTGCTAAGAAATACGAAAAAATCAGAATTTGTGTTGACTAGAGAGATCTTAACAAAGCTAGCCCAAAAGATAATTTTCCATTGCCAAACATCCACATTCTCATTGATAACTGTGCTAAGCATGAGATGCAGCCATTTGTGGATTGTTATGTGGGTTACCACCAGATCCTGATAGACGAAGAAGATGCAAAAAAAAACAACTTTCATTACGCCTTGGGGTGTATATCATTATCGGGTGATGCCGTTTGGTCTAAAAAATGCCGGTGCTACTTACATGAGGGCTATGATGACTATCTTTCCCGATATGATTCACAAGGAGATCGAGGTGTATGTAGATGTTGTCATAATCAAGTCTCGTGAGAGTATGGATCACTTGACTCACTTGAGGAAATTCTTTGATCGTCTACGCCGATATAATTTGAAGTTAAATCCCACCAAATGTGTTTTTGGAGTGCTAACTGGCAAGTTATTGGGGTTTATACTCAATAGAAAGGGCATTGAGCTTGACCCTTCCAAGATCAAAGCGATTCAAGGGTTACCTCCTCCAAAGACTAAGAAAAAGGTGATGAGTTTCCTGGGAAGGTTGAACTACATTAATCAGTTCATAGATCAATCTACCGTGGTGTGTGAGCCCATATTTAAGTTGTTGAAAAAAGATGCCTTGACCAAGTGGATTGGAGAATGTCAAACTGCTTTTGATGCCATCAAGAACTATTTGTCTAATCCACCGGTGTTGGTTCCTCCATGGGAAGGAAGTCCTTTGTTGCTGTATCTATCTGTCTCGGATAACGCATTTGGATACGTGCTTGGTCAACATGATGAAACAGGGAAAAAAGAGCAAGTCATCTACTACTTAAGCAAGAAATTCACTCCATATGAGGGTCATTACACTCTTTTGGAGAGGATATGTTGTTCTTTGACCTGGATTGCTCAGAAGTTGAGACATTATTTGTTTTCTTATACCACATACCTTATTTATAGAATGGACCCGTTGAGATATATTTTCTAGAAAGCAATGACGACCGGGAAGTTGGCTAAATGGCAAATGCTTTTGAGTGAATTTGACATTATGTATGTGACTCAAAAAGCGATAAAAATACATGCCTTAGCTGATCATCTTGCGGAGAATCCAGTTGATGAACAGTATGAACCGCTCAAAACTTATTTTCCTGACGAAGAGGTAGCATTTATGGGTGAAGATATTTCTGAAGCATATCCTAGTTGGAGTGTTCTTTGATGGAGCGGCGAATCACCAAGAAAAAGGTATCAGTGCGGTCTTGGTGTCGAAATCTGGTAAGCATTATCCTATGGCGGCTAAACTCCAATTTAATTGCACAAACAACATGGCTGAATATGAAGCTTGTATCATTGGTTTGAAGATGGCCATCGACATGAATATTTATGAGCTTCTGGTTATTGGAGACTTAGACTTGCTTATTCATCAAGTTCAAGAAGAATGGGTCGTAAAGAACCCAAAGATTACACCGTATGCGCGGTATATACAGAAGTTGTGCAAGAGATTTTGCAAGATTGAATTTAGGCACACTCTCAAGACACAAAATAAGTTGGCCGATGTTCTTTCCACCATGCCTCAATGATTAAATATTCAGATACAAGTTATATTGATCCCTTGGATATAGAGGTAAAAGAGCAGTCTGTCCATTGTTCACATGTTGAAGTGGAACCAGATGGTTTGCCTTGGTATTTTGACATCAAGAGGTATTTAGAGACCAGGACTTATCCTAAGAATGCAACGTTCAACCAGAAGAAGTTGATACACCGTATGACCGTTAATTTTTTTGTAAGTGGGGAAATCATTTAAACAAGGACTTTAGATTTAGGTCTTGTCAGATGTGTTGATGCTAGTGAAGCTGCGAAGCTGCTGGAACATATACATGCCGGAGTTTGTGGTACTCACATGAATGGACTCACTTTAGCGAGGAAGATTCTTCGAGCTGGCTATTTTTGGATGACTATGGAACATGATTGTTGCAAGTTTGTGCAGAAATGCCATAAATGTCAAGTGAACGGTGATTTGATTTGAGTGTCGCCTCACGAACTCAATGTTATGAGTTCACCTTGGCCGTTTGTAGCTTAGGGCATGGATGTCATTGGTCCAATAAAGCCAGCCGATGCTTATCGTGACCAACAACACTAACTTATGATATGAGTGTCTACGATCGTCAATAGTATAGTAACCCAACTAAAGGTTAGGGTCGTGTCCCAAGGGAGTAGTTTCGAGAATTGATAGAAAAATAAAACTAACCTTTAACTAGTCGTAGCTAAAGATATTAACGAGTAAAAATATAATAAATAAAATGGGGTGACACAAAAGTGTTAAATAACGATTTAGGGGTTTTGTCACAATTAGTAAAAATAGCAAAAAATAACAAGAAAACAAGTATGGGGAAATGTTCTTGGGGTGTGACCACAATACAAGTTGAGATAAGTAATTGGATACATGCTTTTGAAAGGAAATTTGTAAGATAATAGTGATTAGACTAAGCTTTAAATGGAAATAAGTTCCCTTTCGGGCAACTTACCTTGTTTCAAATACGTTCCTCTCGGACACCCATTTGCTGCATGAAGACCAGCCTATGCCTTACCCCACTCACTCTCTCGAGCTAAGTGTTAGCATATGAGACTAGGGCTCACCCTCGGGCTAAACTTCTTGTCGACCCACTCCTTAAGCCATCAGTCTAGTGGTATTGGTTTTGCGACCTCCCTCTCGGGCAAGCCGAAAACACATGGGTGACTTTGTATTTGCAACTACAAACCCTTAACATTAAATCACAACCACTAGGTGACATCACCATTAAACAGCATCTAACCTATCAGCAAGCAAGACCCAACAATAACATCAACACATATTTGTTAAATCACACCCCAAGAATGGAGTTTTTAGCCATACATAAAGAAATAACAAAATACACCTAAAATGATAGTAAAATCAAATAGGTATAAGATATTAAACCTTGATTTAAGCAAAGGAGAAGAATGGAGAAAACCCACTTCCACTTTGGGAAAGATGAAATTCTTCTTTCTTCAAGTCTCCCAAAAACCCTCTCCAAACTTGAGAGAAATATATCCGAAAGGTACTATTCTATTCTGGAAAATCAAAATAAAGGTTCAACTTTTTAATAATTAATAACAAGTTTAGTATTTATAGACTTCAGAAAATAGCGATGGAGGATCTTTCGGCGAAGTTAGTTGATGTCGTCGAATGACTCGGCGACTCGCCCTTCTTTGTTTCGTCGCCGTTTCATGCTTACCTTCAACATCTTCACGTTCTGGACCATTGGGCGGTATAGTACTTCTTCGCAGAACTATTCGGCGAAGCACTGACTGCTCCTTTGATTGCCTTTTTGATCCTTCTCCTTCAGGGCTTCACGTACTGGAACAAAGGGCGGAGTAAATCCCTCTGGCGAATCACCAAAGGTTCTTGGCAATGCTCATGCTTCAACTTCTTCGTTCTTTCAGCCTTTTTGTTCTTTTTTGCGCCTAAGTGTCCATGCTTCCACTAAAACTTCAAATACCTGAAACTTAAGAGTTTTCATCAGATATTGAGACAAAATAAACATTCGAAAACACTATTTCTATCAAAATAAACCCCTAAATGAGTCCAATTTGTGGACTCAACACCCCCAACTTAAACTTTTGCTTGTTCTCAAGCAAACTCAAGTACAGTCGTTCAAAAAGAGTGTCTCAAATAGTGCTGCACAAAACTCAATCATGGACATACACAACAAGATTCAAATTACTTATGTAAAGATCAACTGTGTACTCAAAGATTCAATTTGTGACACACCATTACCAGAGATTCTCATGCTCGCAATACTTGCTACCTATACGAGTTCAAGCTCGACAAACAATATCTAAATGCCCTCACATGAAGAATGATTCCATATTCACACACAGAGGTTAATCAATTCAAGATCAGGAATCAAATGCAACGCTCACACTCAAAAAGAGGAACACAATGCATGCTTTCACCCATATGTTTGCCCTTATTTTCCAATCGACTTTTGATTTGGCTTACTCAAGATAAAAAAAAAGGTCTTTCTAAGGCTTTTAATGAGGTTGAGTGTAAAAGTATGGTCATTTAGGCTCAGTAACTTTTTCCTCGTGGGATGCGGCATTCTCAAGACATTCCCTTCTTTTCCTTTATCAATTATTTTTCCAGTGCTTCTAAGTCACATGTTTATTCACCTTGATGGATTGCTTGGAAACCCGATTTCCTTCGTATCTTTTTCCACATTTTGATTTAAATTGAAGGGGTTTCCACTTATGCAATCCCATGGGTTAGGGGGGACTTTTTCTTGCACTTCTTGACCTCTCCTTTTCCTTTTTACCACACCCTCGACTTAGGCTTTTGGCCTAAGTTTGCTATTCACTAAATCACAAATCAAAAGGATTGTAGGTAGTGGATCAAATAAGGTCTAGGGTTCATCAAGGTTCTTCTAAAGAAAGGTAAGGCTCAAAGGGTGTTAAAAAGAGTTTCACACACTTATAGGTAGGCCACAAAAGAGGTATATGTCAAATTTGGCTCACACTCTTTAAAATTGCCTAAGATCAATTCAAGAGGACACCTTTCTAAATCAATCACACTAACAGGGCAAATTCTAGGTTTATTCATGCATGGTTCAAAGCAAGCTAATCACACAAGGCATCGATACTTAAGTCAAACAAGACTACACACTTTCGCTAGTTTGCAACGATCATCACAAGAGAATCAATTTGATAAATGGCTAATCACAACGAGATGCAAAGAGTTCACATATTATCTATGCAACTTCATTTGGCCTCATCGTAGCCATACATTTATGTTCGTTCAATTGAGAGCACTATTCAAATCATTGATATTGATCGAAATCAAGACTTAAATTCTTGCAAAAGAACAGCCACATTCAACTCACAAGGGGTGGCAAAAATGTGCGAAAATTTCAAAAAATTTTGTAAGGGTCAAAAATCATTTATAATTAAAAATAAATGGAGCCACGAGCTTAAACATCCACAGAAAAACAGTTATTAACACAATTATAAACAGACAACCCAAATGTATTCAAAACACGAATCATAAACAACACACAAAAGTGTGGGCCTCACCCCACCACAAATAAAAGCAATTTGTCCTCAAATACAGGTAATACGAAATCAGAAAGGCAAAATAAAGAAATGCAAGACATAGAAAGAGGTAACGAGGGATCCTAGCTAATTTATCACTCCATTTGTCTACTCATTAGTATCCGGAGTGACCACCAGAAAGACCAGCTCCACTGGATCCCGCAGCAGGAGACTTTGCTAAAGAAGCTTGCACAGCAACATTTATCATGATTTCCTCAGTCTTGGTTATGTCATTCGCTGAGATTCCTCAAATATCTCTTCGTTAGTTTCTGCCTCCGATTCAGGATAAACTATATGCTTCATTCCATCTCCATGTCTTGCAGCATTCTGAGGCATTTCGGGCGCATCTGGAACTTCCAATGTTCCAAAGATCATGGATATATCAGTGGACTTGAAGTAGTCCACATCTTTCTTCAGCTCTGCAATGGTGACCTTTACGACTATTACTTCCTTTGTGGCTCCTTGATCGTGCTCACACACTAATATCCTGGCCTCTAGAGAATCAATAGTAGTACTATTGGTCTCACAGCATTGTCGAGGGCAACCTGAATCATGCCTGGAATGGAGCTCTCTATGTTAGCGGTCCGACAATTAACAGTTCGGGCAAGCTGTCCCATTCGGATCAATAATGCTTGAGTGATCGATTCATAGAGGGCAGCAACAGCTGAAAGTCTGGGTAGTATGAAGTAGCATAGGAACCTATAGAGTCAAAAGGAGTGGTAATGACGTCAGATATACTTGAAGGCTTAGGGGCCGGAGTAGGCAAAGATGCCTTTGCAGGTCTAGATCTAGTGGTCACAGCTTCCATCTGTTTCTTTTTTGCCTGGTCCTTAAGATATTCGGCTTCGATCTTTTGGATGCTAGTAGAGGCGGTGGCAGCTATTTCCACATCCTTCATTGCATTTCCAGGCACCTGAGCTCTGTTGCATAATTCAGTGATTAATATCGGGAAATGGAGAGATGTCTGGCCCTATTTTGCACGCATATGGATTTCAGAGGAAATGATCTTCCCATGATTTATCCTGGTTTTTTCCATGATGCATCCAAGACAAGCTGCCTTAGCATGACAAAGAATTGATTCATTCTGTGATGCCATAACTGTGTTGCTGATGAATCTGAACCAGTATCATACAACTATGTTCAGATGTTTCTTCTCAATTGGAACTCCTTTTGCTAACCATGTTGGAGCATTATCATCTGAGACTAGCGGGGCTAACCACTTTTTCATTGCATCCAGCTTCTGTGTCCTGATCAAGTGCTGGCAGTGGTCATTAATCTTATCAGACATCCCAAAGCTATGTTAATAGTTTCACTATCACAGGTTACCTTCCTTCCTCTGACAGCCACGTGGTCAACTGTTTTAAAAGATGAGACTAGCCTTTTCCATTGAGGTACTAATACAATGTATGCCTCGTAGAACTCTCTAACCTAGCTTGGTATATACGAGTCGCGATGTCTTGTGAAGATTTGGAATTTTTGGTATTTCAGGTACTCCATCACTTCTGAATACCTATCAATAACCCCATCTATGAAAAGTCGTTTCTCCTCAATGATCGTCCTCAAACCATCTGCTTTTGATTTATTCATTGATCCATGTTTGGGGCCTTGTACTGTATGTGCCAGCACTAATGCTTACCTTGGAGCTAGAGGAGTTGGAGTGGTAGATTGACTATCTATGATCCGATATGAATCATGTATCCTTTTGGATCGTAACTCAGCCCTCCTTACCTCTGTCTGGTAATCTTCGTCAGACTCTGTACTCTCACTGTTATATGTGGGTGGCTCGGTAGTGTAGAAGCATGTGCTGTCAGAGCTTGCATCAGATAATTCGAGGGCTTTGCTCTTTCCCTTGCTTTTTGAAGTTGTGGTAGCCTTGCCCCTGGGTGGAGGTGTATTTTGTATGATCACAATTCCTTTCTACCTTTCTCTAGTCGGTTGTTTGGCCATATCTGCAAAACATCAAAGAGAGAATAGTGAGTAATTATATTGTAGCATAAAATTTCAGACAGACTCGCCGATCTAATAAGCAAATCGCCAAACCTCTTTGGCGATCGTAGCTATGTCCGTCGAAAGTTATAGAACCCACAACACTTAACATAAGAATTTAAAGGTTATTTAGGTCTAGGGGGCGAACCGCTGAGTGATTCGACGAGCTCAACTCAGCTCACCGACTAACTTAATTTGCCTGAGATTCAACTCACTTTTCAAAATCGGTCGCACAAATCTCAAAAGCAAAATTAAACCAAGCATTAATGAAATTTAGCCCAGAACCATAGCTCTCATTCAAGGTCAACACCCATTATGCATAGTTTTCCACATTTAGATTCAAAGTAAGTAGAGTGAAAAAGGAAGTCGAACAGTAAAAAAAATAGGCCCCAACTTACAAAATAGAAGCATGTACTCAAAAATGTCTACTCATATCAGGGAGTTGTAACACGCATTAGTGGACTCATAGGTTGTAAATGAGGTCTATATTTTCGATAGCGAATAAAGAGTTTTCAGAAACTAACTTTTTCGCTGAGTAAACATAGTTGTAATGTTAGGCGGCAATGAAAATCCGAATTCCAAGCACTAATCCGCTACTAAAAGACTAATTTAAAGTGAGAAAATGTAAATTTTGAAAGTGAGAAAGAATGAAGAAGTGTGACTATTGTCCATAGATGTTGTTCAATTTGTGTCCATTCGACGACGTTAGTTGCACTCACTAACATACTTGGCGATTCGCCGAGTGGTCATTTATCCAGCCTTTTTTCAGAAACCTTCAATTTTTAGTGGGTGAATTTGGCGATCTGCATCGAGATCACCAAACTCGTTAGCGATGCGCCGAGTTGCTTTTTGAGTTCACTGAGTTTTACAGGCTCTGTATGACTCGTATTTAGCCAAACGGCGGATCCAATCAGGCTCGCAAACCTGTTTAGCGACTCGTGGAATGGGCTTTCTACTCGTTGACCTGAAATTTTTTACACTTTTCTCATTTTAACCTACAACACAACACACTATTATTCATAAAAGTAAAAGCCTAAACGTTTAAGACCTTGGGCTACCTTCTAAGAAGCGCCTTATTTACTATCGTGGCATGACGCAAATATTTGCTCAAGCTTCGTTGTTGGGGTTGGCCAGGTTCTCATTAGGCCACCCCTTGTTTCTCTGTTGATGGAGTTGAGGCAACACATTACTTATCAGGTCCTTGAGCATTTGGACAGCTTTGGAATAAGACCAAATCATCCGCTTCATTCCTTCAATGTCTTCCTTCATTCCTTTCAGCTCTCTATCTTGCTCAGTCACCTTGTGGAGAATGATTGAGAGCATTCCCTCAAGGAGTTTAACCTCATTGTCCTTGAGCCTTCTTCGCTCATGAGGAAGGATGTATTTATTCTTCCTCTTACACTGGATTTTGATCTTCACCATGTTTTTAGCCAACTCATCCATCTGAGTCATTAGGGTGGCCAACATGAAGTCCTTTTCTACTTCTTGGTTCGTTTCAGCCATTTGATTAAGCAGTTGGATTGCTATCACATATGGCTGTTTCGCAATGCCTCCAAGAATGAGTTGGTCGACTAACCTCTTATTTTCAAGACCAAGACTTCTGTAGAAACAGGCAAGAAGAGCTATGTTGGGGATGTCATGATTTGGGCATTGATTGATCAGTTCATTAAACCTTGCCCATGACTTGTGAATTCGTTCACCCTCCAATTGCTTGAAGGTGAGGATACGCTCTTGGAATATCATTTCCTCTACTGGAAGAAACCCCATTAGCTCCCGAGTGCTGCTCACCATACTCAGTTCCTCTGCTTTAATATAGACAAGATAACAAAACTACAAGTTAAGTTAGTAAATTACAACTAATAAGAACAAAAATTCTCAAATAACACCACTCCCCAACAGAGGCACCATTTTGATGCTTATCGTGACCAACGACACTAACTTATGGTATAAGTGTCTACGATCGTCGATAGTATAGTGTCCCAAGAGAGTGGTTTTGAGAATTGATAGAAAAATAAAATTAAGCTCTAACTAGTCGTAGCTAAAGATATTAACGAATAAAAATATAATGAATAAAAAGGGGTGACACAAAAGTGTCAAATTACGATTTGGGGGTTTTGTCACAATTAGTAAAAATAGCAAATATTAATAAGAATATCAAGTATGGGGAAATGTTCATGGGAGTGACCGCAATACAAGTTGAGATAAGTAGTTGGGTACATGTTTATGAAAGGAAATTTGTAAGATAATAGTGACTAGACTAAGCTTTAAATGGAAATAAGTTCCCTCTCGGGCAACCTACCCCGTTTCAAATGCGTTCCTCTCAGACACCCATTTGCCGCATGAAGACCAGCCTACGTCTTACCCCACTCACTCTCTCGAGCTAAGTGTTAGGATATGAGACTAGGGGTCACCCTCTTGGGCTTAACCTCATGTCGACCTACTCCTTAGGCCATCAGTCCAGTGGTCTTGGTTTCGCAACCTCCCTTTCGGGCAAGCCGAAAACACATGGGTGACTTTGTATTTGCAACTACAAACCCTTTAGATTAAACCACAATCACTAGGTGACATCACCATTAAACTACATCTAACCTATCAGCAAGCAAGAGCAAACAATAATATCAACACATATTGGCTAAATCACACCCCAAGAATGGGGTTTTTAGCCACACATCAAGAAATAACAAAATACACCTAAAATGATAGTAAAATCAAATGGGTTTAAGAAATTAAACCTTGATTTAAGCAAAGGATCAAGAATGGAGAAGACCCACTTCCACTTTGGGGAGATGAAATCCTTCTTTCTTCAAATCTCCCAAAAACCCTCTCCAAACTTGAGAGAAAAATATCCAAAAAGTACTATTCTATTTTAAAAAATTAAAATAAAGGTTCGACTCCCTAATAATTAATAACAAGTTTAGTATTTATAGACTTTAGAAAATAGCGCTACCGGATCTTTCGGCGAAGTTAGTCTATGTCACCGAATGACTCGGCGACTCGCCCTTCTTTTGTTTCATTTCCGTTTTATGCTTGCCTTCAGCATCTTCACATTCTAGACTATTGGGCGGTATAGTACTGCTTCGCAGAACTATTCGGTGAAGCGCCGACTACTCCTTCCATTGCCTTTTTTATCCTTCTCCTTTAGGGCTTTGTGTACTGGAACAAAGAGCGGAGTAAATCCCTTCGGCGAATCGCCAAAGGTTCTTGGCGATGCTCATGCTTCAACTTCTTCGTTCTTTTCAGCTTTTTTGTTTCTTTTTGCGCCTAAGTGTCTATGCTTCCACTAAAACTTCAAATACCTGAAACTTAAGAGTTTTCATTAGATATTGAGACAAAATAAGCATTCGAGGACACTATTTCTATCAAAATCAACCCCTAAATAAGTCCAATTTGTGGACTCATCACTAGTCGCCTCTAACAAACACAGATTCATTTTAGTTGCCATTGACTATTTTACCAAGTGGGTAGTAGCAGCTTCGTATAAATAGGTGACCAAGAAGGTTGTAGCTGATTTTGTTCGTTTGGAGTGCCAAAATCCTTCATTACTTATAATAGAGAGAATCTCAATAGCCACTTGATAAGAGAGATATATGAACAATTCAACATTACTCACCAAAATTCGACCGCTTATCGTCCCCAAATGAATGGAGCTGCAGAAACCGCCAACAAGAACATAAAGAAGATTCTGAGGAAGATGATTGACAATCATAGAAGTTGGCATGAGATGTTGTCATATGTTTTATTGGGTTATAGAACGACCATCAGAACGTCAATTGGAGCTACTCCATATTTGTTAGTATATGGAACAGAAGCAGTTATACCTGCCGAAGTTGAGATACCTTCATTGAGAATCATCCAAGAAGCTGAATTGAGTGATGTTGATTAGGTTCGCAAACGGATCAATCCATTAACATTGATTGATGAGAAGAGAATGGTTGTTGTTTATCATGGTCAACTGTTTCGACAAAGAATGATTCGTGCTTTCCATAAGAAAGTAAGAGCCAGAATATTTTTAATCAACCAGTTGGTCCTTAAACGGATTTCCCCTCATCAGGATGAGTACAAAGGGAAATTTGCACCAAATTGGCAAAGACCTGTGGTTCGCAAAGTGTTATCTGGAGGTGCCTTAGTCTTGTCGGAGATGGATGGCACCGAATGGCCGAAACCGATCAACTCAGATGTTGTCAAGAGATATTATGTGTGAAGTTTCAACTTGTATTCCTGAGATTTCCTCGAAATCATTCCATTTGCTTGTAATCACTTTGTTTAGAATTTTATCCCTCTTGTAATGAACTACGTCTGACCTGAATTCTCATAAATGAGATACGTAAGTGGCCTATGTCGTCCTCAGTCACCTATTTATCCCTTTTTAATACTTTTCCTTGTATTTGACTAATGTTTGACCTAAATTCTCAAGAATGAGATACGTAAGTGGTCTATGTCAGCCTCGGTCGGTTTCTTTGTAAAGTTCTTATTTTCTGTTAATCTTTGAGGGGATACGTAAGCGCCACAACGGCTCGGTCATATCTCCCATAAGATTTCTATTTTTTCTTTACGATAGAAATTGGGGCAGAATTTTTTAGAGGGACTCAAAATTCTCAAGAAAAAGATATCTCCAACAAAGTCAAGACTGAAGTCATATTGAGAATTGTAACTGGGATAGAATTTTTGAGAGGATCTCAAAATTTCATGACTAGCTCATCAACAGTTCAAGATACGCCGAGACAGTTAACTGGGATAGAATTTTTTTAGGATGACCTCAAAAATTTCAATAAGGCTCATCGGAAATTTAGAACAACTTTGAACGTTTCCCATCAAGTAATCAGATACACCTCGAGGCACCAACTTCAAAGGCGTTCATTAAGCCTAACGTGACATGACACTTGACAGTGACCTTTTTCAAACATTACTTTTTGAAAATCTATTTTCCTTAAAACTTTTCTTCTATGTTTCAATTATTTTTTGCATAAACATATTTTGTCTTATCTATCAAGAGGCGGGAGATCGGAGAAATCAACAAAAGATAGCGAGACAAGGAGCAGACAACTGAAAAGATCAACACAGATCAGTTCATTTTCAAACTAACAATTTTTCTGTGGATGCAGGTCTATAGGTTTACCTTAAAATCAACATATTCCTCTATTCAATGAATATGGAGAAGTCAAAAGGGCGAAGAGCTCCCCAAGATTGACAATTTTTCTGTGGATGCTGGAAATATTTTATGCTGCTTATGTCAAAGATTGGGGGGGATATGGATAACATTATCTCACTCAATTCCCAACATGGCGAAGTCCATAATGAACATGCAACTATGTTCAGAGACGGAACAAATGAAAACCTCGAAGAGAGAAATTTTATTATTTTCCATCAACTAAAGATATCTAGTGGACTTTTATCTGCATCATATTATCAGACCTAATGATATTACGACTCGGAGAATTATTTATATCGTATTGTCGAATGAGATGATACCACTACTTTGAGGGTCATTTTAATTGTATTGACAATTGAGACGATATCTCCGCCCAGAAGATACCTAGAATAGCACTTATCTTACTCAGTGAAGCATTATCTTCGTTTGGTACCAAAGAGGCATCATCAAAAGATTCATGCATTACAAGATAAAGGATTCATGCATTGCGAAAAAATAAAATCATGCATCGCGGGAAAGAGATTTATGTATCGCAAGAGTTGCAAGAGAAGGAAATCATGCATAGACATAGAAAGAAGTCATGCATAGAAAGAGAAAAAAATCATGCATAGCCAGAGAGAGAAGTCATGCATAGCAAGAGAAGGAAGTCATGCATAGCAAAGAAAAGAAGTCATCTATAGCAAGAGGAGGAAGTCATGCATAGCAAGGGAAAGAAGTCATGCATAGAAAGAGAAGGAAATCATGCATTGCAAGAGAAGGAAATCATGCATAGCAGGAGAAGAAGATCATGCATAGCAAGAGAAAGAGTCGTGCATTGCAAGCGAAGGAAATCATGCTTCGCAAGAGAAAGTTCATACACCACAAAGAAGGAAACCATGCATTGCGAAAATATCAACATCGACTGCATCATTGCCATTTGCAAGAATATCTCAAGAGAACCATCAACAACGACGTTAGGAGAAACTATCCACATATTACATCAGCTTACTTTATTGCTTCGACATCAAAATGAGAGCACATTGAAGATTATATTGCAAATATAATATACAAGATTTATTTGCTATACGTCAAAACTGGAGGAAGCTGACGTCAAACGTCCAAGGAGAACAATTAAGTGTCAACACAGTAAAAGACACTATCTCCCCGTTTGAATTGCATTTTATGCTAATGAGTTTTATCTCAGTCTTTTTCGAGAAAATCCCAAGAGGATGAATTCTCAAAGCAAACCACATGTGTGGACGACATCAAAAATGATGCAGCACAACGTGAGACTTTTTCTTAGCAGCAAACTGGGACATAGTTCGAAGAGGAGTGCCAAACTCTTAGGACGCGAGCAGAGGAGCGACTTCCACCACGATCAAACCACACCCCTATCAGAAGGCATGTGGATTTTTCTTAAGGTTTCCTGGTTTCAGTTTCACATCCGAAATTTTTTTGTCTCCATTGGAAGCAGCTTTTCAATCCCAGTGACGATACGCTAAGAGTTTTGGAAATTATGTATGTGTAAGTTCTTAATTATGGGTGTGAAGCGCGCCACATTCATGGTTAAGAGGTTGCAAGCCTCTTTTTCATATTCGACTTACTTTGTTGCTTTTTCAAAACCAAAGGTTATCTTGCATAATAAATTCCCTTTTCAACCGATTATGTCGGACTACAAGCCGCCTGATTCCATGAGTTGAAGGATATGTAGGCATAATCGATGTTGAAACTCGGTTGTATTCCATCATTCGCTCTTAAATCTTATTCTCGAGCATTCTGGTCCCTCCATAATTCGGTATTAGGATGACTTTTGAATTGTTTCAAAATCATGTGTGAAATCAAGAGTACCAAACTACAAGTTACCTGAATTATCATATAGCCTGAGATATGTAGGAAATCCATTTTCGGGGGTTCGGTCATAACTCCTAAAGTCCGTACCAAAACCTTTTTTTGAGAAAAGATGAAGATGTGGTCGGTCAAAATTGGAGTAGTCAATTTCATTTTCCTTGAATTTCTTGCATTGATCCAAATAAGATGAGAGACAGTTGTTGACACCCAATTTTCGATCTCCACAATATAAATTAATCATCGAGCTTCCTAAATTCTAAATGATTTGAAATAATTGACTTTATAAAATTCAAAATATTTTTCAAGTCATTTTAAATAGCTTTGTCATTTTATAAATGATAAACTAATAAATATGACATTTCATATAATTACGTGTCGAATTAGTATTTTTTATGAATGTTCGAAAATTATCTCAATTTTTTTTAGTTTTATTTAGATATTTGGTTATTTAGTTTAATTAATTAATTAATAGCTTATATTTTGAGTTAAATAGTTTATTAAGGTAATTATTCTGTTTCGTTAAAATTAAGAAGCTCATTAATTAATTTATATTAATTCATCTTATTTAGTTATTAGCCAAATCTCCTAAACCCAATTGTGATAAACTAAATTTGGGCCCTATTTGTAAATTCCAGCAACCCACCAAGAACCCAATTCCCATTCCTAATTGTCAGCCCAATATCAATACAATACATTCAGCATACCCATCAACACAATTCCATACGTACAATAGCAATATCCCCAACCTCAGTCCACTCTTTCGCTCATGACTCGGCCCATTCCAGCTGCTGAAAAGAAACCCAACTTCACGTTAACATATCCAGCCCCAACCTTCATATCAACAACAATACGCATCAAATTCCAACGATTTAATTCAAGAAAGCAAGCGAAGGCACACGAAAGAGCAGTAGCAAGCAAGTAGTACTCTGCATTTTTCTTGCCTTCTTCCTCAATGTCCCTTTCCAATTTGTACCTGCAGCAGAGCACCAAGCTGCGTCTCAGTCCTTGTAGCCACGAGATTACTCTACATCACGCCCAAGGACGAATGAATCGATCCCGGGCGTCCATGTTACCCTTTCCTCTTCCGGAATGGGTTGAATTTATAGGAAAAAGTATGTCTTCCTTTAATGGTGAAAGATTTTGAAGTATGAATTTGGGGTGGGTCTCATTCCTATTCGAATTCTATCTGTTTTCCCCCCAAATAGGAACCCTAATTTTGCCTATATATTCTACCCTTATTCACTGTAAAAGGTTGGAGAAAAAGTGGGGAGTTTTCGGATATTTCGATTATTTGCTAGAGTTTTGAAGTGGTGTAAGAGGTCGCTGCCCATTCCAGCTCGTTCTGTCTCGGTTTTGCTGCACCTTTAAAGGTAACACTCACTTCATTTCATGTACAATTTTCTCGTAATGTGTTGTTAGTTGACTTTCGAATGTGTGAGCTGCTTACATGCTAGGATTTGGATGTCTTTGATTCACTATTGTTGGTTGCAAATCAGTGATAAGATTTGTTTGAAAGTCCATAGTTGTTGTTTATTTTCGTTTTTGTTGAAAGTTTGATGTTTCCCCCCTACCGAGTTCTTGTTCTCATTGTTGGAATCTTTTATTTCGCTATTATCTCGGTTAGTGACCTATGAAAGTTGTGATTCATTCGTGAAGCTCGAAATCATCTTCTACAGGTGATTTCGAATCGTGACCTGCTAAATAGGTTATTTTCTACACTTATTATTTGCAAATTAAAAGTTGTGATTTATCTGTTGCTTACTGCATCGTTAATTTTCTTTATTTAATAGAATCAGTTATATATTCCCTGTTATTCCATGTAGATAAGTTAGTTAGTTCAAGTTGAGGAATGTCTGTTTGTGTCGGTTGTGCTGTTCCATCATCTTTACTGTTTCTTTGTGTTCCCAGATGTCTCTTCTAATTGTGTCGCTTCATAATTGTAGCTTTCCAATAAAGTTTAGCCTAATCTTGTATGATTCACCCCTATTTTCGTGAGCAGTTTGAGTGATGTCTATATCTCTTTGGTTCCTATTCATGATACTAAGTTTGTATCTCATCTATTGCAATGCATCGATTTACCTAAAGTTCGCCTTTACTTTCCAGAAAATAATTTTCTTGTCTTTGTCTAATGTGAAAATCTGTCATGAACTTATTTGATACTTAGCCTTGGTACTGGTTATTTCTTATCTATGAGCTTTAATGTGATGACTTTTGCAAATTTTAATCAACACGTCATAAAATTCCTTGTTGAATTTTTAGATTTGGCTGATATTATTTAGTCAATTGTGCTTTTACTTATTTTAGCATTTCTCGTTATTTTTCTATTTAAGTCTCGATAGGTTGAGAGTGTATGTGTTTTCACTCAATTTCAGTATGTGCTTACAGTTGTCAAGCATGAAATATGATTTATTTACTTGCTTTGGGTGGTCACTGGTTCATTTTCTTTCATTTTACGTGTTTGAGGTAATGCCACATTGGTTGAGGTCTGATGGAGTCTCTTTGTTTAGGATGTAGGATGCATGTTTTCTTTTTCTTTTTTTTTGCAATTTTACTTGGACTAGCAGTGTGTAATGTCTAAAAATAATGATAATGTGATATTCTAATTGATTTAGATTAATGTCTAAAAATAATGATAATGTAATTCTAATGTGATATTCTAATTGATTTAGATTAATCATTAATGTGGAGTTGTCGCTTCTTTAAAATACCTTTTCCTTCTTTAAATCGTTGAACTTTAAAGGCTTAATTTTTCATTGGCTTGTTTGTACCCAATTTTTTTGGAAATTATATCTTTGAGGGGAAGTTTAACTCATTAACTTTCAATCTGGAAGCACGACTGTGGGTTATGTACAATTAAATAGTCACTGTTGGATGTGTTGGAATTATGTCATCTGTGTGCTTGTTTTCTCTGTTAGTTAGCTTGACGTTTCCTTTTTAAGTTCCTTTATCATAAACATGTGTTAATCTTTTTCCTTTCTTCTTGCTTCATGTGATATCCCGAGGGAATCCATTTGGATTCGGTTTACCCATTTGCATTTCTCGTTGGGCCATAAAGGCCTGATTCTATTTTTTATCAAGTCAACCGGGTCTTGAAACGACAAACAAGGCTGGAGAGTGATACATGGGCTGAAACATTGAATTTTAGGTGTCTGGAAAGCCAAAAGAATGGTCTGTATACACTGATATACCCACTGTATACATGGGTATACAGTCAAAAATACAATATACAGGTTCAAACGCGAAAGTACAAGTTGAAAAAATGCAAAAAATACAAAGTCCAAATAAAAATACAGGTCCGGAAGTTCAAGAATCAATTGTATACATGGTGTATACATCGAGTATACACTTGGTGTATATCATGACAAGTAAGAATGAAAAAGGGCTAAAGGCCCAAGGAAATTTCAGCAGGTCCAAATGAGTTAATGGGCTGGCCCATGATTATTGGCAAAGTGGTAGACTTAGGACAGGTGGGCCAAAGGGCCAATTTAATTGGATTTGGGCCAAAGCCCAAGTCTAATTATTTCATTTCCCTCTCTTATTATTTATATTGTATTATTTGACTAACTTTGTTTATTTTATGATTTAATTTTATTAAATTCCCATAGATAACCATTTAATTTTTCATCATATTCAAATTAAAATATTTGTATTTTTATACTTAGCTCTATTTTTATTATTAGTCTTGCCACTTAAATTATTCCCCTTTAGTTCATTTCCCCTTAAGATAATTAAAATGACAATAATAATAAAAATAATGATAATAAGTAATAATAATAATGAATAAATGAGTTTCCTTAGTTAATATTTTCTCAAAATTAGTCAAAGTCATTTTTAGTCAAATCGCCGATCAACCACAAGTTGGCGGACATTCCGAGGGCCTAACACCTTCTCGGAATGTACATTGAACTCGAATCCTTTTTCAATTGATTTTAGGGCAAATTACGGAAATCACATACTTTTAAGGCAAAATTACAATCTATCCCTTAAAATCTATTTGAATCTTTTGAAAACCTGAAGTTTTTTTCTTGATTTTTACTAAAAGATTAAGTGGCGACTCTATTCTTTTGGAAAATCGATTTCTCTTCAAACTATAAGTTTAGTCGATTTATCGAAACTTAGTCATTTCTTTTATTTATTTTTTCGAGTAAAACATTATGTCAGTTCAAAAAGTGAATAAACTGTCCATTTTGGTTAAAACATGATATTTCAAATACGTTTTACGTTGTGAAATTCATAATGTAATTGTGAATATGAGTATATTGTTGCTACAAAATATACATATCAGTATATCAACATTTGTATTTGCAGGTCCACAGATAAGCTGACAACATGTGTATATCAATATGTATGGAGTAGTATATATCCATAAATATTAATGTATATACTATGTGTATTTAATGAAGAATAGTAACTTAAAAGATGTGTTACAGGCTGCATTCTCACAGCTATTGTGTATTTGTTGACGCAATATCAAGCTAGCTAATTGTGTATACATTATAAAACTATGAGTGTATACACTGATATATCTGAGTACATATTTTACTATTTCATAAGTGGCTATAAGCACACAACTCTTAGGACGGTATGTGTGTTTGGGTTTAAGGGTGATTTGCTCGAAATGTGTGTAGCCCACTTCGGCTAGAAGTAGACAATTGTTTGTCGACTTGTTTGCTTCTAGCCAAGGGTATGTCTAAATTTTTTAATTTATTTCAATTTATTTGTCTTACTTTTCTTTTTAATCTGTTATAACTTATATATTTGAAAAATATGTAAAAATAATATAAATCACAATAATTAACAACTTAAAATATTCGGTTATATATTTGAAAATTAAATAAACTATAAACCATAATAATTAATAACTTAAAATATTAGATTTTGTTATATATTCAAAAATTAGGTAAAAGTACTATATATTCATTTTTGGGAAAATTGTATAAAATATCAAACTATTAATTCAAATTAAATGCTATAACCACAGTTTGATTTAATTGTAACCCGTAGCAAATTGTTGACATTCGCCTCTCTCCCTGAAATTCTCGCTCGCCACTCTCGTTTCTCGCTGGCTCTCTCACCTCTCTATCTTTTATGCAAACACAAATGTATAAAATGTGTTTGTGTTTGTATAAAGTGAGAGAAAATTGTATATATACATATCTTTTCATTCGCCTCTCTCCCCAAGAGAATCTCGCTCGCCACTCTCACTCGCCTCTCTCACTTTATACAAACACTATGTATAAATTGTGTTTGTGTTTGTATAAAGCGAGATAAAATTGTATATACAAATACAAATACATATATTTTCGTCCTATACACTTATAATTATACAAATACAGATCTTCTCCTGCTCAGTTCTCTTTTGTCTTTCTCTCTTTCTTGCTTTATACAAACACAGATTATAACAATTACAATGTATAATTTGTGTTGTATAAAGCAAGAGAGAGGTCTGCCAGCGAAATTATACAAAACTGATGCTCCTGCCAGCGAAATTATACAAAACTGATGCTCCTGCCAGCGAGTTATACAATCTGATGCTCCATAGCAAACATAAAGTTTGCTATAGAGCGCAATTATGCAAACTATAGCTATAACATACAAATATGATTTTTATGTTTGCTAAACCTAAAATTTACTCATTATTTTTTGAAGATTTGATATTGTAATTCCGAAGCAACAAGAGACAAAAACTTTGCATGCATTCCTTATGTATAACAATGAAGAAATTGATTTCTCTTTATTTACCACGAAATCATGCTCATTAGATAAATTATATATCAAATGATGAGTTAGTTAGCAATTCAAAAAAATGAATGAACATTTTGTCATTTTGTATAAAACAGAATATATGCATTTCAATATTTCAAATATGTTTTACTTTGTTTTAAGTATAATAAATTTTAACCTAACAACATGTGTGTATGCAAATTATATATATATAATCTTCATGCAGTAATCGTTTCTTCAACAAATGGTGGTAACTTTAATAACGTCTTATCACTACTAAGCCTATTTGTATTGACTTGTTTTAAGTGTTTTAGGTTAAAATAGGTTTTAAGCATTTTTTGAGTGTTTGGGTAATTAAAAATTTGTTTATACGCACTTAATTTTAAATTAAAATGATCAAAACAAGTCAAAAGTCATAAGTTAAAATTTTTCACTTAATACCTTTTGACTTATAAGTCAAAAGCCATAAGATAATCCAAACAGACTCTAAAAAAACATCATACTTTGAGAAATAACTTGATGGGCTACACAAAACTGACAGATAGTTAGGTTGTTTGTCAAAAGGTATTACATTAGAAGAACGTGTTGACGATTTGAATAAAAATCAATCCAAATTAAAAAAAATGAATCAAATTAATTAAATAAATTGATTTTCTTTGAATTTGGTCTGGTCTGATTTGGTTTACATTTTATAAAACAATAACATTTGATTCATTTTGTTAAAAAAATCTAAAGAATAACATAATAGAACCGACATTTTTTTATAACTATATATACATAATTTATTTATTTTATGAATAATTTAAAGAGCAACTTTTACATATAGCAAGCATAAAAATCATATTTGTATGTTATAGTTATAGTTTGCATAATTGCGCTCCATAGCAAATTTTATGTTTGCTATGGAGCGTTTGATTTGTATAATTCGCTACAAACATCCAATTTTATACAAATTGTTCAGTTTTGTATAAATTCATTTATGCATTGTAATTTGTATAATAAGATCAATATTTGTATAATTATAAGTGTATAGGACGAAAATATTTGTATTTGTATTTGTATATACACTTTTATCTCGCTTTATACAAACAAAAACACATTTTTATACATTTTATACCGAAATGTATAAAATGACTAATTGTATATCGAATCAGATGGCAAAAAAAGGGATGTTTGCTACGAATTACAATTAAAATAAACTATGGCTATATCATTTAATTTGAATTAATAGTTTGCTATTTCATAGAATTTTCCCTAATTTAAAATATCTTATATATATTGATCAAAATTTATTTATCATTTATGAAAGCAAAAAGGCCCAAAACAAAAAGTATTTTGAACATGTATGTTTTTCTATTCCTTCACCTTGTCTTTTGATTTTATTTTCGTGCCTGATTAAATTAAATCGATAACAACCAAATCGATAAATATATATTATATTTGATTTAATTTAATTTTAATAATTTAAAAACCAATTAAATTGGTTTAATTTTCATTTTGACCAATAACCAACTAGATAGTTGTGGTAACCTACTACAAACCTTTGGCAGCCCAATTCAATTTGTTGGGAAGGCCATCACCGTTGAACCAATAGCAATTCATACATCCTTGAAAAATGATATGGAAATGGGATAATCAAAAGTGCAAGTCTTATCAAATGCGAAAAATGATGGATATGGTACTAAAAAAATGTAGTCACATGACAGATAGAGACTACTTGTGAAGACATTTCGAAGCTTATGAGATTTTTGGAATACAATTGCACTCAATTTAAAAAAGTTTTCTATTTCATTATTACATACCAGAAATTGGACTTTTACTTTCTCTAGTTGGACCGTAATTGATGTTATCACATCATTTAGTTCTTTAATATTGTTTATGCATTAATATTACTAAATTGTTGGTTGCCAAAAAAAACCTATTGAAAATAAAAATCGATGAAATCTTCATAAATTTTGGAATAAAGACCGCAACGTGTAAGTTAGATTCAAGTAAGGGTTTCTTACCAATATGTATATATGTATCAGAGATGTAATACATCTATATACAATGTTTATACATTACAGATAAACATTTTTTCAATCCCAACCAATTCAAATCTCATATAAATGGTACAGAAATTTAGATATGATCTCCTCTCAACGTTTCAACTCTTTTGATATATTATTTACTTAAAATGATTTATATTTTCAGCATATTAATTTTTAAAGTCGAGCTTTGAAAATGAAAGAAGAAGAAGAAGGAGGAAGAGGAGGAAATTAGAAGGAAAGCATCAAATGAATAAGGAAGAAGAAGAAAGAGAAAGAGGAGATGGAAACAACCATTAATTGTTGGAAGAAGAAGAAAAGAAGGCTTCAAATGCACTTCGCATATATAGTATCGGTCGAATGACTATTGTAAATGTCACGCCCCGAGCCTACACCCTGGACATGGCCGGCACTCGTAGACCATTGCTGGCCCTAAGCGGACCCTTGGCCTAGCTTACTTAACTTAGCGAAAGACTTAACTCAACAGAATAAACTCAATGCAATAGTTTAAATGATAACATCTTTAGCCAAAATGGCAACTTATGTCTCAAAACAAATTATCTGCAAATACATAGATGAGAGATTCAATACTAATTGTCTGACTGTCTATGAAGCCTCTATAATACTGAGATGGATGTTGAGATAGACCCCACAACATCCTAATAAAGCAAAACTAGGAAAACGAAATAACAGAGTCCTCTAGAATGCAAGGAGGCTCACCACTGACTCTGGAGTGCTCAACTGGATCAACGACGTGCTGGATGCTGATCCTGGTTACCTGTGTCTGCACCATAATAAGATGCAGGCCAACTAGCATCACTACACTGAATGTACGAGTATGCGAGTTGGAAAGTTAAACAACAACTTAAGCTTGAAAGGAGTACAAAGGAACACTTACATTGGCTCTGTTTAACTCATGAACAACTGAACTCAATATAAAGCAATAAGACACATGCAATATATATATATATATATATATATATATATAGCTTGTAAAACAGTGTAAACAACTTAGTTTGTTAAAGATAAAGCAATAACAACTCAACTTTACTTAAATATCAAAGTAATATAACTTTTGTGGGAGATTCTCTAACCGACAACCACCACTATGAGCCTAAGTGGTGATACAACGTCTTGCCCACGCTGCCAGAACTGTCCCATACTTTGCCGTCATATAGAACGCTTAACTTAGTGGATCCATTAGTCTATGCTAAAACCATCTTAAGGAGTCATCTAAAAAATATGATCCTTTACTACCCATGATATATGGAGACTTAAGTTAATATGAACTCGCATCCCCATATCGATGCTCAATACTACTCCTAAAATATACTTAGCTCATATGTTTGTAAAAACAACACTCTTTCTTTGAATTGAGATAATTACTCAAAACTTAGCTTAAAAGCTCTCTTGGAATCGATGTTCCCTTTTCTTGTTCAAATGTGTAAAAACATTTATAAACTCTTAGGGAATACTTAGTTGCCTTATAACTTTTGAGAAATGAACTCAACTATTTACTCTTTGCTTAACTTGAAAACTTGAGTCTTAAAACGAAGTTAAAACATTGTTAAAGACTCTTGAAATCTTTAAGAAACTTTGCTTTGACTTGCTCATGTAGACTTGACTCTTAACTTCTTTGACTTTGATCTTAACTTTCCTTGAATTGGATTATGGATTCAAGGCTTATGATCTCATGTTTATGGATGATTTCATGATGTTTAGATGTACCTTAGAGTGTTAGAATCAACTAGGAAACATAGGTACATCACTTAGGAACTAGTACGAAAAGGTGGGGGAAGAATGGGGAGAACTATCGTCCTTGGCGCTCTCAGAGGCGTGGGGCACCAGCCCTCAAACATTAGAGGAGTTGCTGGGGCGTGATGGCTGGCGCGTCGCCCCAAGGGGTGAACTTCAGAGCCCCTTTTGGGGCGCGCTGGCTGGCATGACGCCCCACCCCTTCCCCAGGTTTTTGACGATTTTTCTTCTCCGTTTTTCATTTTTAAACCCTCCTTACTTCCATGGTTCTTTCTCCAAACACTTAGGATCATTAGTACCCTCAGTACCCAATAGATTTAACTCAAAAAACAACCCAGAACTGCGAATCAAATCAACACTAGGCACTCAACAATCAACCAACAAGAATCCAACAATGTTCTTCAAGAACTTCACTTTCTTAACATTCAAACAACTCCAAATTTGCTGAATTGAAACAAGTTGGTGTGTTGGTGAACTAACCCATCACTAAAAGATCTCACATACCTTAATAGGGATCACCCCCGACGAATTCCACTCGCAAGCTTAGATGATCTTGATGAATTCTTGCCTTTTTCTCCCTTTCTTTCTTCTTTTCTCTCTGCTCCAAGACCTAAGCGTATTTCTCAATTCTCCAAACTGACTAAGTCATGTTTTTACCCCAATAAATCCCTAAAATCAAATTAGTCAATTAATTAGAGAATAGACTACTTTGCCCTTCCCTAAATCCGGATTGGGACTTTCCTCAATCCAACAGCCCAACTTCCGAAAGGCATATCTCACTCATACGATGTCAAAATCGTGCAATCTCAGCGGCGTTGGAAAGATCTCTCCAAGGGATTCCAACCATATAAAGATCTGCACCTAACTCCTCCTGATCTAGGAGTGATGGCCGTTTGAAAATGGCCAAAACTCACTTTCTTAACTTACACAAAATTTCCAGATTTCCTTATTCTTTGCAAAAAAATCAATATTTTCATATTTTAAATTCTTTATAGTCGTTTCTAGGTGCGAGATGTTACAGTAAATAGGGCAAACTACATAAATCTCACTAGTTTAGGTCCTAATTACGAAGATTATTGATAGTTTCAAATATTATTTCTTCTACCGTAGTTCATACTTAGGATACATGAGTTTGAATCCACGAGATACATGTATCTACCAAATTTTAAAATCGAGATACATATTTATTTGTTTAAATTAATTGGTTGTAACTAATTTCCTTAATTAGAGGACTAATTGATGATTTTTAGAATATATGAGCAATTAATTCTGGAAATTAAATTAATCAAATCTCTTAATATAGGGCAAATCAAGGAGTGTATTTATGTTTAATTAATTTCAATTATTATTCTTTGAAATAATAAATTCATTAATATTATTATTAATAAAAAGGGGAACTTCCACATATAGCCACTCAAAAATAGCCTAATTACTCTCCATACCTATAGTTTGATAATTGCAATTCATAGCTACATGTTATATGGAGGAGAGGGCGAGCGAGAATGGGAGAGAGGAGAGAGAGAGGGGGCCAAAGAGTGGAAGAAAAGTGAATTATATATGTATATAGGTTAGATAATTGTATATTATACATATGTATTTGTATATATGGCAAGCGAGATTGGGAGAGGGAGGATAGAGGCGAACGAGAGAGTGGGAGAGAGGTGAATTGTATATGTATATAGGTTAGATAATTGTATATTATACATATGTATTTGTATATATGGCAAGCGAGATTGGGAGAAGGAGGAGAGGCGAGCGAGATTAGGAGAGGGAGGAGAGAGGCGAGCGAGATTGGGAGAGGGAGGAGAGGCGAGCTAGAGAGGGCAGAGAGTGGGAGAGAGGTGAATTGTATATGTATATAGATTAGATAATTGTATATTATACATATGTATTTATATATTCTGGCGAATTATACATATACAAATGTGGCTAATTATACAAACTTGAAGTCAACCCGTGTAATTAATGTATAATGTTAGTCGTGAGTGGTAATTATAGCAAACTATAGCTATGATGAGTAATTAAGTAGTATAAGTTTGCTTAACCACGTAATTTTCCCTAATAAAAAACATAAACATGTATATCTTGGTCATGTAATTTGATTAATTTCATTTTATTACTCTTAAAAAAAATTCATTAATTTGATGTATATATTATCAATAGATGATGTATCCTACAAACTAAACACTTAGATACATGAGTATCATACAAGTACATTCATATGTATCATAGAAGTATCTAGTATTAATTTTGTGTATTTGTTATATGTGTCTATTATATGTATCTATTTATATGATCTAATTTTAATTTCATGTTTTTTTTTTCATATGTATCTAGTATTAATTTGATGTATCAAGTATCAATTTCATACATTATATTAAAAAATGTGTATCTCAGATACATAGTAAGTTGTAAGCATATACATAAATTATGTGTATCTAAATATGGAATGTAATTGAAACAACCGAATTTAGGAACAACTCACGATGTTAGAGTATCTATCTTATCACTAATCCGAAAAAAAAAAGTAAAAAATTTCAAAATTCTTCCTTTTTTTTAGCATCTTAATTTTTTTCTCACAAGTACATATAATTTTAACTTAGATACATCAACTCTTAAATAGACACATGTACACCTGATGTGTATCCAACATTGTTGCATATCTAATGGTGTATTCATTATGTTAAGTAAAGCTTGAAAATCCGAGAAAAATTCTGGGCCATTGTCCCGCCAGAGCGGGCCAGATGCCGCTAGGGCGGCGGCGCTAGGGCGGGGTAAGTTGGCGCCAAATCGAGATAGGCAAGACAGAATGTAAATAATGTGAAATCCAATTTTCTCCTTCTCCCTAAAATACCTAAATTAGTCGTAAAACACCCTAGAAACCCTCAAAAAGTTGCTCTAAGCTTGGAAAGGAAGGAAAAGGAGATTTCTAGCGTGGGGATGGCTCTATCTTACGGATTCTTGGCCAAATTCACCGTCAGGTCGTCTAGAAACCCAGAAAATTATCTACAATTCCTTCGTGCTGCTGCTTGGCACCCAGGTAGGCTAGGTTTTATGAATTGGGTAGTTATAAATCTATGTTCACTGCGTAATATATGTAAATCAATGGTAGAATTATGTGTAGGCCTTTGTGCACTGAACGAAATATGGTTAAATCCTAGGAAGAAGCCTTAGATGATGATCTAGGGTTAGGTATGGTTGATTAATGCTTACACGATATACGTGGTTAAGTAGTTCAGTGATGATGGTTGTGTTTTATCATTGATGGTGGTATATTTTTTCTTGCATTATTGTAAATTATGCATGTATGTGAACGAAGCCTATTGATCACACCTAATGGGAATAAGTACGAACGAAGAACTATATGCTATGAATTACCTTTTGTTGCATGATTTGTGATGATATACAATGTGATTGTGATTATGGATCGGGTATTGCGTTCCAACACACTAACTAATTGGGATCGGTTACTATGTTCCGGTATGCTAACAGTTTGGATTTGGATTCCGTGAGAGGACCAATGAGTTGTCATAATTGTGTGCCTGGATAATGTGAGTTTGATAATAGTTTCATAAAGAGATTGATGTTGTATTTCTCTTAGTTGTGTTATGGTTGTGAGGTCTTATGCTTGATTGTTCGTCTATGCTGAGTAGACTTGGAATTATATTGATGAAAGGTGAAACGAAGGTGGGGAGTCAACATCTCGATAATTGTTAATGTCCAAGTGAGGGAGTCGTGAGTTGTAATGGCAAGGAGTGGGGTTAGTGTACGTGATGTAAGTGCTTAGGGGAATTTCACCCTGGAGAAATGGATTGTGTTTAGGGATTAGGAAGTATGGCGTAATGTACCATGTGGCAATGACCGAGTAATGTGTAGAGGGAGTAAGAGAGGACGTGATCGGTTAGTTAGAATGCTTGTAGTTATACTTGGGGGTTTTCCTATGCATTAGAATGGTTAAGCTATGATCAAGAACCTAGTGAGTAGGTTGACCGAAAAGAGGTTAGTAGTTAGAGTGCTAGTGTGATCTGTCGGTAATTTGAAATAGGGGAAGGTGGAGAAGCGAGTGGTTTTAATTCATGATCTTACTAGTTGGTTTCTTATACTGTGTGGTGGGCGTCGGGTTGATCGATGATGTCTACCAGTACGTGTGTTTTGTACTGATACTATTCTTGCTATGTTTTTTGACATAGTCTAGTTGCAGGATCAGTGATGTTTCATTAGGTGAAGACGAAGAAAATATCGAGCAGCTTCTAATTTTCCTTCCGCATGGTGAAAGTTGTGTCTTTTATTTATCCTGTCCAGTTGTACTCTTAGTAGCTCTTGTACTTGTTTAGACTAGATCATTGGGGGTGTTAATTACTTTACAAGTCTTAACCAAATTGTATTAAAGGTTCTTATTTATAAAATTTTGTTAGTACATGTTATATCCGCTTATTTAATTTTTTGCATGTTTTAAATTAATTGGGATATGAGGGTTCTCCTACTTAGGTGGTAGTATGTAAGTGCTCACACGACCCGGTGGATTGGGTCGTGACAAATTGGTATCAAAGCCTAGGTTACCGGTCTACCAGTACAAGAGCAAAATATGGAATAGACTCTTGTGGATTGGTGTGTTGACGTCCACACCTAATCTTTAGGAAGCTATGAAGCATTATAAGAAGTTGTCTCATCTTTTCTCTCTTTTCGTGCGAGTGTCGCTTGTGGTATGATTTGAGCCCAATATCTCCCGATTCCAATTAGTATCTCAACGAAGTGACTAGGCGTTGTGGTTACGACTTAAGGGACACAAGTAAAGTTAATTGGAACTGAGAAGGTTTCAATTGGTATTTGGCCTTAGGGGTTGTATATGGCATAGATGATCATTAATGGCCATATATGGGATGAACGAACGAATAAAAAGAAATTATTGTGGTGTGTAGTAGGTAACTGTGAATGCGTGCTTCTTGTCGTTTGAAATAACTGTGTATGTGAAAGTCTTCTTGGGTGTCTGAATTTATTGATAATATGAAAGTATTATGGCAGATGTGTGTGACATGATTAAGGACACAGTGGTGCGTGTCTGGATTGATATGTGCAAACCATTGGCTGAGTTGTCAAAATTATTCAAGTGTAACTACTTGAGTGTTGTGAAACCCATTGAGGGAAGAAGTTATAACTAAGTTTGGGTGTGAGGATCTAGATAAATTACGAGGTGATTCATAAGACGAAACTCTGGACGTGCGTCGCAAATAACAAATAATAGTGTGAATGTATGGGTGTAACGTTGAATTAGTGGGAACAAGTTGGATGTCGTATCGTTAAGATTGACTAGGAGTAGCTAATGATTTTCCTAGCTTGGAGATTTATCTTAGATTGTTCGGTTAAGTTGGAACCTTGGGAAATTTTTTAGAGAAACGTAAAGAACCCAGAACTTATTGGCTTGGGTTATGGTTCTGTCTGAGCCGCTGGGGCGGGATTATTCCCGTCATAGCGAGACCACTAGGAAGGGATAGGGTGAGACAGAACCTAAGTCTTGCCTCCCCTGTCTGCCCTAAATTCAATTTTTTCAACCCCGAATGGGATCCGAACAAATCCCTTCAATCTCTTCAGTGTTCAGCAAATCAAGAATAAATGATAAAACTCATTAATTAATCAGTAGCTGCATAAAACAACTAGAAAACCAGCATCCATGTGCTACAAAAACTTAGGAAAGCAAAAGATAAAAATGGAGTTGTTCTAGAATTTACAATCCCAAGACAGGCAAAAAAACAAATTAGGGACTCTGGGACTAGAAGGTGTTAATATCTGACCACAGATCCTCCAGAGGCACAAGGCCTGTCAAGGCCTCATCCAGGAAGGTAAAGTGCTGGAAATCTCTTTTTTCGACTCGGGAAAGCTCCTAACCAGGGCAACACAAGTGAATATGGTCCTCACGATCTTTTATATTTGGACCATCAGACGATCCCTCTCCAGACCTTTCATCATCTCCTAGCTTAGCTCCCAGCAGACTATCTCGATCTCTAGGGAACTATTGGGTGGAACCGAAGTGAAGTCAGCAAAGACACTCCCCAACCTCTTTCGAACAGCCACAAAATCCTCCTCGACCAGTGCACCTGAGAATAGTGTCTCATCGTCCGAATTCGTGGCCGTCTTGCTGCTACTAGCCCTGCCCGTTTTCCTCCTCTTGCTCCTGAAAGCAGAACTTGCCCTAACCAAAAGAAGGTGAAGGGGGGGGGGGGGGGGGGAATCCATAGAAAGTACCTCATCGGCATCAAAAAGTGGCACTCTTGCTTGCTTGCACAGCGCAGTAATAAGTCCCGATAGGAAGAAATCCTTCTTGTTACCCCGATAGAACATCTTCCATTCCGAAATGATCTACGCCCCCACATTTAGTTCTATACCCTATATGGCGCACACCACCACTAAATCTCGAGAAAAGGTCACATCAGTGCGGTTGCCCGACGGGCAAATCCTCCTAGTCAACACGTCTAGCCACCTCTTAGAATAGGGTGACCAATCTGTGCTAGTAATAACCTCTGTCGTAGCCCAGTAGACCTGATCCCAGCGCGCAGGCTCAACCAAAGTGTCTCTCAGCCACTCCAGATCCATCTCCCTCAACTTGGCCTCATACTCTGCGCTCGAGACCTCCTTACACCTCTAAAGCCTCATTTATGGTAGTGGCATTCAAGGGAATGTCAACTCCCTGGATACGGATGACGGGGTGAGAGTCATCCCATCGTACAGTAGGCAGGATGGCGTAGAACTCCCTCACCCAAGTGGAACGTGCATCTGGGAGAGCCTCAGTCAGTGGAGGCCATCCGAACTCCATCAGGCGAGCATAAAATGCAGGCGCCTTCTCTTCTAGCTTGTGCAACATGAACTCTCTCTCGCAATAGAACCCCGTGTTGCAGTTGTCGTGATGCCTTTCCTGACTCACGATATCGGGGAACCAGATGAAGGGTAAGTTTTCTTCATTTTGACCTGCCATTTAGAGAGCCTGCAATAAGTTGAATATGAGTTAGAACACGATAGGATAGTCGATTTAAAGCTAAAACAAAAAGAGGGAAATTTCTGGGTTAAGGGTGCAGGCCACTGGTCTGGAGTATCCCGCCACAGCGGCCATATTCCCGCCCTCGTAGGATTATTAAGGCCGCCATAGCGGGATGAAGGTCGCCTTCTGGTGGCCTTCATCCAGGACGAACACCAGGCGCTATAATGGCGCCTCTTAGTCTCAAAACCTTCTTTTTTGACATAATTTAAGTAGATTAGAGTATATAAAATACCCTAGGACCTAAATAAGCAATTATTTCGAAAAATTAGCCCTTAAATGAGGCCTAAATTGGAGTTTCACACCAAGAGAACCTTCAGCTTCCCCCACCCGTATATGTATCGATTTAACTGTATTTCTTACGAAATCCTTACGCCCAGGAAGTTGTGGGAACGTTAGGGACGTAACGGAAGTATCTATGCTACGTTTTTCTATCCAGTCAAGCACCTATGTTCAAGTTCAAAAAATGACCCCCAAAACCTATTCTAATCCATTGTTTAAGGTCATGCAAGTGTAGTTAAGAAAGTAATGAAGTAAAAAGAGTAAAGAACAAGAGCATTACTTTAATCTGGACGTTCAGAACAAAGAGGTTGAGAAAGTTTTGGGAATTTTGAGTTAGAAAAGGAGGAAATGAGGAAACCATTCTCCATTTCCCCCTTAAATATTTACAATTCCGTCGCTACAACGGGAGATTCCCCGCCACAGCGGCTCCAACTTAGCAGAAGGCATGTCGCTCTGGTGGGATCAGGCTGTGAAAATTTGGATGCGTTCTTCGTTGTAAGTTGCCTCATTTTCTTCTAGGCCTTGAGTACAAAACCTTTCGTGTGCCGATTGTTTGAAGAGTCACCGTTCGTAGTGATCTTGTAGTGGACCAATTCATAGTTTAGGAGTACTCCGAGTAACTGAGTTAGTGTGTGTGACGATCCGTGTATTAGTCATTCAGGAACGAATGAGGGTAAATTGACATCTATTATAATGACCTGAACCGTTGTTATTTAGGAGAAACAAAAATCTGGGAAAATTTTGGGCCATTATCGCGCCAGAGCGGGCCAGATGCCGCTAGGGAAGGGTAAGTTGGCGCTAGAGCGGGATAGGCGAGACAAAATGTAAATAACATAAAATTCTATTTTCCCCTTCTCCTTAAAATACCTAAATTAGTCATAAAGCACCCTAGAAACCCTCAGAAAGCTGCTCTAAGTATGGGAAGGAAGGAGAAGGAGATTTCTAGCATGGGGATGGCGATATCTTGCGGATTCTTGGCCAAATTCACCGTCATGTCATCCGAAAACCCAGAAAATTATCTGCAATTCCTCTGTGTAGCTGCTTGGCGCCCAAGTAGCCTAGGTTTTATGAATTGAGTAGTTATAAATCTGTGTTCAATACGTAATATATGTAAATCAATGGTAGAATTATGCGTAGGCCCTCGTGCACCGAACGAAATATGGTCAAATCCTAGGAAGAAGCCTTAGATGATGATCTAGGGTTAGGTATGGTTGAATTAATGGTTACATGATATACGTGGTTAAATAGTTCGGTGGTGATGGTTGTGTTCTATCATTGAGGGTGGTATATTTGTTCTTGCGTTATTGTAAATTGTGCATGCATATGAACGAAGGTTGTTGATCACACCTAATAGGAATAAGTATGAACGAAGAACTATATGTTATGAATCACTTTTTGTTGCATGATTTGTGATGATATGCATTGTGATTGTGATTGTGGATAGGGTGTTGCGTTTCGACACACTAACTAATTGGGATCGGTTGCCACGTTTCGACATAATTATGGGATCGGTTGCCACGTTCTGGCATAATATTTGGATCGGGTACCACGTTCCGGTATGCTAATAGTTTGGGTTTGGGTTTCGTGATAGGATCAATGACTTGTCATAATTGTGTACCTGGATAATGTGAGTTTCATCATGGTTTCATAATGAGATTGATGTTGTATTTCTCTTAATTGTGTTATGGTTGTGAGGTCTTATGCTTGATTGTTCGTCTATGCTGAGTAGACTTGATGATTATATTGATGGAAGGTGAAACGGAGGTGGGGAGTCAGCGTCTCGAGAATTGTTAATGTCCAAGTGAGGGAGTCGTGTGTTGTAATGTCAAGGAGTGGGGTTAGTGTACGTGATGTAAGTGCTTAGGGGGATTTCACCCTGGAGAAAGGGATTGTATTAAGGGTTAGGAAGCGTGGCATAATGTACCATGAAGCCATGACCGGGTAATGTGTAGAGGGAGTAAGGGAGGACATGATCGGTTAGTTAGAATGCTTGTAGTTGTACTTGGGGGTTTTCCTATGTGTTAGAATGGTTAGGCTTTGATCAAGAACCTAGTGAGTAGGTTGACCGGAAAGGGGTTAGTAGTTAGAGTGCTAGTGTGATCCGTCGGTAACTTGAGAGAGGGGAAGGTGGAGACGCGAGTGGTTTTAATTCATGATCTTACTAGTTGGTTTCTTATATTGTGCGGTGGGAGTCGGGTTGACCGATGATTCCTACCAGTACGTGTGTTTTGTACTGATACTACTCTTGCTATGTCTTTTGACATAATTTGGTTGTAGGATCGGTGATGCTTCATTAGGTGAAGACGAAGAAAATCTCCAGCAGCTTCAAATTTTCCTTCTGCATGGTGGGAGCTGCGTCTTTTATTTATCATGTCCAATTATACTCTTAGTAGCTCTTGTACTTGTTTAGACTAGATCCTTGGGGGTGTTAATTACTTTACAAGTCTTAACCAAATTGTGTTAAAGGTTCTTATTTATAAAATTCCGTTAGTATGTGTTATTTTCGCTTATTTAATTTTCTGCATGTTTTAAATTAATTGGGATATGAGGGCTCTCATATTTAGGTGGCAGTATGTAGGTTCCCACATGGCCCGGTGAGTTGAGTCGTGACAGAATGTCAGAACATTATGAACTTTAACTCAAATACAAAACCAAGATACATGAGAATAATAAAATAATAGAAACAAACATATTTGTATAATGTTAATTTGAACATGCAAATATGTATTGAGAGGATGAAGGAAGAAAAAGGGAGAAGATGGAGGAAGAATGAGGGTTAGTGGACGTGGGGTGGGGAACGGCAAATGTGATTTATGTGATAAAAAATTTGAGTTGTTAATGCGGACCATTAATTAAGGAGTTTAAATTTAAGATAATTATCCAATATCATATTTAAGAGATTTGTGTATGTAATTAAATCTTTTAAAATATATGATATAAATATTAAAAGTGATAGTTTATGTAATTGTTTTAAACTAGAGGTAAATATAATATATATGGTAGTGATGTATGTATAGTTATGTAGGTTTTCTTTGTAAATATTAAGTGATAATAGAATTATTTTGGATAAAGAATTTTTACTAAATATTTTTTTCGAATTATTTCTTAAAATAAAGGTAGTTTTTTTTTAAAAAAAATAATCTTTTATGGCAACGACCACAATTTTTAATAAGTTCTAAATTTTTTTAAATAGCAACGACTAGAATCAAATCAAGATCTATTTCATGGCACAAAATTAATTTATCATTAAACTATTGATGATTTTTTTGACTAAATACTTAAGTTATTTTTATTTACACTCGTCAATTGCAGTTTTCCACAATAAAAATCGACCAAATCACTCGATTTTTCTTGAAAAGAAAATTTTTAAAAACAACAAATATCCATCGATTTTTCTTGAAAATAATTTTTAAAAATAATTGTAATTTTTTACGAAAAAATAACCAAATAAATTTCATTGATTTCTTTTTTTAAAAAAAATAAAATAATAAAGAGGTTCATTAATTTTTAATTTTAAAAAATAATTGATTTGTCGATTGTGTTTGACAATCTTTGCCCATTAATCTTTTACTTGTTTTTAGAAATATACATGCAATTTTTTTCTTATACAATACAATTATAGTGTATCTAAAATTAAAGGGAAAATTGTATATATATAATAGCAAACTATTAATTCAAATTAAATGTTATAACCAATGTTTGATTTAATTGTAACTCGTAGAACTGTTGCCATTCGCCTCTCTCCCTGAAATTCTCGCTCGCCACTCTCCTTTTCTCGTTCGCCAGTCTCTCCCCCACCTCTCTCACTTTATACAAACTCAAATGCATAAATTGTGTTTCTGTTTGTATAAAGCGAGAGAAAATTGTATGTACACATGCAAATACATATATCTTCGTCCTATACACTTATAATTATACAATACAAATCTTTCCCTACCCGGTTCTCTTTTGCCTTTCTCTCTTTCTCGTTTTATACAAACACAGATTATACAAAATACAATGTATAATTTGTGTTTGTATAAAATGAGCGAGAGATTTGATATACAAATGTTTTATTTCGATTGAATTGTATACAAATTCAAATTTTATGCAGATATACAAACACATAAAATTGAATTGAGAGCCTGCCAACAGTTTACACAAACGAAAGGCTACCAACGATTTATACAAATGAGAGGCTGCCAACGATTTTATACAAATCTGATGCCCATAGTGATTTATACAATCTAATGAAGATTGCTATGGAGCGCAATTATGCAAACTATAGCTATAATATAGAAATATGATTTTTATGTTTGCTAAATATGAAAGTTGTTCAAAATTAAACTATCTTTGTGTACACTATTGTAAAAAAATAAATACACATTATTATATGCTTTCAATCGTGTAAATCAGCAACCAAAGGGTATGGTGCAGTGGTTGGGGATGCTATTTTCTTAACAAAATGTCTCATATTCGAGCCCTAGTTATGAAAATATCCACCAAGAGCGTTGTCCTTTGAATGGGGTCCCATTCGAGATGAATCTAAACTAGTCGTACTCCAATACATATATCAAATACTGAACGAAAAAAATCAAAAAACCGTGAAAATCAATGTGCATTATATGTATATCATAAATTGTATAGCAAATATATAATGTACATTTATCATTTAGAAAATTATGTATCAAATGATGATTCAAAGATATACTTGTCAATAGCTATATACATCACCCTTGTTTTGTTATTATTGACAAAAGTGCATTGCATATTTATTATTGTATAACAATACAATTTTTTTTAGAATGAAAGATGGTAATGTTTATTCGATCTTGATTCAACATGGAGGTAGATGTAATGAAATCTTAATTAAAAAAAATAAGCACATAATGAATGAAATTGATATAGAAACTAATATCACCTAAATTGAATATCACAATTCATAGATATCAGTTTGTATAGCCGTTTCATATACTAAAATAATTTTGGGAAAATTACATAGCTAAGCAAACTTATGCTACTTAATTATCTACCATAGCTAATGTTTGTTTATATTACCATTCACAGTCATTTAATCTCGGTAATTATGTTTTTCAATTCGTCTTATTTGTATAATCATGTACAACACTATTTTCCTTATATACGAATGGACCCATTCTCTCTTCAATCACTTTCTCTTACTTTCTCCCTTATTCTCTCAATCAAAATTGATTTCAAATTTTGAAATTTTCACTCGTTCCCTCCCAATTGTGATTCCTGATTTATAGGTAACTGTTTTACATTTAAATTCTCTTTACATTTTTTTTGGGACTTCATCATTTTTCGATTTGTATTTGTATATCATTGAAATTTCTTTTGATTTTTCAGATTTACAGTTGGATAATGGATGATGATACATCCTCTAGGAGAGTCACGAGAGGTATATAATTGAATCAAACAAAAATGGATGATTTTCCTTTTTTTTTCATGTTTTATACATATACAACCAACAGTTTTTGTATAAAACTGTTTATACGTATTCAACTTCTTATATGTATTCAACTGATTTTGTATATTAAGTGTTTGTATTTGAAGTATTATACGTATTCAATTGATTTTGCATATGAAGTGTTTGTATTTGAAGTGTTATATGTATTCAACTGATTTTGTATATGAAGTGTTTGTATTTGAAGTGTTATACGTATTCAACTGATTTTGTATATGATGTTTGTATTTGAAGTGTTATACGTATTCAACTGATTTTGTATATGAAGTATTTGAACTTGAAGTGTGATACGTATTCAACTGATTTTGTATATGAAGTGTTATACGTATTCAAATAATTTTGTATATGAAGTATTTGTATTTGAAGTGTTTGTATTTAAAGTGTTATACGTATTCAACTGATTTTGTATATGAAGTGTTTATCTCTGAAGTGTTACAACTATTTATACGTATTCAACTAAGTTACAACTTTTTATGCATATACAATTTATGTATTATACAACTCTGTGTAAGACACATTTTCTCTAAAAACTATCCCCTCGATAACGTAGTCAATGTAATAGTTTGCAACATCCCATTTTTTAGCAGAAATAACTCATGTGTACATATACAAACAGGAATTCAAAAATATACAAACACACTTTCAACAAACAACTTTTTCACAAAACAAATAATGTAAAAGTATACATATACAAAATATACAAGTCAACAATCAAATTATACAAGTCCACAAATCAAATTTATGTCAATTACACAACTACAAACGTAATTAGTTAACTTATACAGACAATTTTTCCACATAATTTACACCCAACAATCAATTGTACACATACAAACACTAACTTATATGATTCTACAAATAATGTAAAATTATACATATACAAATCTTTGATGAATATATTTGTACGATTATGGACGTATACAATTTGACATAAATTAAAGTACAGTAGATTATACAATTGATTTATACTTATATACATTTACGTACTCAAATTGCAGATATCAAGTTGTCTCTCTCGCTCAATTCAAATACAACTGAAAATCGATTCTTCAACCAAAACTCCAGTTATCAATGGAGTAAATATACAATCATGGATAAAAATTAGTTAGGAAAAAAGGGAAAATATACTCCCTAACTATCATAAATGGTATGTGTATACCCTTCGTTATAATTTACGTATGTCTATACCCTTACCGTCAATTTTTTAGGTTGTGTATACCCTCAACCCAAACGGAGGGACACGTGGCATCATCCTAGGCATTCATCCGATTTTAATTTATTTACCTAAAAATAAAATTACCCACTCAACTAGCCATTTCTAAGATCCAATTAAGACCCGAATTAAAGACCAAACCCAACTTAAACATCAAATCCTAATTTCCAAATTCGTTGAGCCCTGTTGTGATTCAATTGAGGCTTTCAACGTATAGTGTTGCTGAGATGATTTCCCACAGAATTGCATTGTCAATTATCATTTTGGTGGCATGATGCGGCATCGATGTCGTGACTGAGAACCATCTAGGGTGGCGTTGCCTTCAAATACAATTTGGTGTTCTTCTTCTGTATCTTTTAGGTCTTTTTGACGAGTTAGGCTAGCGATGGGGTGACACCTCTTTTTGCATTAGCTCCGTTGACATGTCGGAGCTCCGTCGCCAGCTATCAAAAGAGATTAATGAACGATTCCACTGATTCAAATTTCTTTTGGAAAACTTAGATTAGAGGGTGGAGAAGGATCCATAAGAAATTGAGGCAATAAAAAATTGTATGTCCCACAAATTGCAATACTGGAGAACAAAAACAATTTCCCACAAAATTGCAACAACGGAAAATAATGCATAGATTAGAGGTGGAGGACAAGATGTTTTGAAGGGTGGAGAACAATGAATTTGAGGTTAAAATCCTCAGTTGAATCACACAGTAGAATAATAATCTCAAATTCTGGCATATTGACAAATTTGGAGGCTGCTATCTAGCGATTTTGGGAACATATTTTTAATTCGGGTCTTAATTGGATCTTAGAAATGAATAGTTGAGTGAGTAATTTTATTTTTAGGTAAATAAATTAAAATCGGATGAATGCTAGGATGATGTCACGTGTCACTCTGTTTGGGTTGAGGGTATACACAGCCTAAAAAATTGACGGCAAGGGTAAATACATACGTAAAGTATAACGAAGGGTATACACATACCATTTATGATAGTTTGGGGATATATTTATTCTTTTTCCCAATTAGTTAATTCTCAATCTATTAGAATACAATTGCAAACAGTTGTTCGAATGAAACTCCAATTATTAATGGAAAATTTATACAAATACATATACAAATCAGTTCAATTGCTCTGTCTTTTCAAGTTCTTCATCTAGGTTAATGCAAATCAAATATAGGTTTCTCCACGAAAATTCAACATACATACAAATGAGCTGAATCCATTGTATTACATCTTTGCTTGTATAATGATAAAATTGTTTGAATTGCAGAAGGGTAATGATAACATGAATTCCTGGTGTTGTTCGTATGAATGAGTCCTATTTGGTAAAGAGATATAATCGTGTCAATTAAGTGATTGTTTTCCTTTCTACAACTGAAATTACCGCCCTTTCCTTTTCTTTTTTTTTAAAATACAAATTTTCAGATTTTGTATAAATATAGATATATTACCGAATTTACAAATACTGTCATTTAAGTATAGCTATAGCTTGTAATTATCAAACTATAGCTATGTGGCACAATTATTTTATTTTGAGTGACTATATTGTGAAAGTATCCCAATAATTAACAATATATAAAATTTGGTGAGTGCCAATTTGCATACCAACTTATATATATCGCCTAAAATTGAATATCACAATCTATAGATATCAGTTTCTATATCCATTTCATAAACTCAAACAGTCAATAAATATAAAATTTGGTGAGCTCTAGCTTTTATACCAATTTTCATAGTTAGTTTACATATTACTTAAACTTAAATATGTATAAAAAAGATTTGAGTAACCAAATTTGTATACCCATTCAATACATATATTTCTATAGTGAATGTCAAAAAAGATGAATGTATCATATTATGTATCCATTCCATGCAATACATAGTGAAACAAATTTGACACAATAAGAAGAAGATCCAAGTGAAACAAATTTGACACAATAAGAAGAAGATCCACATTCATATTCCGTAAATAAACCTAAAATTTTGTGATTGTTATCCAAAATTTAGAAAACCACATATCTGCTAGGTATTGTAATATAAAATTATGTTTGGTAAATAATAAAAAGTATCTTTATATATTGTAATATCGTATCTTAACTGTATTTGTTCTGTGATTATCTCAAAAAGAAATGGTCTTCTTTTATTGGGATTTAATAATTTTGTTTCTTTACCATCTTTCAAAAAAGGGGTAAATAACACAAATCTCACTATTTTAGAAGTTAATTACTTAGATTTACGCTAATTTGTAATATTACGTTCCTTACCAGAATTTGAACTTTAGATATATGTATCTAGCGCGTCCAAATACATGTATGTTAGATACAAGGGTCAAAATTAGGTGCAATCTATTCCAAATACACTATATTCAAGTGTATTTCACTCTCTCGCTCACCTCTCTCCTATCTCACTCGCCTCTCTCCCTATCTCGCTCGCCTCTCACCTATGTGTCTGTATTTTAGAACGTATCTAATATCTCAAATACATGCTTCTAGTGTGATTCACATGTATCTGGAATACATAGACTCCTTCTCTCGCTCGCCTCTCTCCGACCTATTTTGGTATATCTAGTAGCAAAAATATGTGTATCTAATTGTATCTGACTTGAAATTTGGTATGAAAATTAATTAGTGAAACCATATGTAATTATTTCAAACTATAAGGAGAATCCGTAAATATGATAGAAATATTTGTTTAATTAGATATTTTTTCCAATAAAATATCAACAAAATTTATGGACCATAGTCCAGACACTTTAGACAAGAACAATCTGAAATAAATGCTAGTGTCTTTGTCCTATTTTATTGGACACTATATTTGAGAACATTTTTACTTTAAAACTTAATAGCTCTCATGACATGTTTAAGATTGCCACATATTTTAAAAGCTTTTTTAAAAGGAATTTTCTACACAATCAAATTACGTCATATAAATTAATGAATTAATCGATGGGTGAATATATTGTATGATAACCTATTCTTGTCCTAAGAGAATTAAATGTAGAGGTAAGGGAAGTAGGGAAATATGTAGTTTATAATTGGTGAGACAAAGTGTCATGTTCATTAATCTGAAATGACCAACATTGTCTAGGATGAACTACAAAAAGACATATATAGTAGGTTATTAATCCTTGAATGAAACCCTAATACCCAACCTGCTTAACAATAGTTAGGAGAATTATTGTGCAAGGTGTTTCTATGTTCTTTTGCATGTTCTTGCATGACCTACTCATGTGAAACCCATATGACTCCCCATACCATTCAATTTCATTCAAATCTTTGTTATGGATTGTCTTCTCGATGTTGGGTTCAGTCAGTCTAAAGATAATTTTAATATAGCTAGTGTGACGCTATCATCTGTTTTTTTTCTCTTAAAAAGTATCACATTGTTAAGAGTATTCTTACACCTTACTTGTAGTTTAATTATATTTTTGTTTTTCAGTTACTAATGTGAAACTTTTGTTCGCACACCAAACTTTGAGAGTTTAAGTTATTGCACAAATAGTCTTACAAAGAGTAGCTTCGTTTGTAGTATATAGGATGATTTTGTAACAATATTAGGCTAGTTTGTATTCCTTAAAGAAGAAAAACTCTAAGACCTAACTTAACCTTAAAAGTTTGTTCATAAGGTGATATTTGTCCAAGATCAGATAAAACAAGAGTCTATTACCGATCAACCAATTGAGACATTTAACATCCAACCTCACCCCGTAGCTGAGGACTAGACATAGGGAGCGTGAACAATTAATACAATATTTAACATACTGACCCAACATTATATTTTGTAAATCAAGAATAGGGGTTGTTTGGTACAAAGACTAATAATGCTGGGATTAGTAATGCTGGGATTAGTAATGCAGGGATTAGTAATGCAGGGATTAGCAATGCAGAGTTTATTTTTATCAAGTGTTTGGTTCATTATTTCCACCTCATCTTGTGTTTGGATTAAAACTTTATAAAAAACTTCTTTCCAAATTTACCCTTGAATTATTATGTAATTGAGTTAAGGTAAATAATTGCCAGACAATATTATTTTTTTATGGCCTTCTAACTAGCTATGAGAAGAACAATTTTGTTGTCATGTTTGCCTTTTTTTCCACTTAAATTATCTGAGGATAAATAATTATCATCTTAGTAAATTGTTCACTTACAAAATGTCAATTTTCAAATTTAAAAAAGATAAATTATATATCACTTTTAAAATTGAAAAGGCGGTAAACAATAGTAAAATTGAATAAACCATCTACATTTATACATAAAAATTGCAAGTTGTAGTTTTAATATGTATGCAATTTTATATATTGTATTAATTTGTATTGGATTTATTTAGTAACAAACAACTCTCTCTAAATAATTTGCAAGCTAATTTATTTAAATAAATTTACTAGTACAAATATAAAACATAAAATAAACAAAATAATTAAAATGATTTGAGGGATATTTTTGTCTTTACATACACTTATCCCGTGGTATTATATCCCAATTTGGAGGTATTAGTAATACATCCTATAATACCATGTAGGAGATATAACTAATCCATGGATTAGTTATACATACTACACAGGCCCAAATTCCTACCAAACATAGTACTAAATAATACCACACATAATACATGGACTATTTATTTAAATGCGGCCTACCAAACAACCCCTAATGTTATGATAAGAAAATTAACATTGAACCTAATTTAACTTTAAAAACTATTTATAATCAGGTGAAGATTTCTCAAGACCGTATAAGTAAGAGACAACAATAATGTAACTCATTTTTCCCATTAGTGAGGGACACAAACAATTAACATTGTCTTTTTTGTGGCCTGAGTCACCTAATTTTAATCTTGGTATTCATTTTATCAGCCTAATTAAAATATTTAAGTGTCAAATCTGGTGTTAGAAATCCATGTTTTGACTGGAAACAACATTGTACTAATTAAAGTTATTTATGTCCCAAAATGTTTAAACATTATGTCTTCGTGTGAATTCAATTTATTACTCTCAGTATCTTTGATGATTAATAGTTTGTCTTAGGCCTATATCTTTTGCTAACCAAAAATGAAACATTATTTGACTATAAATTAAAGGTTAAAGCAGGGAGATCTCGATCGTTAATTATCGTTATCTTAGATGATTTAATTAAACACTAAATTTAATTAGTCAACTAGTAAGGGATAACTAGGGTGTGTTTGGTATGGAATGCTTTTAAATTTTCTCACGTTCGATTGGTCAAAAATTTTGAAATACATTCTTCGAGAAAACAAGTTCCTTAAAAGTAAGAAAAACGAGTATTTTTCAAGTGGAAATAGAAAAAACAATATCAACCAATTACATATTACACGTTAATTGTATCCTCCCTGCTCTCCAGTACAATTCATCTTCACCCCACTCTTGTGACTCACATCTCCTGCCTTCCATAGTATTTATCTATATCATGTACAAATGATTTTTAAAATAATATTTTTTGTACATAATATAATAAACTATGTAAGAAATTCATTAATTTTTCTGAAGAGCATTTTTTATGGAAAATATATTTTTCTACGTATCGAGCACACCTTAATTATCTAATTTTTCAGAGAAAGAAACAGCATCACATATATTATATGGTGATCACTATATGTTAAATTATGAATTTAACAACCGTCCAGAATCCGATAAGCTAAATGAATCGCAACTAAAATAATTTGAATAATAAATAAATAAATTGTAACGAACTATATGTTTGGTTGGTTATAATTATAACGGAAAGCATATCATATGGTGCTCAATAATATGCATTTTAATTTATTTCGTTTGGCACATGCATAGAGACAACATAATCAAGTAAATAGTTTTAAAATTCCTACTTGCATTATATCTTATTAGTTCAATAATTTTATAATTACTACCAACCCTCATCGATTATAATAAAAAAAATACAATACTTTTTTTCTTGATTAGACAATTCTTAATTTTAAACACTTCACATGATATATTTAAGACCATAAGATCAAAAGGTATTTTGATACATTATACACATTTTTAATTTAAAATTAAAAGTTTTTTTACTTTTAAAATTTTATGTATAGTCAAATTAAGACAGACAAATTAAAATGACGAAAATTATATTTTATATGTTAAATATCTACATATTAAATATCAATATGATACATTTTGATGTTGCCCATAATGGGGTTTATTTTGTTAGAATTCTTAATTGGGATCATAATTATATTGAAGAATATGTATAAAATATTGCCTGATCTCGAATATTTAATTTATATTCGGGGGAAATTATTTGTTTTCATGCTTAATTATTACACCAACCTATTAAAACGGTTTTGGCAACACATAGTTACAATGATAGAAAGATTATTATTTTTTTTTAAAAAAAACTCATATTTTATCACCAAATAACAAATTTAAAAAAAAAACTTTTTAAATCAGTAAATTTTAAAATTTTATTCGAACAAACAATAACTCATGTTTGTGAAGTAAAAGTCAACTTTGTCTTTAGTTCTGTCTAATATTTATTTAAATATGATATATAATGAAACATAACATGGTTCGGTATAATACCGTAATAAGAAAAATAATAATAATTAATTATAAAAAATTGACCTCAACGTAAAGTAAGCTAGCTAAGCTGAACTATTGACTAATCACAAAAAATAATACTAGTAAAACTCATTCAATAAGTACTCAAAAGTCTCCTTCTCAATACGGATTGAGATTTAATCAAATTTCGACCAATTTCAATAAAAATTACTAAACACTGTAATTTGAATAAAGAATAAAAAAAATTAAAAATACAAATTAATGAACGCTCAAATATATTATCATATCCAGAGGCATATCTAGAGGGGGTTCCGTGTGTTCACGTGAACTCATGCTCCTCTTTCTAAATCATATATAATAATGTTATATTTTTAAAAAAATATTTAAATATAGAGGTGTGAATCCACATTAAAAGTAACATATAATAATATGATGATGATTGGGTGTACCTCTAAGCAAAGATAGAAATTTAAATTTTATATTTATCTTTTTTTTTTAGTAACACCCCTTCAAGTGGTTATCGGTAACACTTTTGACATTTCAATCAATTTTTCTTTTGTTTTTTTTGCTTTAATCTTTAAAAAATTACAAGTGTGTTACAATATCGGAAATTCCTAAAAAAAAATTAGCTCCGTAAATATTTTATATAATTAAATCAAATGTGCATGTCAAAATTTAAAACTAGTAGTATTATTTATGTTGAACTTATAATTTTTAAAATTTAACAGTTCAACATTAAGAACGAAAAGGTCAAACCAATTAAATTTATATTTTAAATATATCTTTTCGTAATAGTACATCATCCTTCCAAAATCGTGGGTACGAGTCTGATTATATCAAGTGAAGGCCCAAATTTAGAAATGGTACAAAGTCAAATGCATTAAAAAGTTGAGATTACTTGCAACCAACTTTACCCACTTACGCAGTTGGTGAAGTTATCTAGCAAACGCAAATTATTAACTTATTCCTCAATTTGCCAAGTATGGGAATGCCTAGAAGTCTAGAACTAGAGAATCACGTTATCACATGTGAGAATGAACAAATAGTGATATTCATGAGTTCAATGAGTCAATGTTTTATTAGTCATTCGAAATTTATTATTCATATTTGTTTAATAGATTTTTTTTTTTAATTATATATGCTTCGTATGAATCTAGAGGGGAATGTAGGGTATGGATTTATTTGAACTTAGTATTTTCCCTGCTAAAGATAATTTTATACGTAAAAATTTGCTAAAATGGTAATAAATAGTACATAAAAAGTCACTTTCAAAAATATAATGAATGTATTTTTCAAAAAATTTAACTAATCAAACATGAAAAAAAAATCCTCTACACAAACACACCTTTAGAATCATTGAATTCAAAATGACGTGATCTTGCTATATTTATATTTTGATTTTTTTTTCTTACATAGTATATAACTCGAGCCAATGACAATACTTTTGTTTAATTCACAGAACCAGTCTTAAATCCGACTATGATTTGAGTTTCTTTGTGTTGAACAAGTCTTAACTTGAGCCATATGATCTTTTTCTTTTCTCCCCCTCCTATTATATATATTAAAAAAATATTCAAATCTATTAATATATATATATATAAGACATGGTGTGTTGCCGTTAATTTCGCCGCATCCATATTGTAGCATGTTATTCCCATTAATTCGTATCCTTGCCATATATTTTTTAATATTATTTTATGCCCTTTTAATTTTAGAATGATAACTGAAATCTAAATAAATAATGTGTATCATATAACCATGTAGTGTTTTATATATCAAATAGGACCAATATCATATGATACAAATGACGAATAATTCAAGAAAACTTGTGAAATAATGCTATAGTTTGAACAATTCAATAAGATTTCACACATATATATTTTGTAGTATGTTTTTTTTTTTTTTTTTTATAAATAATGATGAAATATGAAATAAACACTTCTCATCCATCACATGGATCGAGTGCATTTACAAATAATGAAAATGAAAAAACACTTCTCGTCCATCACATGGACCGAGTGCATTCTCTACATTAAAAACACACACAAAAAAAAGTATAGTTTTGATTAAAAAAATAAAATAAAATTGAAAACTCAATTTCTAAAAATATTGAGTTATAAAAAATCACCATGGACAAGGGAATGTTCACATCGGCGATATCAAATTTGAATTTTGAATCGGCCTTCTGTTCACACAGACTATCGTTCTCTGTCGTTGAATGATAGCCGAAAACCCCACTTGGCAAATAACTTCTTCTTTGGACTTGTACTTGTATTCTGATTAGTCTGATTAGTTTGGTCAACATTGGTACCAATCACATAAGAGGAATCAACAAAAATTTTAATACGTTGAATCGCGAGATTCAATGTATCTTCTGACATGTTCGCAAAGCATGCACGAAACCAACCCGGCTCAGTACAATGGCATGACGATCCGGGCGAAATATTAAGCTTAACTTCATAAACTATTTTCTTCCATAGCTCAATTTCTGCCTCAAATGTATTGGTCTTTAATAAATGTCTCATATCTACCCAACAAAATAAACCGGCATTGCTCTCAAGACAACTAATTCCAGTACTCTCAAGTCCTTTCACTAACATTGCATGTCTTTTCTTGAGCCTCTTTTGATTTTCGGAGATGTATTTCTTCGTAAACTTTTTATCGGCTAACATAGCCGATAAAAGATATTGAGTTTGCGAAGAAATTAACCCAAAACTCGACATTTTTGTAGCCGCGGAGACAATAACCGCGTCGTTCGTGTAAATCGCCCCGATTCGGAAACCGGGAAGGCCTAAATCTTTCGAAAGGCTATAGACAATATGAACTCGGTCCCAAACTTCAGTATACATGTAATTATTTTCGATTAATACTTCCATAACACTAACGAATTTAGGCGAGTTAAAAACCGTGCCTGAATATATTTCATCGCTAATAAGATGAATCCCCTTTTCTGCAACGAAGCTAACAAGTAGCTCGAGCTCGTTACGTGTTAATGTCGTGCCCAATGGGTTCGATGGGTTAGTCACTAGCACCCCTTTAACTCTAAGGTTGCGAGTTTTCGCTAATTTATAAGATTCTTCAAGAGCGGACTGTGTAATTCGAAAACCATTTGAACTTGTACATTGTATTGGAACTATTTCAGCCCCGGTCCTCCATTTTAAGTCTCGATCAAATCTGCATACGTACAAATGTAACATAAGTAATGTAATCAAAATAATTTAACTTATATACACTGACAATATAAAAAAAATGTAACGTACCCGGGGTAGTAAGGGGTAGGAAGGAGAAAAGCGTCGCCCGGGTTGGCGAGGCAAAACATGAGCGTCTCATTTGCGGAAGTAGCGCCGGCCGTAAGGACAAGCTTGTTTGGATTAAAGGTAACTTTATTTCCTCTAATTTCAGACATAAATTGAACCAATGCCTACATTTTTTAAACATAAAAATGTGAGATTATGATAACTTAACAACTATAACAACAACAAATTCTATATAATTTAATTCGGAGAAAAGTACTGAAAATACTTTTGATTTTGAACTTGAAAGTAATTTATTAGTTTCGTTTTCCAAATTATTGACAACCTTAAAAAACACTCAGCTACTTAACTGACTGAAGTTAGATACATCCCCCACAAGACATATAACAAGTGGTCTCAAACTCTCCTAGGAGCATGAGACTCTTAATAAAAAGCTAAGAAAAGTGTTGAAAAAGTACACCCCTAAACTTGGCGAGAATTAAGGAATGTATTTCACTCATGTTACAAGTAAAGGGGTATTTTTAAGGTTGTCAATAGTTCAAGGAATGAAACTAATAATTCATGTCGAGTTTAGGAGTGTTTTCAGTACTTTTCTCTATAATTTTATAAGTAGAGTCTGAAAAGATCATGGTATTCGCATACATTACTCTATAACTAATTGACAAGTACTCAATACGTAAAAATATTATTATTCAAAAAAAATATATAAATAAATTAAAGTGGAAATGTAACGTACATTTTTGAAGTCAGGAAGGCCATGGTAATCTTGAAATAAAGCAAGTTCTCTAAATATAGACTCTCCATTTCTTTTAAATCCAGCTGCGTCCGGGTTTTGGGCAAGCCAAGACTCCAATAAATCGAAAGAAAGCTGCGTAACGCGAAAAATAAAATTAAAAAAATTATACGGTATGTATCGTAAAAAAAAAGAAGAGAAGAATATATATAATAAAATCAGAAAAATTGTTTACCTGATTTTCTGCGAGACCCATTTGTATTATTCCTTTTGGATTCTGAATTTCATCGTACGGGTTTTTCTCGTACTCTTGCCACCCTAGGAAATACGACGAATTTTGTCCGTGTGAATCACACGTAGCCATCTCCGATAAGATTTTCATAGTTATCGACTTATCGATGTTTATATTTTTTTTTAAATAATCTGGGAAGAAATTATAACAAATGTTGATTGAAGTTATTGAATGAAAATGAAAAAAATAAATATTGTGAGAATAATGATGAATGATATTGAGTATAGATAGTTTGTTGGTATTTGCTGGCAAAGAAGATAGCTATATATAGGGATTTTAGTACATTTATGAAAGATTTTATTGATGTTGTTTTTTTTATAAAAAAAAAAAACAAATAATTATTTGATTATGTGGTGTTGCCGAGATGTATTGCTAATTTAACGCGCTTTTGCTATATTTCATTTGATATGTTTTTCACTAATATATAGCAATTTTAGCACAACTATAGCTTTAATTTTGGGTGTGTTTTGGTAATAAGAAAGATAATTATGTTTTCTTGAATAATAATAATAATGTGAGACCAATCAGGGTTGTGGACTATGGTGGAGTGATAACGGATAATTATTCATTTATTCTTAATTAGAAATCTTGAGTTCGTCTGTAGGATACAAAGCCACATTTGTTAGAGAGTGTTTCACCACCTAAGGTGGGATTTCCTGGAAAATCAATAATAATAACAATAATGTGAGTTTTCTATTTATACTCTATTTGATCAAACTTTTAAAATCAGCTTATTTTGAAGAAAAAATATTATTTTTTTGAGAAAAAACAACCTGTTTTCTACCGATAAATTTAAAAGGCATATTTTGGGCGAATTAGTTTTTGACAAAAAAAATTTTGAAGTATTTCTAACCGTATTTTTCTCAAAAGTAATTTTTCAAAGAAGTGCTTTTCTATTTTTTTATAGCTTCCATTACTCCCCACAATTACTTATTTTCTTACAAATGTTTGATCAAATACCTCACTTTTTGAAGGAAAAAAACATTATCAACCTTTCAAAAGCTTGGTCAAACAAACTATTATCTTCTATTGTTTAATTAGTTAGTAAGATAATATAATTTTAAAAATATTTATATGTAATCTAACATAACATTATAAGGTGAGGAGGAGGGGGGGGGAGGGGAGTGGCGAGGTCTCCGGTCAAGAATGGGTGGAAATAGACGATAAATTTAAAATGTTACTTATAAAACTTAATTTTTTTTATTTCTTTTAGAAAAGTTTCTCATATTTAAGAAACTTTACAACAAAGTTATTCTCCAAAACATTTTTATAACCCAAACATAAAAAATTGGATCTCTAATGTCAAACACACCTTTTGTGGCTTGTAATCTAAGCGTATTGAAAAGAAAGCTTGCAAGTGGCTCTCACACTCACTTGGAGTCTCTTGGGACTAGCACAGTGGTATTAATGTTGACATCTATAATTTTATTTGCTCCAAATGGTTGAAAATTCGAAAAAAAATTGTATACGATATAAGTGTTATTTTAGTTATATATAACTGAAAGTGATCGGAAGAAAAATAATTGGACTAAACGGTTGATTTTCTAAAATAGCTTGATCCTGAAAAAGAGGTTGTAATTATCATCGAGGATAAATATATTGTATCGTGTGACAATAATCCTCTGAAATCAATTGAATTTATCAAAAAAATACTGAGCAAAGTTATTTTCTTGAAGAATTTGGCTAATCCATAACATCAACTACAAAAGAATAAGGTTCAAGTTAATGAACACGAGAAAATTACAATACATCTCCATCATTATTCTCTAAAAATTTGCAAAAATAACATAGTAGATATTTTTCTAACTTATATGGTATTTTTCTTCTTTTTAATATGGTGGGCATAAGATAACAGAGGATTTATACGTGAAGTTACTAGAACTTAATTGCTTGAGACAAATTTTGTATTTATATCAAAAAGGAAAAAAATTATATGCATAAATAATTTGCACATAACTAATTAGTAAAAAAAAAAAGAAAAAGAAGCTATACTCCATAACATAAAATTCATCTTTGACATGGGAGATGGTTTCTAGTGTGTATTTCCACTATAATTAAGTAGTAATTTTGAATTGTTAATTTTGATTTGAAATTTTGAATAGACAAAAGATATTGTATATATTTTATTTATTGATTTTTTATATTATTTTCTTTGTTTAAATGATGACTTGATAAAAATAATGAAAATTTATGATTATAAATTAAAAATATGTTAAATATAACAAAATATTCTTTAATCCTACAATTTCAAACATATCATATAAATATACCCTAATTATGTTCAAATTTAATCCAACTCGTTCCTGTGTCACCCAACTGTATGTTGAAGTAAATTTGTTGGCTGTTTTTTCAGTTAGAAATAGAAAAATGCCCATCCATAAGTGGTCCATCTGTTCCCTTCCCATTGGCCCACAAGCTACTGTGTGTCTGCCACTTGATCTCTCATACAGGTGGGCCAACAAAGCCCAAACACCATTTCCCAAGTGTTATGTTGTTGGAATTTCTTCTTCTTCTTATACATAAAAAAATATTAAAATTGGTTCGAGTTTGAATTTGAGTCCCTCTAAGTATAGGACTACCTTTGTTAGGAAGTTCTTTACTCCAATACCGAACAGAAAACTAAAAATAAATAAATAGAAAAAAGAATATTTATACCCCAGAAAAGTAAAATATTTACTTTTAAATGCCTCATTATTTTCATACTCATTTCTTATTTCAAAATGACATATATCTATTTTTATTCGCGTGCTGACGTCAGCGCCCACCATTTTTTCCTATATGATACTATCACAATATGTTACAGTATATGAATATACTATGATGGTATCAAAGAGTAACTGAACAATGTTTTCATTGAAGGACCGTTTCTTCGTCCTTGATACCATCAAAGTAGAATATAATCGGGTGGTATCAATGAGTAACTGAACAATGTTTTCATTGAGGTTTGCTACAGTCTTTCGATGAGATTACTCAATCAATACTATTACACTATATATACATATTGTTGTGATATCATTGAGGTATGTTTCAATTCTTCAATATTTTAATTTAAAAATAATTTTAAAAAGAGTCGTAATTTATAAGCAATTTTTTTAAAATTTGCAAAGAGAGAAAAGAAATTATAAATATATATTTTCTACTAATTTAGAGTTTAATAAATAAGATTGTGATTTTAATAATTTTCTCTTAATTGTTTCTTATTTATTTCTAAAAAGGAGTTCAATCCTATATGATATCGATAGTATATCAATATACCAACGGAGTATCATAGAGTATTAAGTTCAGTCCTATATGATACCGATATGGTATCAATATACTGAGGGGTATGGCAAAGAATATATTTTCTACTAATTTAGAGTTTAATAAATCAGATCGTGACTTTAATAATTTTCTCTTAATTGTTTCTTATTTATTTCTTAAGAAGAGAGAGTTCAATCCTATATGATTCTGATAGGGTATCAACATATCGATGAAGTATCGCAGAGGATTAACTCAGTCTTATATGATATCGATATGGTATCAATATACCGACAAAGTATCACAGATGATTAATTCATAGTGGTGATGCTGATGTCATGCTGACATCTTGCATGAAAAAAGAAAGAAGAAAGTGGGGTAAACCGATAAATAGTTTGGGTCATTGGTCCATTAAAAATAAATAAATAATTTGGGCTTGGTCCAATTTAGATAAATAGTTACATAATCAAGTCTTTTGTGTAGTTTTCCCCAAAAAAAAAATACAAAAATGGGATCTTTAAACATACTCTCCAAGTTGCATTTTGCTTTCATATATAATTATTATTTTTTACTTATTTATTTTAACAAATTAGAATTTTTTATTACTTTCTTTCCTACTATCCTGAATATTAAATAACTTCGTAAATTATTACATAAACAATGAAGATGTTAATGTCTTCCTATTGCGTTTAGCAAACCAATCAACATAGCCGCTAGTATTAGCCAATTGTTTTGATTAAAAAAATGTCATAGTCACAATTTGGTGTTTGGTTACAAAAAAATAAAGAGCAAACGTCATGATCTCTAATTTATGTTTTAATTTTAAAATAATACTTCTCCATACAATTTTACCTATCATGTGTGACTTTATGAGATTTAATTAAATTAATTTAATATTTTAAAATTTGAATTTTAAAAAATACTATAAGTTTATAGTTATTGGAACATTTATAGTTCCTACCAGATCTGTGGAACTTCCCATCTCTTTTTGGACATATAATACATGTATAAAAAAATATGGGACAACTCATGATCCATATGTCCCAATATACATAAAACTATAAAATTATATATTGTGGAAAGGACATTGATATCTGTTGGCTGTCTGTATCTTGATCATGAAAGTGGTTTTAAACACTACAAAAGAACTTGAATAATTAGGTTAATTAAATTGTTCATACCTAATAAAATTTTGTGATAATCAGTCGCTAATATATTATTAAATAAGATTATTGACTAATTTTACTGTTTAGTATAACTTATTTGTTACTAATTCTTATTTTTTTAATGGTGAAAATACCAACTTAGGTAATTATATTGTGCTTGTTTATTTTGAAGAGGAAAAAGGTTTAATGTTGGTTCTATATTATCTGAAACTATTTTGTTTTGTTTTTCGTTATACTTTTAGGCTTTTTATACTCTTAATATTAGCAAATCGTCTCATATTTGCTTTGTTATTAATGGAGTTCCAATATGAAATGGATGAACTTCATGTGTCTAAATATTTTGAGAAAAATGTCATAAATTTGTCCTCAATTGTTGACTATTTTGAAATTACTCTCAAATTAAAACTCTATTAAGAGTCAAATGCAAAAATAATCACAAAAACAAAAACAAAAAACGTTACCTTTCACAAAAGATAATCACAAGATCGACGAATACATATGGTTACTTAGTACAACAAGGATGGGGCTTATGTCCATATCTACCGGTTTTTCATGATTTGTAAAGTTTACTTGGTAAATAAAATTTTAATTAAAAAATGGTAATAACAAGGTACATATTCAGCAAAAAAAATATGAACTGGCAAAGTTGTTGTTGTTGTTCTTATTATTATTATTATTATATTTCTAATACATGGACAAATTTGATCTCTTTTTCCAAAAATCCAAGTGTGACTAGTAATATGGTACTATCTAAAATCCCTTTCACTGAAAATACTGAAGTACCTTAGACAACGTTGTTAATTTAAGATTTAAACATCCTAGTTAATTAATTATTAATAGTTTCTTGTTTTGTTCTTTTCTTTTTATCTTTTAGTGGCATCACGCCGCGGGGGTGGTTGGGTGGGTCTTGCTTGTGTTTGTGACTAATCAGTGATTATGTTGTTTCTTTCTTAATCAGAGATTACAAGTTCGAGTTTTGGGTATGGAAAAATCTTTCGTAGGGAGCGCTGTTCCCAAATAAAGACCTATTTAAAGCGAATTTGAAATAGTCGAACTCTAATGTGAATATCGAACAACGAATAAAAAAAAAACAAAATTATTCTATAATCTATAAATGGTCAAAGGACTACTAGTCACAAATTTTCTTATATTAAGATGATTAAATAATACTTTAATTTAATATTCGTGGTTGAGTTAATGATCTTAGAATTTAGTTCACCGGTCAATAAGTGAACGGGGACTTTGAGAAAAGATTAAGATTCCATATTACTCAATTTAATTATAAGTGGTTTATTTGATTCCCGACTAATCGTTATTTGGCCGGACTTTTAAAATTAGTTTATTTTGAAAATTGTTTTTTTTCTAAAGAATACTTTTATCGAGAAGCAGTTCGTGTTTAACCAATAAATTTTAAAAAGTATTTTTGAACAACAATTAGTGTACTTTGACCAAGTTCAAACTGCTTCTAAATATATGTTTCTCAATAATATTTTCCAAAAAAGAAATTTTGGAAAAAAACTTATCTTTTTAGCTTCTGAAGAAGCTAATCTCTGATTTTTTATTTTATTTTCTCTCAAAAGTTTGATCAAACACTTTACCTTTAAAAATAAGCATTTTTAAAAATAAATTTAATTTAGTCTCACCCCGTTTAAGTCTTCCTTGGTCCTTCTCTATTATTAGTAAGAGTTTGCCATGCGGCGGTGGAGCCTAATGTAGTTGAGGGGAGTCGACCGATACTCCTTCGTCAGAAAATTACACCGTGTAGCTAGAGTAAATTTTTTTTTTATGTATATATATGTATTACATATTGACATTCCTTGACTCCTATACGATTTTATTTCTTTATATTTTGACACCCCTTAGTCGAAGTTCTGGCTCCATCACTGAGACCATGCCCTACGCTACGCTATCCCACCTTATCCAATTGCCATCCCTATTAAGCACAAGTCGATATATATTCTCTTGCGACAAGAATCATAATGGATACGCATCTCTTTTAATGAGTTCAATTTGAAATTTTGAATATTATTGACTCAAATGATTGGTTAGAATTAGATGCACATGATATAAACTTGAAGTTTGTATAGTTTCATTTAAAAATATAAATTATTAGAGAGATCATAATTCATAATTTTAATTAGTTAACATTATGTGATAAGTCTCGATTCATTTTGACTCAATCTTTGCTTTTAAGACTAATTAATTAATGACATAAAACACAGCACTAAACTAGGCGATGATTCTGCTTAATTCCTAAGATTGACTAAGATTGTCCTAACATGGATTACTCATTTTGGAATAACTCTTTTTAAAAAAATAATCTTAGTGTTTCTCATTATGTATGTAACGATATTTTAATGTACATAGATTATATTACATATATATAGTAAGAGGAATATTGTTATTGTACTAAGATCAATCCTAAACAAGAAATGTAGATAATTAATATAAGAAAGATATGTATATTTCTTTAATAAAATATATATTCTCTATTATGATGAGCTAATTGCTCACATGTATCCAAGTTAGTTTTGGCTTTTGACTTTTATACACATTTTAGTCTTATGATATAAAAAATTTACATTGTTACGAAAGGTGAATTTACACATGTGAAATTAAATGGTAATTTTCTGGACTTTAATCTTATAATTTGAAATTTCATAACAATACTTTTTTTTTGCATTATTGGTAGTAAAAGTGATTATTTATAAATTTACCCTTTTTGATCTTCTTCTTTTAAATTCAGAAGAAACAAATATACCTCTTTAGCTCATCGATAGAGCCACATTGATGCAGACGGGTTCATTTAATGCCTCAGTTTTTACTTATTAATAAGTTCAAAATAATAAAAATATATGCTAGATATAAATATTGAATTTCCTCGACTTGAAACAGAATCTTAATATAACGTATTTTATAATAGTTGAATCCTTAATTAATTTTGATAAAAATTTTGATTCCGCGATTACTTTTTCTATCATATAGATTTGATTTAATTTGGATCAAAAGTAGTAAAGAAGAAAGTATGAAATCATTGAGAAGTACCATGTGATTTATGAGGAAGGGTAAATGGGTGATTAGAGCATGTGAAATCAATATTGTTGTTTAATGCCCCCCACAAAACCATATAAAATTTCTATATATGTAAATAAAAATGGAGTTAAAGGGGTCCCCATTGGAGTCTAATATGTGTAACAATTGGTAGCCTACACTTTGTGACAAGTAACATGTTAAATCACATTTTGGCCCTACTCCCATTCCCAATTAGATGACTTCCTAGGAGACATGCATGGCCCAGGCATAGATACATAGTTCTTGAAAAATCATAAATAAAAAGATATTTTTATTAATTCACGTCTTAAAATATTTTTTGGGAATTTTATAAATAAATATGAACACTTTTGAAAAGAATTCATTGCAGGGGCAATATAAAAAAGATTTAACTAACACTTTCTTGAGTTAGTAAGTTGAACAACTAATATGAAACAACTATTTTTTATCAAATGATCAACTAATATGGAACGGAGGAAGTAGTTGGGTAGGACCCTCTAGTTACACACTACAAGAAAATATGAAATTAATTGTGAAATTTATGAAAAATTTCTAGCTAATTCATCTCTAAAACGCTTCTAGCTGATTGAATTTTCTTATAATCCATCGCTACTTTGTAGCTGAATGAAATTAGTATAAATTTTTTGTTATTTGACGACAAATATAATTCCTCAATTTCTTATAGTGCCGTATTATAATAAAAGTAATGTTTATTGATCACTTTTTTTTCTTTAAATCTTAATATTGAAAAATAGAACTGTCGTGAAATGCGAAGTTTTAGTGAAACTAAATTTAGGTGAAGTACTACGTAAGTTTAATTTCTATATTATACAATTTTTCTTACGTTATCAAGTTAAGAATATTTATTAGTCCAAGCGGTTAAAAATGTTTAAGGTTTTCTAACATGCATGCCCCCTTCTAAAAATTATAAATTTTAATAAAGTGCCGTTTTATTATTTTTCAAGAAAATAAAAGAGGTTAGGATGTGAATCATGAAAAAATAAAAATAAAATACAAATCACAAAAAAGAGGACATACGTTAAGGGCGAAAAACGCAACAAACTCAAGTTATTACTTATTACTACATCTATTAACATAAATATATAAAGATATAAATATACAAAGAAATTAAAGAGATTAAAATACAGTAATAATTACATAACTACCTTGCCTAATTTTTCAACAAAAATATATCAATTGACACCGTTTAAACAAAGACGATTTGCCTCATGACTAAATTTAAATTTTAAACTATGCATTGATGATAAAAAAATATTTTATTACAACATTAAGTTATTCAAAGGACAAATATATATAAGTCAAATTGTATAGAACTCTCATGCATGAAGGAATAATATAATTCTGTGGATTAATGTTTTTATTTTAGTGAAACATATGAAAACATTACCTCGTAATTTACAGTTGACAACATGCACACCTACATACATTTGTGTTGATTTGAGACAACTAGGTATGGGGAGCCATGTTAAAACGAAGGCTTATTGTTCTTTCTAGAAATTGTTGCAATCTTCATTGTTTCTCATAACCTGATTCTTGTCTGGTTGGTATTTAAGTGTTTCATCCAACATGTTTTCTTGGAAAATATTTGTATTTGAATTATTTTTTTAAAATTAATTTAAGTGTATTTATATGTAATATAGCAAATCACTACGGAATGGAATAAGGTGAGAGGATTAGAGGCAGATTTAGTATTTATATTAAGAATTCTATTATGTGTCGTGAACCTAGTAACTAAGTCACATTTTGGTCCAGTAATAGAAATAGAACCTACTTAAGTCTCAAGTTTTGTTGCCCATGAGTGTTTGAAATTACACGCATAACAGAAGCATATCAGACTTATACTACTTACATGAATAATAGATAATACCATATGTTTATGCTAGAACACACGACCATATGCTAGAACACATAAACTTTTTGAATTTCGATTCAAGAATTATTTCTTAAAGCTTGAGTAGATAACTTCAAGCAAATTCACAAGTTATACGATAGTTCTGCGATCTTCTAGAGTAATCCCAAGTTCACAATTGTACTATCTCAATACTTGGGTGGACAAGTATCGCATAGAAAACTTATCATCCTTCCTAGGTTAGAAGACCCATACTTATAGATATTTCTTCTCAGTCCATAAAGGAGAAGCCAAAAGACACATTTTCTTGAAGAAGAAATATACGCTCTTTTCTTCCCTTTCCCCTAAGAAATAGGATTCTGAGTTATAGTTAAATATGAACATCGTAGGGACCACATAATTAATTACTGAAACTTCCTATTATGAAAATAACTCCAAAAATTAATTTGATTATTCTTACTATAATAAATTACAAATTATTCCACAAGAAGTTTGTAATTGTACCCCTCTATTTATATTTTGAAATTCCTCATTAAACACTTATGTAATTCCACATGTTAAGATTACAAATACTAATCTAGGGCTGCGTATCGGTCGGTTCGGTTCGGTTTTGAAGTTTATCGATTTGGCTTATTGGTTATCGGTTTGTAGAGATGCTAAACCGTTATAGAACCATTAAGATATTGATTTATCGGTTATTTGTTTATCGGTTTTTGATCGTTATCGGTTTAACTGTTAAGATTTGACACAAAAAAAACATTGAATATCACTTAGAAACAAGGTAACAAACCAAATACACCATGCAAATGAGTCTTGCTCAAAAGCAAACACTTTTACATTGTAGAATAACCAAGTGTTTGAGACAACCAAAAATAAAAGTAGGAAACCAAACTCTAAGTCAAGGACTTTATATACAAAACGGTATAAATATAATTATCTAATTTACTATCGGGTTATCAGTTAACCCGTTAAGAACCGATAACCTGATAACAAAAAGAATAAATCAAAACCGTTATCAAAACCGCTAAACAAATAACCCAATACTAATAAACCAATAACTTTTTATCGGTTCGGGTTATTGGTTTCGGTTTGATTTTAAACAACCCTATACTAATCAATAAATTAAATTTCAAGTCATTCCGATGATCATTATATCCAATAAGGGTTCTTTCCACCATTAATGCAGGTTAAAACCCTTCCCCAAGATTAACCACCTAGATTCTAAGGTTTTTTAGAATCAAAATACAAGTTGGGAAGTAATTAACTTACCTTTACTAAAGAAATTCGTGGAAAAGCTGAAGAAACTACCATAAATAGCCCTTCTCAATTCCAAGAACGAGGTTGTAGAAAATAAGAGGTTTTTGTAGAAATCTCACGTCTAAGGTTAGAGAAATCAAGGATTGTATTGATAATTGAATGGTTGAGTTACATACTCCTTATATAGGAGAAGAGTCCTATACTAGCTACACTAGGAATCCTAATTCAACACAAATATATTATTTACACCTTATCCTAGTTGACTACATCAACTTTAGTCGTACAAAATATAGACTTGTACATAAATTAGGATTTAGTAGTCTAGTCCTAGTGTAACTTTAACTCTAACTCGTCAGTCAGATTCGTCGAACATGTTCCTTTGACATGTTCCATCAGCTTCCTTTAACACTTCCCCTCAAGCTAGTGAGTGGAGGGACTGTAACTCCTAGCTTGCTACGAAACTCAGCAAAAACCTGTTTGGTCAATGCTTTTGTATGAATATTAGCTAGCTGATCCTTAGACCTCACAAATTGAGTAAGAAGTTGTCCTCTGGCCACCTTCTCACGAACAAAATGATAGTCCATTTCAACATGTTTGGTTCTAGCATACATAACTGGATTAACTGTCATGTACAAGGCACTCATGTTATCATAATACAATATAGGTACAGATCGAAGAAACACCCCAAGGTCATGAAGAAGATATATGATCCATGTCATCTCTGTTGCAATGGAGGCTAGTGCTCTATACTTAGCTTCAACACTCGATCGGGCAACTGTGGACTGTTTCTTGGAAGTCCAAGAAATACAGTTTGCACCTAGGTAGATGCTATAACCTGTAGTTGATCTCCTAGTGGTGGTACAACCTCCCTAATCAGCATCTGAGTATCCATACAACCTACATGGTGATTGTGAAATAATTCTAAATCCAAAGTGTAAAGTACCTTTGATGTACCTGAGAATCTTTTTCACCCCTCGAAGATGTTCACTGTTTGGATTTTGCATAAATTGGCTTGATAAATTCACAGCATGAGTAATATCTAGTCTTGTGAGTGTCAATTATTGAAGACTCCCTACTATCATTCTGTAAAAAGATGCATCAATCATGATTCCCATAGCTTCATGTAAACCATGATTTTGAGACAAAGGAGTGGCTACAGCCTTTGTCAAAGTCATTTCAGTTTTGTCCAGCAGCTCAGCAACATACTTACTCTAACTAAAGTGGATACCCCCATCAAAATACTTAACCTTTACTCCTAGAAAGAAGTGTAAAGGACCAAGATCTTTCATGGAAAATTCTTTCCCAAGTTGGCGAACTAACTCAGAAACATGTGATGGATTACTACCTGTGATAATAATATCATCCACATATAACAAGAGAAATATAGTGCCTTTGTGAGCTTGCAATGTAAATAATGAAGAATCTGCCTTATTACAGATGAAGCCAAGGTGTAGGAGATGCATGCTAAACCTATCAAACCAGGCTCTTCATGCTTGTTTAAGACTATACAATGCCTTTTTAAGTAAACACATATGCTGAGGATACTTGAGATCAATAAATCCAGGAGGTTGACTCATGTACACCTCTTCTTGTAGGAACCCATGGAGAAAAATATTTTTGACATCGAGTTGTTGAATTTTCCACCTTGAGCTGATGGCAATGGATAGAACTACTTTAATAGTTATGGATTTAACCACAAGGCTAAAAGTTTCATCAAAGTCTATGCCTTCAAGCTGAGAGAATCCCCTGGCCACAAGTCTGGCCTTGTATCTATCTATTGTTCTATCAACTTTTAATTTGGTCTTGAACACCCATTTTGAGCCAACCAAATTTATACCAGGAGATTTGAGCACCAATATCCATGTCTTGTTAGTGTGTAAAGCATTGATTTCCTCCTGCATTGTTGCAAGCCAGTGAGGTGACTTAAGTGCTTCCTTAGTAGTATTTGGTTCCCTCAAAATGTCTTTGCTACTACGAGCAACAAGTGATAAGTGGTGTTCCTTTGCCTTGTGTCTAGTGATCATATGACGCCCTTGTGGTGCAGGAAGTACCTCAACTGGTATATCAACCAAAGTAGTTGACTGGAGTGTAGCATTGTCAGATTGATTGATGGTCAACAGGTACATCAACTAAAGTAGTTGTTTGATGATGCTCATTGTCTGGACCTGTAAGTGCAACCTATTCCTTATTGCCACTAGTAGATCCAAAATCTGCAACTAGAGCTTCAATACTATTGTATAGATCAACACATTCAACCTGTCACACCACTTTCCTTTTCTACAATTGTTAGGGACATGATGGTTTTAAAAAAAATATATTTTTTATTTTTGTTTTTGAGTCGCCACTTGAAATTGATTTTTTTAGGTGTTTCAAGTCACATGGTAATTCCTAATTTAAAAGAGAAAAAAATTTATTTTAGTCTACGAAAATAGAGATTGGGTAAGGAATTCTATTGACTGGAGGGAAGGTGTGAGGCACCCCCCGAGTCCTGTGATTCTAGCACGGTCGCTTTATTAACTCATGTTAGCTAAAATAATTTTTGGATAAAAAGTAATTTTGTGTTAGTGATACGCTCAAATTACACCTCCCTAAAGAAGCATAAGTGATCGTTATCAAGTAAAGAACCCAACTTGTAGGTTGGGGTCGATTCCACGAGAAAAATGGTTTAGACTTTACTTTAACCAACAATTATATTCAATTAGTCAAATTACTTCCAGAAACAAGTAATTTAAGGGTTTTTTTTTTTGTGAAACAAATTGTAAGAATTCAATAAGTAATCAGTAATCAAAAGTCAATTTTGGTTGTTATCAAGATGAAAGAAATAACTAGGGTATACGTGTTCCCCACAAGCTCATAACGCAGTAATCCTAGTAATAGCAATCCTTTCCTAGTGCACTACATGCAAAGTGATAAGTTAGGTATCTCTAAATCCTTGGTCTAACATCTAGAGAATTTCACCCCGCACTTTGGTCCGGCTACGTGTGTATAATTTACTAACTCTTACCTTTACCTCATATTAGACATCATAATTGATGTTTGACTTAGTTATTACTTCGCACCAATTGACACTAGCCTATTAGATAGTATCACACTAAATCAATGTTGATAATTCTTTTCATGTTGATTACCTCCTTGGTCCGGCAAGTAGCAACAAGGTGAGTTCTAACGCGTGCACTCGTTAAAAAGACTTCTAAACGAAAGAATTATCAATGCATGCAAAATACTATTCAAGAATTGCTTATTTACTATTCATACTTTGTTAATCGCTCATGGTTACCACAACCCTAGTTGTGGGGTTTAGTTACCCATAATCATATGAACACAATTCAATATTTTAGATGAAAGAATTATGAACTTACGTAACAAGAATAATAAACCCAGAAATTCAACTTGAATTGCACCACCAAAATCTTCAAAACGAACTTAGGAAATTAAGAATTGCTAAAGTTACAAGTTAATCTCCCAAGTCAAGAACTTGAACAAAATTAATAATCTCCAACCCCTCAAAAATGAGGTTTACATACCCTATTTATAGAAAATAAGTCCTAAATTAAAAGGGAAACAAAATAAGGAAAGTTTGTTCAGGCACGCGTCTTCATTCCACAAGACTAACTCACGGACCGTCAATGGAACTACGGTTCGTGAGTCCCTTCCATCAGCCAGGACTTAGAAAATATTTCATCTTCCAAAAATTAGCTTTTCTGCAGCAAACGATGGAACTGCAATACAGACCGTAGATCGATCTATGGCCCATCAATCCCTCTCCGTAGTATCAATCTACGAATTAACAATACGGTTCGTAGATCAATCTACGGACCGTCAATGGTCAATGTTGTTCCACACTTGGTCAGATTTCCCTGATTTGCCTTCCATGCCTTGCCTGCTGATCTACGACCACCATCTACAGAGCGTCAATGGACCTACGGTCCGTGGATGTCCTTTTCTACATTTGTTTCAGCTGTCTCTTTACTTCCGCGCCTGAACATCTTTCTTGCAAAATATGATAAAAACACACAAAAACCAATACAAAAAGGCCCTAGACACACACAACTTGTAGGTGAAATGTATTAGAAATACCGTAAACTCACAGTATATCAGTTAGTTACTAAAAAAATTAATAAAAAAAATTGATTGGCCTAGGAGCGTAATCGCACAGAAGACCATTTTTTAGAAAAAAATACACTCCAAGGATCGTAATCGAACACATGGTGGTATTTAATATATTTTTATTTTTTTTAAAAAAAAAGACTGATAATTGATGACTCAAAATTTATTTAATAATGAGAAAAATTAATAAAAAAAGAAGCAACATTTAGATATGAAAAAGATTTTTTTTTTATATTTTTTTTTCAAATTGCTAATTAAGGAATTAATGATTTTTTTTTTAAAAATAATCAAATAAATATTAAGTATCACTACTTGACGATAACAACAAAAGAAAAAAAAGTATATATTTAAAAAAAAGAAAAGAATAATGACTAAGCCCCTTTTTAAAGCAAGTAGTGATATAATTTTTTTTTATTTTTTGATATAATTTCAAAAATTGATCACTTTGGTAAAATTTTCAGTTTTACACAAAATGGTCATATGCTCTTTTGAAAGAAAATTGCAAAAATAGCCAATTTTATCTAATAGTTAAATTACTAACCAAAAGTAGCCAATTTTATACTTTTGTTTCAATAACCATTTCATATATGTATTTAAGAGAAAGAAAAACAGAATTTATGAAATGGTCAAATTTACATTTTTTGCAAAAATGACCAGATTTACATTTTTTTTGTAAAAATGACAAGATTTACATTTATTTCTTTTTGCAAAAAACAACCTCTTTTTTTTCTTTTCTTAAAATGACCAGAAACTAAAAAAAAATAAAAACTTTGAGATTGTTGTTTTTCTTTTTTTTTTTGGGCAAAAGCATGGATTATGTATAAACTTCATAATGATAAATGTAGAATTAACACCTAGTTTAATAATAGAACACAAATATATAATAACAACAAAACATAATTTAACTAATTCTAATAAAGTTATGTATCACTTCATAATGATAAAGATAAAATTAATACTTAGTTAATAATAGAACACAAATGTATACTAATAACTAAACATAATTTAACTAATTCGAATAAAGTTATGTATCACTTCATAATGATAAAGATAGAATTAATACCTAGTTTAATAATAAAACACAAATATACAATAACAATGAAACATAATCATATTAAGTATGATAACATATTTAACTAATTCAAATAAACTAAACATAATAATTTAATCAAAAATATAAACATGCTTCATTATTTTTTGAAGTTACATTGCAAAATGTAAGGAAAGAGATGTACGTAAAGAGATGATGACAAAACAATGATGAAATCAAAACTTAATTCAACTCCCAAAGACAACCAAAAGATAAAATATATATCTATTTTTTTTTCTTTTAGAAGTTATGATTTCCCTCTTCTAATTTTCTGTTCTTATTCTTTTTTTTTCTTTTTTTCCCTCCCTTGAAATGAAAGAAGAGTGGGTTTAAATAGGTGTGGAGCATTAAACCCCCCACTCTTCTTGAAAATTTTAGAGCCAATGCATGCATTGAACTCTTCGTTTTCCCAAGGTGCTACCCAAGATGACCAATGAAATTTCCTCTTTTCTTTTTTCTTTATCTTTTTCCAAGATAAAATTAATTAAAAGACTGCATTACCCTTTTAGATGACCCATTTCTTTTATTCATTAATTGAATAATAGCTAAATGGGTCATCTGAAAATTTAGAATAGGCCCAAAATGCCATTTTAGGTGACCCATTTCTTTTATCCATTAATTGAAGAATAGCTAAATGGGCCATCTGAAAATTTAAAATAGGCCCAAAATGTAGACCCATTTGATCAAGACCCAAAAATCAAAAGAAAATCATCCCACTAACACAAAATCTAAAATATAAACTATTTTAAAGATCAAAACACCACAAATAAGGTAGAAAAATAAAAAAATAAAAACAAAATTCAAAAATAAATAAATAAATAAATAAATAAATAAATTCAAGCAACAACTTCAACATGATAGAACTTGAAGAATACTAACAAAGCAATAAAATTTGGCACCATAACGACTTATATGGTTTTAAAAAAAAGTGCTAATGGCGAATTTGGATAGAGGATGAGAGGGGGAAATGATTGATATAAATTTTCGGATGAATAGAGGTCACTGGAAAACTCCGTTGGAAAATTTGTTGACGGGTTTTTGGACATAAACTTTACATCAAAGGATAGCCCTTGAAGAGCTCTACACTTTTATGTAAATGATATACGACGGGGATGACCGAAACTTTGTAAATCTAAAGAAAAATGTGAAGATTTATGTTTGGTTTTTCTTAGATCTACGGAGTTTGGCTATGGATATGAACAAATGGTTTGTGGATTTGTGTAGAGGAGGGTGAAATGAAGAAATGACAAAATTTTGAAGATTTTTCTGGCCAAGGGCTAGTGGCCGGCAGCGGCGGTGACCGGCTGGTGGCAGGTGGAAGCAAAGGGGAGAAGTAAATAAAGAATGCAAATAAAAAATTTATTTTTTGGAGTTTTGTATTTTTTGGGTAGGGTCCATAAGAGCCCTTGGATCAAAATATCATGGATGATTAAGATTTAATCTTGACCATCTCTTTTGGATGGGGTCAAAATTGAATGGGCCATCAGAATTTGGTCTAAATCAACCCAATTCAATAAAAAATTAGGTCATTTGGGCCATTTTTTTTTTTAAAAACAATATAAACAAAGACAAACAACCCAAAATACACAACAAAAATATAAGAAAAGACCTTACTATATATTGTAGGAATAAAACAAACACGTCAAAAATTAGGTGTTCACAGCATGCCCCTCTTTGTTTGGAAACATGAAGAGTTTTCAAACAAAGAAAGTGAACGAAGTGGCTAATTTTTTACTGTTTCAAACTCCGCTGAATCCAATTTGAAAAAGATGACCGAACCTTGCTTCAGAGGTTGCCTACATATCCTTGATTAAATGGAAATCAGTTCAGTGTAGTTCGAGAAACTTTGATAGCTGAAACTATCAGAAATTGCGGTCAAAAGATTGCTTCGTATTGCTTGTCATCATCTACTGTCTATAATTACAAAAAAAAAAGAGCTAGAGAACTATGCATATCTACATTATAAAAGTTAAAAGATTCGTACTTGATATTTTTTCTTAGGGTCTCGTCTTGATCTTTGACTTGCTCTGTGTGTTGTTTTTGAGATTGATCTTCATGCTCTCTTGACGGCTAGTGGATCATTCTTAGGTGCATGTTTTAACTTGAGTTGGCGGTTGAAACTCAAAACTCAATATCACAAAATGAAGAACCCAATAAGGATGTGCTTCTTTTAGGGCAGAAAAAAAATGAGAATCTTGAACTAGGACGTATAACCCTAGAAAGAAAAGGAGAAGTGGCGTGTGTTGCCTTGAGAGTTTCAAATAAGACGTATTGTCTTTATGGATTATCCTAAGATTGGGTGTATCCCCAAAGATGTGATTATGGTTTGTATAACCCATGAATGCTGGTGCATATTGCTCAGGATATGTATATGGTGTGTATTGTCCATGATGCGTACTGCATGTGAATAAGGACTGGTGCATATTGCACATGAAAGAAAACTAGTATGTATTGCACATGAATGCAATATCAATGTGTATTGCATGGGATTTGGATTGGTACGTCTTGCTTATGAAAGAAAGACTGGTACATTTCGCATGTGAATAAATGACGAGTGCGTATTTGAATGAAATTCAGATTGGTGCGTATTGTACGAAATTTAGACTGGTGCGTATTGCACATGAATAAAGGACGTGTGCGTTTTACACGGAATTTAGATTGGTGTGTATTACCTAAAGCTCTCGGATTGAGAGGCAAGAATGCGAATAGCATGAGATGAAACAACAAACATGTGAAGACTTTGGAGAACTTCCTTTTTGTGATGTTTCATTTTTTACTTGTAATCCCGTATTTTCTTTTGTTCCTATGTTGAACAAAAGAAAATTGTTAGTTTTAAGTGGTGGCTGGTTTGTGGCCTTGATGCTCTGATGACTTGACCTTACTCCTGACCAATTTCTCCAACTCTACTCCAAATTCTTGGTTGAACAACCTTTGAAGCTTCCTCTTTGTCGATACAGGGGCCTTGATCTTTTTGGTACTACCAAATATCATGGTGCGACTGATGTCCCAAAGGTTGAATTTTCCTGTTGAATATTTTTCATGACTTAAGAGACTATATCGCGTTCGTTCAAGAGTTTTCAGTGAAGAATTGAGGCGTTTTTAGTGCTTGCTCGATGGCATGTCAACTTGGATACTCAGTTTTACTTTTGGGAACCCGTAGTAAGCTTTACAATCTTTTACCTTATTTTGTAAAGAGATTATACAGAAAAGACTAAAAAAATATCAAACTTAAGAGTGAAAAATTAGATCAAGAAAGACTATAAACTTAAGGAAAGACATTTCCTTTTTGAAGAAAAATGAGAAAGAGAATTTATCTGGAGGCATATGTCGACTTTGAGTGAACCATGACATGCACTTTGGACTTGACCCCGGATCCGTTTGAGTTGCCTAATTCTCAAAATTTGAACCATTATCAATTTATAACTGATCTATGTATTCTTCATATAGAGGTATCGAGAAATGGTGATCTTTGCAGATTTCTCCTAATTAGTCAATTTCATGATGTTCTCTTCTTTTATCTTAGGGTGCCCCTTAACCGATAAGATTTTCTCTCTTGTCGTCTTATGATGCCTGTAAAGGTTTTCATCGATACGACTCTTTTTTTTCTTTTTTTTTGACTCGACAATGTTGTCTTTGATGATCAATTGTCCGTACAAGACACATTGAATCTATCGTTCTTAGAGTTGATCAAAATGTCAGTTGCTAGAATAAAAGCATAAACGAAATTACAATTTGACTCTATTCTATCAAAATAAAAAAAATGCCCCAATTTTCTATAGATACTGGAATATTAATTTTTTTTTCTTTTTTGTATGACCGGACCACAAAGGGTTGCCTATGTATCCTTTCAAAATCATGTCAAACGTAGTTCAAATTTTCAAAGAGAGGATTTTTGGATTTTTTTTTTTTGGTTTTTTTTTTGAAAGTGATGCCTTTGTTCTCTCAGCCACAACTTGTCGCAGTATCTTAGAACGCATTAGATGTAGTATCTTTTGACTGCGTTCACATTAACAATTATACCTGTGATTTTTTCCTCCACATCAGTAAGGTGCAAGGCTCCTTTGGACAACACTTCTTTGATAAGATATGGACCTTGCCAATTTGGGGCAAACTTTCCCTTGGCCTCTTCTTGGTGCGGGAGAATGCGCTTTAAGACCAGTTGACCTACTTCAAAGTATCTTGGGTGCACTTTTTTGTTATATGCCCGAGCCATCCTTTGCTGATAAAGGTGACCAAAACAGACGGCCGTCAATCGCTTCTCATCTATTAATGTGAGCTGCTCTAATCGGGTTTTGACCTATTCAATATCTTCAATTTTAGCTTCGACAATAATTCAAAGAGATGGAATTTTGACTTCCGCTGGTATTATAGCCTCAGTCCCATACACCAGCAAATAAGGAGTTGCACCAATCAAGGTGCGCATTGTTGTGCGATATCCTAAAAGTGCAAAAGGCAGCTTCTCATGCCATTGTCTAATGCCTTGAAAGCTTTTCATGCCATTGTCTAGTGCCTTGAACCATTTTCCTGAGAATCTTTTTGATATTCTTGTTGGCCACCTCCACAGCTCCGTTGACCTTTGGTCGGTATGGAGTAGAATTGTGATGCACAATTTTGAACTGCTCACATACCTCCTTCATCAAATTGTTATTAAGGTTTGCAGCATTATCTGTGATGATAGTTCTTGGGATACCAAAACGACAAATGTATTTGAATGGACAAAATTCACGACCGCCTTCTTAGTGATTGCCTCCACCCATTTAGTAAAGTAATCAATTGCGACCAAACTAAATTGATGTCCATTAGAAGCTTTTGGCTCAATTGGTCCGATGACATCCATTCCCCATGCAACAAAGTGCCAAGGAGCGGCCATGGGGTGTAACTCTGAAGGAGGTGAATGAATGAGATCACAATGAATTTGACACTGATGCATTTTTTCACAAAGCAAAAGCAATCCCGTTCTATGGTAAGCTAGTAATATCCTACTCGGAGTATTTTTTTTGCAAAGACATATCGATTAATCTGTGGTCCACATACCCCTGCATGTACTTCATTCATAATCTTCTCGGCTTCTTCAACATCCACACATCTCAATAAGTTCATATCCAGGGTGCGTTTATATAAAACTTCCGCGCTAAAAAAAACCACTAGCCAGATGTCTAATAGTTCTTTTATGGCTTTCATTGGCATGTTCGGGACATTTCCATGTTTGCAAGAAATTCTTGATGTCTAGGTACCACGGTTCATCATCTGATTCTGCTTACACAATGTTACAATAGCCATGTTGGTCCCGAAGTTGAATCTCCAAGGGAGTAATACAAGTGTTTCCAGGATATGGAAACATTAAGGCCAAAGTAGCCAAGGCATCTGCCAATTCATTATGAAACCTAGGGATGTATCTAAACTCGATGGTCCTAAACCTTTTGCTAAGATCTTCCACACATTGTTTGTATAGAAGAAGCTTCAGGTCTCGAGTTTTCCATTCGCCTTGAGCTTGCCGAATAAGCAAATCAGAATCTCCCAACACGATCAATTCTTGCATACCCAAATCTATTGCCATATTTAGACCCATGATGCAAGCTTCATACTCTGTTGTGTTATTTGTACAGAAGAAACAAAGTCGAGCTGTTGCAGGGTAATGCTGCCCTATTGGAGATATGAGAATTGCCCCAATCTCTGCCCTTTTTGTTGATTGCTCCATCAAAGTATAATTGCCAGGCTTGATTTTCATTTGGATCTAATTCTTCAATTGAGTTAATCTCTTCATCTAGAAAATATGTATCTAATGGTTCTTAGTTGCCCTCGACTGTATATCTCATGTGATCATCAATAAAAACGACATAATATTTCATATGTTGGGAAGATTCGATAGGAGCAGGTCCCCATAAATCACAATGAATTTTCAATAAAGGTTCTTTCTCAATTTTATTTCTCAAACCAAATGGAAGTTTACAACTCTTTCCCAACTGACAACTCGAACAAATAGTAGGAATTTTATTCCAACTACTGATGTTGATACAACTATTACTATTCAAAACTTTTAAAGACTTCAACCTAAGGTGTCCTAATTTAGTATGCCACATGTTGTCTTATGTGTTTCAATCGTGTGCAGCAGTTAAAACATAGAGATTGTTATCTTCCAAAGCATAGAGTCCATTCTTTTTAGTTACCTTGGCCAACAGTGTCCTTGTCTTCTTATCCTTTACAACAAAGTTAGTTTCATCAAATTCAAGAGTGCAACAATTATCCTTTGCAAGCTTACCAACTAAGAGTAAATTTTTATTAATCTTAGGGACTACAAGAACATCTTTTAACTTTAGATCTGATTCGGATATGTTCCCAACATGTGCTATGTCTAACTTTGATCCATTCCCAATAATGACTTTATCTGGTCCATTATAGTGTTTAAGATCAATTAGGATACCTGTGTTATGTGTGATATGGCTACTTGCTCCTGAGTCCACATACAAGGTGTGTCATCAGTAGTGTTTTGTTGATTAGTAGCAGCCAATGCTTGTGGTAGCTCATCTGCAGCTTAGTAAAGAGTAATCCCACCTGTAAAAATACTTAAGAGCAGTATGGTTATTCTTACCACAAATTTGACACGCATCAGTATTGTTCCTCTCATGACTTCCACTTGAAGGACTGTTCTGAGGACCTGGTCCGTTTCTGCTGTTATAAGAACCTATTCCTTGTCCAGTAGGCTTAAAGCCTCTTCCTCTGGAATTGAAATTATTGTTTCTCTTCTTTGAGAGTACTTTCCTCTTTCTCGGCCTCTTTGGGCAGAGAATGACATGTTATGATTTTGTTGAGGCACTTCTTCTTCATCCTCCCTCATATCAAAACCCCCGAGAGTATTAACAAATTGATTAAGAGTAGGATATGGTGTCTTACCTAGCATGATACTCCTGAAGGTCTTGTACTTAAGACCTAGACCTCTAGCAAAATTAATCACTTTCCTATCTTCATCTACAAGCTTGTGAATGGCTGCAAGGCCATCACATATGCCTTTGAATTCCTTAATATATTCATCAAATGTTTTAGTTCCTAGCTTCACATTTTGCAGTTGTTGTTTGAGCTGGAACTCCTTATCTTTTGTTGCTTGAAGATAAGCTTCTTCCAAGCATTCCCACATCTTCTTAGCAGTTGAACAGCTTATGATCAAGTACATGTTTTCTTCTGTCAAGGTGCCTGAGATCCAACTCTTTAGCAACACATCATTCTCTTCCCAGTCATCAACAATATTGCTGTCTTTTGCACTCTTCTCGCCTGCTACAACTTTCTCAGTAGTCTGTCCAGTGGAACAAGTATCTGTAGGTGGTTCTGAGATGAGGTAGGTTAATCTCATCACTTGAATCAACTGAGACATTTGTGTCCTCCATGTAAGATAGTTCGTTGGCTTAAGTTTAATGGAACATGACGAAATAAGATGATGAAGTGAAAAGGTCGAAAAAGTGTTGGTAGAAAGGGCCATTGCAGTTCAATATTGTAGTTATTTTGGTTTTAATATAATACGTTAAAGAGCATAAAAGTTTTATTGCTCTGATAGCATGTAGAACTATCACGTTTAGGATTAGAGAAATCAAGGCTTGTATTGATAATTGAATGGTTGAGTTACATACTCCTTTTATAGGAGAAGAGTCCTATATTAGATACACTAGGAATCCTAATACAACACAAATATATTATTTACACCTTATCCTAGTCGACTACATCAGCTTTAGTCGTACAAAATATAGACTTGTACATAAATTAAAATTTAGTAGTCTAGTCCTAGTGTAACTCTAACTCATTAGTCAGCTTCATTGAACCTGTTACTTTAACATGTTCCATCAGCTTCCTTCAACAGTTTTGAGAATTTTTTGGCATTAAAATCCGACTTACCCCGCTATAGCGATCCAACACACGGAATTAGAGACTCGTAAACCTTCCAAAAAGCTTCGATTTCACAACATACCTTCGACTGTTGACGCTTTATACTAACCCCTTCAGGCCAAGTTCGATACCGGGAGTTTAACTCACCTGAATTAAATTCCAAAAGGCCTTATGAGTTCCTTAATGTCTTAGCTACTAAAAAACATGAATCAAGCTTTGACTTATCACAACTCATTTTCAAATTTTCCTAGAACTCACCTTTCTCAGATTCAGTCTAAAACTAGCCTAACCTAGAATTTTTAAGTCTCTACCCAAAATATTTTTGATCCAATTATCCTATAATTGGTCTATCCATAACGATCGAAATGGATCATTCAAGAAAGCAATGCCTCAAACTATAAAATCAATTGGGCCAGTTAGCACTAGGAGATGCATAAAGATGCGACAAGTATAATATAAGTACAAGAACACGTGTACTTAAAAGGCATCATAAACATAACAAGCAAGGATTAAAAAGTTGTCATAAAAGAGTATAAAATGTATTCTATAGCTAAGTCATGCGTCTCAATCCATTAATTCATGGAAAACGGAGAGAATGGAGCTAACCAAAATCATTCGATAAATGCCAACAATGAAATCAAGGCCCATGTTTTCATGGCCCGAACTATTTCACAAAAGGCTGCAAGGTACCTATACTACACTACATGTATATTATATATATTATTTTCACTAGATCACTTTGTCACATGCATATGCCTATATACACAAACATTACATTATTCACTAACTACTTCCATTTTGTAAAATATATATTACATACATATACTATTTTCACGTATACATATCATATACCTATTTCCAATACACCATACGCAACTACACATATATTCTTTCTCATATTGTGTATATACATTATTTCATATATCATAAGAATATATATATATATATATATATATATATATATATATATATATACTAGATAGGCATGGCCGTGCTTAGCACGGCCCAACATGTTTGATTTTGCAATATCTTTTTTTTTCTACAAGTTTGAGGTGTACACTTGTAACCGCATTAAACTATTTATTTGGTATTTTTTTGGTCAATAAGAAACAATCCTCTCAATTCAAGATCAAAACAAGCAGCAAAGAAAAAGACTATATATGATGGATTTCAAGTATAAATTGATGAATTGTCTCATGCTATTTGGTACCTTAAAACATAAAAATATTTATACCTCAATACATTGAATATACACTCTAATCATGTTTCATTAGTTTCGAGTAATATATACGATAGTCACAACTTTGATTGTTGGTCTCCACAATATCATCACAAAACAATGTATGAGAAGCTTTACATCACTTCAAAATGCAAATACATGCCGATCAACTTCAAGTTACACATCAATAATAACATACCCAACATAATTTCACAAGGATAAATAAAACGTTTTTATAAACTCGGGTAATGATCTAATTTGGGAGAGAAGGGGTTAGCTATTTTGCTAGAATACAAAATAATACAAAATTTTGTCATAATCAAGTATTGCAAGGCATAAACTACTTATTACTATTAGGCATTTGATTTGAAAGTAAGATTAAGTTATTTCCTGAATGCTTCTTTACCTGCAAGTCATCAAAACTTTGAATTAAAATAAGTGAATTACTGAATAAAGATAACTCCATAAGTAGTCAACTATTTTATTATCATTAAACCACCACCAGCTACCGCCTACCCATATGAAAGTCGTGGTAGTATGATCTACTACAACCTTTGCAAGGTCTTTCCAGTGCCTGGTGGGCCATATATAGAGCAACACACCATGGGAAGAATTTAAAATAGAAATTAGAAAAAAATGACAGAGAATAAGAGATCGAGTAAGAGGAATTCATATATCATGTATGGACATACCTAATGCAAGCATAATCTTAAGGTTTAAAGGTTGACTTGTCTTAACCAAACTATCTTGGAAATTGGGGACTTAATGAAAATAAGGTTACTAATAGGATAATCATGTATGATGCTAGAATTACAATAATTATGCTTTAATCTGATCAATACGATTAGAAAAAGTAAGTCTTAGCGACACAACATGCATTAGGCCATGCTAACCATTAAATCATAGAGTTCACAGGAAAGATGCATCACCATCACTGGTAGAGAGAGTTGCATAAGAACAGGGGTATATGTTTGGAAATAATTCCAACTCCTTTTATGAGGGAACAATTAAGTAATATAGTCCCAAAGCAAGAATATCCTTAAGTGAATGAAACTTGTTTGCTATAAAAGTAAATTCCAGTATCATAGACAAGATGTTCACACTCCCAACAAATTTTACCTAGCACAAGCAAGTACCATTAACCATTATTCTTTCCACAACTATACTTCATAAACTTCATGTTGTTGTTTAGACTTCATCTTTGCATATTTAACTCTCACAATGTACAAATCTAGAAACATATTATTTACATGCATTTAACAACAAAGTTCTATAAGTTGTGCAAAATTTAATGATGTCACTTTGTTACAAAATGACACATTCTTTACATCTATAAGAGCTTCATACTATTTACATGACATTATTGTTGTAAAGACAATTTTTCATATCTCATCTATTTATGAGATACTTTCAAAATAAAAATAAAAATCTATGTATTAAATAGATATTATTGCAGATTTACAAATGTAACGCAACTACAGTCTTGTGAATAGTTTTTCTATCTTCTTCTTTTTTAAAGAAGTACGACAAAAGTATTGGAGATTGTTTCTTCGTTTAGCTCACCTCATTCTTCCTTGTCACAGTGCATCTAGAATAGGAAATTATCAACAATTCATCAATATGAAATCTCACAAAATACAAACACACACTATACATTTATTTTTCAAGAATGAGTGAATTTGTTAAATATAAGAAATGGAAAAATTGAATGTCAACTTAAAAACATGAAAAAATATGGACAAATAACTTCCTGGTAAAATAGTAATAGTGTACGCAACTCATTGTTGTTCAATATGTTAGAAAAATAGTCCATTAGATAGAGTCCTACTAGCAAATAAGGTCAAGTTATTTCAGCTTTGTCCTAGTCTTTAGGGAGTAGTTTATCATTGCTTTACTTCCTATTTTTTAGGAGTTAGTGGTTCGAGTTTTTTTTTTAGCTTCAAACGTTATGTATTTGTCATATAAAATCTACAGTTGCAGAGCACAAAACTAGCAGCAAAGTAATTCCCTTTCTTCTTAACGTTTCGACTCGTTTTCTCTATTTTTATTTACTGTCTGTTTCATTATCTTGTTTTTTTTTTATAGTGGTATCAGAGCGAGCGTGAGATTCTGCAGTAATACAAAATAAACAACGATTCTAGAGTGAAAAGAAAATAGCAGCAGCTAAACTTTTTTTTCCTCTTTTCGTTTTAACTCATGGCATCAGATAGTACTTTCGTACAAGCAGCGATTCCACGCTTTGATGGTCATTATGACCATTGGAACATGCTAATGGAGAATTTTTTACGATCAAAGGAGTATTGGCCAATTGTCGAGGACGGGATCAACACTCCGGCGAAAGGCGAAACTTTGATGAATGCTCAAAAGGCAGAATTGGAAGAAAAAAAGTTGAAAGATTTGAAAGCGAAGAACTATCTCTTTCAGGCTATCAATCATCCCATCCTAGAAACTATTCTTTGCAAAGAAACTTCTAAGGATGTTTTGAATTCTATGAAGAAAAAATATCAAGGCACTGCCAGAGTGAAGCATGCACAGCGTTGAGAAGGGATTTTGAGACCTTACAGATGAAGGAAGGAGAGTCTGTAATGAGTTATTGTTCTAGAACAATGGATATCAACAACAAAATGCGATTCCATGGCGAGAAAATGAATGATGTCATAATTGTTGAGAAGATACTACACTCTTTGACGTCGAAGTATGATTATGTCGTTTGCTCCATTGAAGAGTCAAAAGATATAGATGAGTTGTCGCTTGACGAATTGCAAAGTTCCTTACTAATGCATGAACAGAAGATGAATCGCAATTTAACTCCTGAAGAGAAGGCCCTGAAAGCTTCTACTTTTATTCCTTCCAATTATAGAGGAAAAGGTAAAGGTAGAGGAAGACGAAGAGGGAGAGGAGACCGTGGAAACAGAGATGGAGGCAAAAATTTTACGGTCAATGATGACTACGGCAAAGGCCGAGGAAAGAATTTTGACAAATCAAAGGTAGAATATTATCGATGTCATAAATTTGGTCATTATCAATCCGAATGTTATACTAGGCTGCCTAATGAGAAGGACAGGAAGTCAAATTTTGTTGAAAGCAAGAAAACTGAGACATTGTTGAAGGCAACATAAGCACTGAAGAACCTTTGCAAGATGTTTGGTATCTGGACACAGGCTGGAGTAATCACATGAGTGGGAATAAGTCTTTCTTTTCTTATTTAAATGAAGGCTTTCATTCTAAAGTCAATTTTGGTGATTGCTCTACTGTGGATGCAATGGGAAAATGTGATATTAAAATTAAAGCCAAGAATGGTTTTGAAGAAATAATATAAAATGTGTTATATGTTCCCGCTCTAAAAAGCAATTTATTGAGTGTCGGACAGTTGCAAGAGAAAGGGTATTTTATTCTCATTGGAAAAGGTGTTTGTGAGATTTCTAGTCCTACTAGAGGAGCTATTGTTGTTGTGAAAATGAATTCAAACAGGTTATTTCCCTTGAATATTGAGAGTATTAAATCACGTCTGAAGGCGGAAGTGAAAGATTCTTCCTGGTTGTGGCATTTTAGATATGGTCACTTGAGTTTTGGTGGATTAAAAACTCTCCAACAAAAAAATATGGTGATAGGCATTCCAGAAATTCTCATCCCCTTCCAAGTTTGTGAAGAATGTGTTGTTGGCAAACAACATCGTTCTCAATTTCCAAAAGGGAAGTCGTGGAGAGCAAAAGCTATTTTGGAACTGGTGCATTCAGATATTTGTGGCCCAATTAGACCAATTTCTAATGGAGGTAAAAGGTATTTCATTACCTTTACAAATGATTACTCTCGAAAAAGTTTGGTGTATTTTTTGCAGAAAAAATCAAAAGCATTTGGAGTGTTTAAAACCTTTAAAGCTCATGTAGAAAATGAAACTGGAAAGGCCATAAAGACTCTTCGAACTGATAGTGGTGGCGAGTATTGCTCAAAAGTCTTTAAAGATTTTTGTGAATCTAATGGAATTCGAAAAGAGCTTACCACTGCTTATACACCACAACAAAATGGTGTATCGGAGAGAAAGAATAGAACCATTCTCAATATGGTGCAGAGTTTGCTAGCAAAAGGAAGAATGGAAAAGACCTTCTGGCCGGAAGCGATAAATTGGAGTGTTCATGTATTAAATAAAAGCTCAACATTTGTTGTTCAAAACATGACGCCAGAGGAGGCTTGTACTAGAAGAAAACCATCTGTAGATCACTTTTCGAATTTTTGGTTGCATTGTCTATGCACATGTTCCAGACGAGAAAAGGAAGAAGCTTGATGACAAAAGCGAAAAATGTATCTTTGTGGGTGTTAGTGAAGCATCTAAGGCATATAAATTGTTTAATCCATGGACGAAGAAAATCGTAATCAGTAGAGATGTCATTTTTGATGAAGAAAGCACTTGGGACTAGAGTGTGCAACAATCTACTCCATTTGTATTTGATATTGGAGTCGAAGAAGTAGCTGCAATGCTCGAAACTGCAGAGAACTCAGCTCCTGCAGCGGCTGAAATTCCATTAGCTCCTGCTGAAATTTTACCAATTGCTGAATCTTTACCAGCAGCTCTAGAAGAAACTGATACAGTAGCTCAGTCTCTTCGTCGTGTTCGCAGAAAGCCCGCATGGATGGTGGATTATGAGGTAAAAGGAATTAATATTGTTAATGATGATGCAATTACTCATTTTGCATTATTTGTAGACTGCGACCCGACAAGTTTTGAGAGTGCTGTTAGAGAAGAAAAATGGAGAAAAGCGATGGATGCTGAAATAGAAGCTATTGAAAAGAACGATACTTGGGAGCTTGTTGATCTTCATGGGAAGAAAAAAACCATTGGTGTCAAATGGGTCTATAAAACGAAGCTGAAAGAAAATGGTGAAATTGATAAGTATAAGGCATGGTTGGTGGCTAAGGGATACAAGCAGGAGTACGATGTGGACTACACTGAAAGTTTTGCTCTAGTTGCAAGGCACGACACTATCAGAATGCTAATTGCGTTAGCGGCACAAAATTCGTGGCATGTATTCTAATTAGATGTCAAATCAGCTTTCTTACATGGATACTTGGAGGAAGAGGTATTTATCGAACAATCCCATGGTTATGTTAAGATTGGTAATGAGCACAAAGTTTATCGATTAAAGATAGCTCTTTATTGACTAAAACAAGCTCCATGAGCTTGGTATAACCGCATTGAGGCTTATTTTCTGAAAATGGGTTTTCAAAAGTGTCCATAGGAGCACACACTTTTTGTGAAAATTGGGGAGAACGGAAAAATGCTCATCGAGTGCTTATATGTTGACGATCTTATATTAACGGGGAATAGTAGTGTCATGTTTAATAAATTCAAGAAGTGTATGATGAATGAATTCGAGATGTCCGATCTTGGTAAGCTGCATTATTTTCTTGGTTTAGAAGTGGTGCAATCTGATGAAAGGATATTTGTTTCTCAAAAGAAGTATGTGCGAGAAATTTTAAATAGGTTTGAGATGCAGAATTGCAATCCAGCCAACATTCCAGTTGAGTTTGGTTTGAAACTTAACAAAGCTGGGAGCGGAAAGAAGGTGGATAGCACATTTTACAAGCAAATTATCGGTAGTTTAATGTATCTAACTGCTACAAGACTAGACATCATGTATGTTGTTAGTCTTGCAAGTAGATATATGGAGTGCCTGACTGAAATGCATCTCCTAGCTGCGAAGAGAATTCTGCTTTACAAGAAACCAAGGATTTTGGAATTTTCTACATGAAAGGAGAAAATTTAGTTTTGGTTGGCTTTACTGATAGTGATTATGCTGGAGATCAAGCTGATAGAAAAAGTACATCAGGTTATGTGTTTATGCTAGGTGCAGGGGCTGTGTCGTGATCCTCTAAAAAACAAATAATTGTCACATTATCATGTACAGAAGCTGAGTTTGTTGCTGCTTTTGTGATTGTCAAGCTATTTGGCTTAGGAGAATCCTTGAAGAGCTGCAGTTCAAGAGGAGAAGAGCCACTATAATATTTTGCGACAACAATTCAGCCATCAAGTTGTCAAAGAATCTTGTGAACCATGGAAGAAGCAAACATATTGATGTGAAGTATTATTTCCTATAAGATCTCAATAATGAAGGAACAATAGAGTTGCAGTACTGCCGAAGTGAAGATCAGTTGGCTGACATTTTTACCAAACCTCTCAGATTTCTCCCTTTTTAAAATCTGAGGAGGTTGATGGGTATCGGTACTATGGAAGATTTCAAGAAGCTAAAGTTAAATTGAAGCTTACATGCTTTCAGTTTAAGGGAGGGTGTTAGAAAAATAGTCCGTTAGATAGAGTCCTATTAGAAAATAAGGTCAAGTTATTTCAGCTTTGTCCTAGTCTTTAGGGAATAGTTTATCATGACTTTACTTCCTATTTTTTAGGAGTTAGTGGTTCAAGTTTTTTTTTTTAGCTTCAAACGTTATGTATTTGTCATATAAAATTTGCAGTTGCAGAGTACAAAACTAGCAGCAAAGTAGCTCCCTTTCTTCTCAACGTTTCGACTCGTTTTCTCTGTTTTTGTTTACTGGCTGTTTCATTATCTTGCTTTTGTTTACACAATATGTACTCTTTGTCTGTATACTATAATACTAAAGCCCTACTATAGTACCAAGAATACTTTTAGATGCTTCACTTTCAAGATACCTAGGCAAAACGTTCAGGTTTCATTGGAATAAAAATATGATACTTGGTTTAGTAATTATCTTCTGAAGATCTAATCAGTCACCTTCTGATAAAAAGTATCCTATCATGTCATATACCATATGAACTATCTCTAACTTGCACCTTCATTTTCGTCAAGTCAACCACCATTAAATTCGACAATTTAATCATGATAACTTTAATGACTAAAGATCCAAAGTATAATGAAGACTAAAGTTTGAGGGAAGGGGAAAGGAAATAGGGGAAAACTTAAAAAGGGATGCCGACACTGGCTCGTTGCTTATAAAATCAATTAGATTTTAGTCTTGTAATTTGTGAAAAATCTGTTTTGCTTGTCATTTAAATTTTAGATCCATTGGAGCAGTTCAACCTGGAGGAAAGTTATTGTCTATCAAAGTATATAAAGCAATAACCGACGTAATATTATTCTTGGAAGAAATTTGAATGTCTGGGGAGTTAGATAATATGAAAGAATATTCATAGCGTTGTCCAATTGCAGTGTCCGAGCCATCTTACACTAACCTAGACAATGAACCAGCATAAGTATCTGGTAACTCTACTCACCAACTTTAAGCAAATAGGGAAAAATACCTATACTATTTTGAACTAGCTCCATTGGAATTTGAACCTTCGGAAAGCATTCAATTTTGCGACATATGAAAATAGCCTCTTAAGAAAGAACAAACGAAAGGAAGTACTGACTTTTATTAACGAACACATACACATACCCAAAAGGAAAACAACAACTAAAGCAGAGTATTGAAATATAAGAAGATAGATAACACTTATTTTCAGAGTATTGAAAACAGTTCAATTAAAAGATCAGAGCGAGAGATAAGAAAGAAATAGCTCTACATGTGAAATATTAGTTGATACAAAATTCAAACGAAACTCACCATATATAAATAATAGAATAGTCTGATGCAACGATGGAGAAAAAATTAAGGTACAAAATGATTGCAGAAGATGAATATTCAAGATTGAGATGTTTGTCCAACTATGATCTTTAAAGCACCCAAATAAGAGTATTTCATGGCTAAGCCATAGAACAAAACAACTAAAAAAACAGCTACATGTATACATGCTAGGGTAATCATTATTTGTGTCATAGAAAAACAAGAGATGCCACGAACCTGGACTATTTCCTTTTTCTTGTGAACCTCTCATTTAGGAAGTGGAACATACTCCAATGACTCAAGTTCAAATCTATGGCAAAAGCATCACTCCTGCCCACCCTTTTAACTGTCCCACTGTTCGATTCAATGTAAATGACATTAAATATAATTATTGTGGATCAAAGACCAGCAAAATTGAAACGACAAATGGAATAGACTATGGACTTGCTTCCCCCTCATAAACTTCCTTATTTTCCTTAATATGGAGGTCAATGGCTCGCTAGAAATTTTCCATTAAGACCTCAGTTTTCATGAAGATTGTGCGCACACCAATCTCCCCGGGCCGAGAAAGTTGTTGTATATGAAGAAATGAGAAACTATATCCTTTCAACCTGTGTTTCACTCTGTATCAATTTGTTCCTTCTTTCCCTTGTCTCACCATGTATATGTTGTCCCTTTGTATTATTATATTATTATATTTCATTTTATAAAAGCAGACGTAGGGAATTGATCTTTAACAAGTACCTAATCTCCAACTTGTGTTCCTTTTACCGTGTTCCAATATGTCCTATGCTTGTAACATTATGTGGTTGAGAATTAACAATTTGAGTGAACTTTATTTTTATGGAATTTCAAAGTAGTAATAGGCAGTGACGGATCTATGAAGAGGTGTGGGGGTGCCACACCACTTCCGAACTTCGACGGAAACTCTATATATACATAGGTATATATATATATATATATATATATATATATATATATATAAAACGTGTCACCCACAGAACAAAATTGGCTTGTGATGTCATGGTAGGAGGGCAACTTTAGAAGGCTGATGTTGCGGGTTTGAATCCCATTTGTATCTATTTTATTGACAAATTTGCTGCAGACATTTTTTAAGAAAAAAAAAAGAAGGCTCCAAGCACGTTTTTTTAAGGAAAAACAGCTGGCACGATTTTTATTTTTAAGTTTTTATAATTGTTATTGACTTAAATTAAATTAATTACATTATTACTTCTTTGACTTTTCTTTTATTTGATTAAATACTCAATAAAAGTGTAATATCTTATTTTGATTTATGATATATATCGAAAAGACGAATAATTTAATCAAATATAAAATTAATTTAATCGATAAATCTATTTGGCACCCACGGACTCTAAATCCTGGATCCGCCACTGGTAATAGGTAGACTATTGATAAAAGAAATAAAAATACAGATGTACAACCATTGTTAGAGAAAATGACATAAATAGTCCCTTAACTATATGAGTAGGTCAAAAATGGTTCATTAACTATACATTTAATGGATTTAGTCCTTTAACTATTAAAAAACTTATCAGCTTTGGTCCTTTAACTATATACTTAACGGTTTTAGTCCCTTAACTATAAACTTATCGATTTTAGTCCTCTAAGTATTTAAAAACTTATCAGATTTGGTCTTTGTCCATTTTTTAATACAAATAGCTTCGGTTTATATTAATGGAATTCATGCCTCGAGAAATTAAATCATTTAGCAACTTTTTATGTTGTTTCTCTCTCTCCGCTACTTTATCTTCAAAATAACTTTATGCGAAAAACTTTAACCTCAACGATTTAAAATAAAAAATAACGATGAAAGAAAATATAAGTCATATTTTTATTCAACAGAGGATAAAATGAAGCATATTATTGCTACTAATGACTTTAATATGCAAAATTTTACTATAAAAAGAAAAAAATTATTACCTGTTAAATCCAAAGTTTGTACTCCAACGACTTCATTGCACAATTTAGAAATTGAAATTTATAAAATGGTAGATTTGCAATTTTTTTAAATAGATCAATTTTATTATTCTATTCATTTTATTTTACGTAAAGAAATTTGAGTAAATTAAATAAAATCCGCACTAATTAGCATATTCAAGTGCGGATTCAAGTCATTAACAACAATTAAATGCTTAATTTTATCCTCCAGTAAATAAAATTAGGACTTACATCTTCTTTCCTCATTAATTTTATTTTTGAATCGTTGACGTTATTGTTCTTTTCATATTAGTAGTTTGAAGAAAAAAGGATGGAGATAGAGAAACAACTTAAAAAATGGGTTAAAGATTTAATTTTATGAAGATTTCCGTTAATATAAACCTAAGCTATTTGTATTAAAAAATGGAAATAGACCAAACCTGATAAATTTTTTAATACTTAAAGGACTAAAATTGGTAAGTTTATAGTTAAGGGACTAAAACTGGTAAGTGTATAGTTAAGGGACCAAAATGGTAGTACATTACGTGAGAGAATTCTCCTTCCACAAAGTTATTACCAATTCTTTTCGCTCTCTGGTTAAATATATCTCGTGTTTAGATAATCACATAGAAACTAACTATAAATAATTGAACGTACGAAACTTAAAACAAATTAAGACTGCTACAAAATTGAAAGTTAAGCAAAGTGGTATAAACGTTTTTTGAATTAAATATTTGACAAAATACTATAAACGTTGTTATCAATTTGGTTAATATTCCCAATAAGAAAACACTAGTATAAACTGTTTCCATTCATTTTTATTTATTTGTTTTGAATTTTACACGACTCTTAGAAAATAATAATTAATATAAGTATTTTATCATAATATTTATAGTAATTGATATTTAATTTTAAATAGTAAAAAATGATTTGAATAATACGTAATTAATGTTAAAAATAAAACATGAAAATATATATGTTTGTTTCTTGATATGTTAAAAGTCACCATAAAAGTAAAAATGTGTATTTTTTTTTTTTTTGTATAATAGATAAGTAAAAGTTAATGAACAAAATATATATTCCCTGTGTTTATTTTTAAAAAAATATTGTTTGATCTACTTTCATTTTTAGTCCGTTTAAAAAAGAATGACATTTTTAAAATAATTTTTTAATTTCAACTTTCCAACTAACATGTTTAACAACGAGATCAATCTTTAATTTCATACCACAAAATTCAAAATTCTTTTTTATTTTTGGGAAAATGGTCTGATATACCCCACAACTTTGTCATTTGGAGCTGATATACCGCTCGTTATGAAAGTAACTCATATATACTCTTACTATTATACAAACGGCTCACATATACCCCTACCGTTACAAAATGAGCTCACATATACCCTTTATATAACGAAAGTGAAAATATTAATTTTAAATTTATATTTTTGACTTTTAATTTTAAAAAAAATCCATGTAGGGGCATATATAAGATCTTTCTAGCAAAGGTCAAAGTATATTTTAATCTTTTTCATACATAAATTGTTTTTTTGACTTCTTTGATTATCATTATTTGAATTTTTTATTCTTATTTTTTTTTCCTTTCATTCCTTAATGTAAAGAAAAAAATTAAAACTAAATTTTTTGTGGCTATATTATAATTTAAGACTATTTTTTTGTCTGTATTGTAATTTAGTTTTTGTATTTGAAAAAATAAATTGGGTCATCTATATTAAATTTTACAAGAAAATTAGTGAAACATAATTAATAAACTTGACCATCGAAATAATAAATTTAAATTATTCATTGAAAAAACAATAGCCAAAAAAAATATGTGAGATGATTAAATATACCCATATGGGATTATATTTTTTAATAAAATATTTTAAAATTAAATTAAAATTATTTTATTCATTTCCGTTAGAGGAAAAAAGTATATGTGAGCCATTTGTATAACAATAAAGGTATATAAATGATCTGCTTTTATAACGAGGGAATATGAGCTCTAAATAGCAAAATTGAGTGTTATATTAGGCTTTTTCCCTTTATTTTTTTAAAGTTTGTATTAAGTCAAATAAATTAAAACTTTTTTTTTTTTTTTTTGGAAGATAGTGTTGAAGTACGTGGATTGCATTTATAATTAGTCAACAAATTGCAGTACGTCGTTGTTGTCAAAACAAAAGAATTAGAAAAATTAAGAAAACATTGAAAGTGTGAGTGACAAACGAAACGGCTCAAGTCGTAGAAGAAGAAGAACAAATCAATGGAGAGCGGCGGCGCATTAGCAGGGCTTCACCGGAATCCCACTTTCCACCACCTTCTCCGGCCACCACGAACCGCCGTTAATAATCTTCTCTCTTCTTCTTCCTCCACCTATAAGCGCCATTTTTCTCCTCTTCCTCTCAAGGTTTTTGTTCCGCTACACTACTGCCCTTTTTTTTGGGTTATTTTTTTACTTGAATAAATTGGATGTAAGGCTCGAACCGGAGAACTCTAGTCAAATATGAAAATTGAAAGAGTGAATCACTCTTTTCACCTACGTTACTTTCAATTCGAAATGTCTATGCTTATATTTGTGTTTTTTTTTTTTGTAACGTATTATCTATACGTGTTTCTGTAATTTGGTTCATGTAATTTAAGTGTTGATTTGTTAATTTTCTAATGTTATACAGTTTCAGAAGCAGTCACATTTTGCTTCTTATAGTTGTAATTGCTCCATAGACGATGGGAGTGCTTTTCAGGTGGCTTATTCTGCTAGGTATTTTTACCTTCCCGTTCTACTGATTTTCAGTTTTCCGATATATATCTTCACTTCATTATTGTTTTGATTAGTACATTTCGATTGATACATGACAAAATTGAATCGATATCACAATGGAAGTACTACCATATGCTGCTTTAATATTTAAGGTTTTATTTGTGAGTTCAACTTGTTCAGCATTTCCTGTGTGGCTATTATGCGAAATTAGAATAATTTAAAATACATAAATCAATTAACTACTGCTCAATGTTGTGTTTAGCTAAGCTTAATGTAAGTGCATGAAGATTCACACTACCTGAATTTAGGTAGCTTTATCGCCCAGAACTAGTGTGTTATACGCTGTTACAAACTAGTGATGGATAGCCAAAATAAACACGGAGATGAATATGCTTTTATGGGGGTTAAAACCTATTTTTCTTTGGGGTAAGACCTTAACCTCAGGGACCTCATTGGATCATAGGCTAGTCACTGTATATATTGAAGATCATACAGTTTGGAAGAAGAAGAATATCTCAACATTATCAACTAATGTTCTTAAAAGTAGCTTTTATCGGATGTTCATTTTTCAACCTTACAAAGTGAGGTGGTTAAATCTCCCCACCTTGAACCATCCTTCGTTCTGTGAGACGACCTCAGAGTTCAGCAACCATAAGAAACAAAAGCATATAACTAGAGCTTAGTAACATTGATGCATCAACAACACATTTTCCTTTAATTATACAATTTTTTATTTTCCGATCATCTATCAAGTGCCTCTAGATCTAGTGCTTTGCTTGTTTAATCACTAGTGGACAACTGATAAAAAGTGTTTTCTTTATAAAAGCAGTGCAACACACTCATTAGCCAACATCGATTGGGACAACCTTGGCTTTGGGGTTATGCCTACTGATTATATGTATAGCATGAAATGTTCTCAAGATGGGAACTTTTCTAAGGGCGAGCTACAACATTTTGGGAATATTGAGTTGAGCCCAGCTTCTGGGATATTAAATTATGGACAGGTCTGTTTTGCAACTTGCTGGTGTTTTTTTCTTAATCTTAAATATATTGCTTATGCTATTCATTTTAATGATTACTGCTCCACTTTCGTCTGTCATACTTTACTTAAAATGCTTTTAGAAATATTGATAGGGATTGTTTGAAGGTTTAAAAGCCTATAAAAGACATGATGGTAATATATTGCTGTTTCGACCCGAAGAAAATGCTCTGCGTATGAAGATGGGAGCAGAACGTATATGCATGCCTTCACCATCTGTTGAACAGTTTGTGGAAGCAGTAAAAGCCACTGTTTTAGCAAATGAAAGATGGGTAAATGTGACAATTCAACGTTTTAGTCAGTAATCTTGTTGTTGGGTGATTCCTGTCCTGATTGGTTTCCTTTTTCAATTCCTTCAGATTCCTCCACCAGGTAAAGGTTCGTTATACATAAGACCACTGCTTATGGGGAGTGGAGCTATTCTTGGTGTTGCTCCAGCTCCTGAGTACACATTCCTGATTTATGTATCACCTGTGGGAAATTATTTTAAGGTACTTTTTTACGCATCCTTGGCTTACATGTGCATCTGCTTTTTTTTTTTTCTTATGAGATAGGCATAGATCTTTTAGGGTTTCTTCTCCTTTTTGTTTTTCCTTCTGCTAATGAGAAAACTAGCTTTTGTATTGTCATAAATGTGACCTTTGACTACTTAAACGTTGAATACATTGATATAGGGGTGATTTTTTTTCTTCGTCGCCATGCTAGGCAGTCCGCACACTCTGCTTAACTTCAGCCTACACACACACACACACAAAATTTTCGTCTAAGTCCTTAGACTGTTTTCTTAGGCAGCATATGAATAATAGCACCATAGAAACATACAGGAACAAGTCCCAACCTTTATTAATCTCACATATATACAAAGGAATAGGCTTCACGGGTTATAGTAAGGCATAAAACATGTTTGAGATGTAATTAAACCGTGTTCATCATTTTGAAAATTGCATATTTGTGTACAACGGATGCATGTATAGATTTTAACCTTACTTTTAGTGTTATCCTTGTTTGGTATTTCAGTTTTTCTCTTACATATCACATTCCATGAAAATGTTTGTCATTGGTAAAAAGTGCTTGCACCTTTACTTAAGAGAACTTACAAAAATTATCGGACTCTGAAATCATTTGGTTAATTGCCTGGGGATCACACACAACTGCATTTAATACATGTATCAAAAACCTTTCCTATTTTGAAAAAAAGTGTTATATATCTTCCCCTATGTGTATGAGATTACCCATCAAGTCAATTATCTCTTTCAAGGAATACTTCCATCTTTGCGAAAAGTTTCAAAACTTATTCAGCTAACTAACATTATGTTAAAAAAATCAATGATGAATTCACCATTCTGATTAGGAAATAACTTTTCCCATAAACCACCCTGATAAAACTTCCGTCAATGTTCATTCCCATTGGATATGTAAAAGGATAAGTCATTTGGTCTTTTGTACAAATTATACTTCACTTATAAAAGCCTAAGCCTATAAACAAGGAAATCTTTTCTGCTAAATTATGTGAAGAGATAATTGTTTTAAGTTCATCAGGATCTATGATATTATTGGTTTTAACCTGTAGAGAAAAAAAATGTTTTATAAGTATTGTCCAGAGGGGATGGGGAGCACAAAGTACATATGCAATTGTTTCCCCTGTTCTGCTGTTTATTACATTTCATATGGTTATAGGAAAGTTTGAGTTGCTGATTGAGTATCATGAGAAGGATTGGAATTAGACATAAGGTGTTGGGTTATGAAGTTTTGTTGTGAATGATACAAGAATATTCATTAGATCTGAATTCCTTTTTGACTAAATTCTGAAATGTTCAAAAATTTGTATGAATTTAAGTCCTTGATGATGGTTGTGGCAAATCTCGGGACTGTCAACTACAGCTGGTGTATGAAGTGAAAATTTGATGTGAAAGCAAAAAGTTAACAAGTTATAATACATTATCTCACAATCTTCATACTACTTTCAAAACAGAAGGTTATGGTGTTGGTAAGTTATACATAAAGGATAGGAAGATGTAGGTTTATTGTTAATTCTCAATCTTCAAGTGAACATGTCATCTTTTGTTGTAGAATTCCATGTTTGTGTTCTAATAATCATGTTATGCATTGGGTACTCTCTATCGTCACTTCATTTTTTACTTTCTTGGCAGGAAGGTATGGCACCAATAAATTTGGTAATTGAGACAGAAATGCATCGCGCAACTCCTGGCGGTACTGGAGGTGTCAAGACTATCGGAAATTATGCTGCAGTAAGCTAGGTTTACGGATTTTTTTAATTTTTTTTTCCAGATATCTGCTTATGCAACACAAAGTATTGGAGCCTTAGTTTCATTTTCTTCTTGGGGATTGACGATGATAAATATTCATGAGTTCCTACTAAGCTTGCTTGTCCTTTTTGTATTTTTGATGTCATACTCACCCTTTGTTCATTCCTTGAATATACAATACGTCTCTCCGTTCAGCTTAACCCTTGAACTTCTGCACTCCATCTAGCAAGCTCTTATTCCTCTAAACTTTTGAGCCTTTCACTCTCGTGTTACACTTGATGTGTTTACAAGGGGATCTGCAGTTTTATTATCTTATTATTTGATGGAAACACCTAACTTTATAGGCGAGCTGTGATCATGAGAAGAAAAACATTTGTGCTTCTACTAATTATTTGATGCCTAACGTATAATTCTAGAATGAAATGGGTCTAAATGGACCGAAATGGATATAGGGATTCATATGGCTGACCAAAACTAGCTTAGGATCAAGACGTAGTTTCTATTGTATATGGATAATCAAATCTGCAATTGTTGATTACTTCATTTTCATCTTTGGGTATGTAAATGTAGGTTCTGAAGGCACAGAGTGCTGCTAAAGCAAAAGGCTACTCTGATGTTCTGTACCTTGATTCTGTTAACAGAAGATACCTAGAGGAGGTTTCCTCTTGTAATGTCTTCATCGTAAAGGTATATTATTACGTCAATTTTATCTGTACACCAAAACCATTCTTTTAGTATTTTCATTAGGGTTAATGCCGAAGAAATATGCGCCCGGAGATTTTTTAAAAGTAACCTCTTATTTCGTATCCTTTTTATCCTTTCCCATTTTGGCTTACATATTGGTTAGCTCATCATTGTCTCCTGTCAAACACAAATGGACTTCTCTTCCTTTTTTTCGAAAAGAAAGAGCTCTTTCCTTCTGGTGAATGTGTGTAAATTCTTGGCATGTGTAGTCGGCCAATCGAAACATTTGCTAGTCTTAGGCAAGAATAAAAATTATAAGATTCACCAAGATATTTGTCAAGCAGTGGCATTTTTCCTACAAGGATCTTTTAACTTCTCCAAACAGACTTCTTTGCAAATTATCATAATGATGAAGGCAACTATGTTTCTATATACTATTTCTCAGGGTAATCTGATAGCAACTCCTGCAATTAAAGGAACCATTCTTCCTGGTATCACACGAAAGAGCATAATTGACGTAGCTCTAAGCCAAGGGTTCCAGGTAAGCCCCCCTCCATTTGTCTAATACAAAACATGCTTGAGACTAATCTAATCCTACTTGCCATATCATTAGGGTTTCAAAAATATACTTTGTTGTGTTTCAATGTGCAAGCAATTGGAGTTCCTTCTCTTCTTTTTTTTCCTTCCAAATTAAATTTCTTGATATTTATAAACCCTCTAGCTTACCTCAGGAAGACGTTAAGATAGTGTTCATCATATTTGTAACGAACCCCAGTCTAGAAATCAACGAATATTGTGCTTATTCTACCCACTAACATATACAATACTGAGCTTGGTTAAAGGGATATCATTACAAATTTTACAGTTCCAGTGGATGAGAAAAAGAAACGTAGCAGACGGATTATTCAAGACTTAGGTAACTGAGAGTTGTTATCATGTTTTAGCAATAAAAAATTTGACTTATAATCTCAGATTTATGCAACAAGCTAAGGGAAATGGTTCTGCATTGGTTAAATCACCTAGGCAGAACTTCAATTCTATTGAATGATAGAATTGAGCCTTTCATGACTATTGCATATATGTTGGTCATCTGGCTAGGAGAAAAATTAGAATCTTTCAAGTTTAGCTCTAGCCATGGTGAGTCAAATTTAGCAAAGACGCTTTGATGATTAAGTTCCTGACATAATGATGGACTTCACGTTACCATTCCCTTAATTTTCTTCTAGTTCACTTGGCTGGGCTGGTAACTAAATACATCATGTATCACAAAACTATTATTCTAAGACCATAATGATTTCAATATGCAGGTTGAAGAACGGCAAGTGTCTGTGGACGAATTGCTTGATGCTGATGAAGTGTTCTGCACAGGAACTGCAGTGGTTGTATCTCCTGTTGGCAGCATTACTCATCTTGGGAAAAGGTATCTACATAAATCGGAATGGATCTAGATAGACTTTTTCATCCAGATACTATCCATTTCAGTGTGTTATCTCTTTAGTTGTCTCCTGCTGCAGAATTTGAGATGGCCATGAACATATACATCATGATTTCTAAAATTAGTTGCTTTGTCAGTGCATGAATACCCATGTGAACGTTCGTATATGTCTGGATCACGCACATTCTGGCTTACATTTGTGCAGGGTATCATATGGAAGTGATGGGGTTGGTCGTGTATCAAAGCAATTATATTCTACACTTACAAGCCTACAAATGGGACTAGCAACGGATAACATGAATTGGACTGTTGCGCTAAAATGAGCTTTGCTATCTTTGGATTAAAGTTATATTCACTGATAGTGAATATTCGTGACTATCAGTGCAATTTTACTGCTCACAGCAGGTTATTACTTTATTTTCAAGGTTTATTAGGCCTCTTATGGAGAGCTACCTATTGTTGTATGTCAAATTTAGTTCATGCTGTATTTTTTTTACAATGTCGATGCACATAACTTAAACACTCTCTTCTAGCTTAAGTTTGTCTGAAGTTCTCGCCTTGTCATATAGACTTTTATATGTATGTTAACGATCTCAGTTGATATCATTTGTATATGTCTGTGGTGTATCTCCTAGCTTGTTTGGGACTGTGGCATAGCTTTTGTATATATCTTCACAAACCAAGATCTTCTCTTTGCAAGTAGCTGATCGCTTAACATGTCTTCTAACTTGGAGACACTTCCAATGGAGATTGTCAAAATCAACATTCTGATTTGACTTGTTTGGGAAATATAAGCGGGCACAAAGAGGATGGAAGAAGGAGATAGACATATCAAACTCACTTCATATCATTAGAAAAACTCCACTCTTACATAACATTGTAAGAGAAGTTTATACAGGTGTTAATTGAGATCTATATGTTAAGTAAGCTAACATTCACTTGAATCTAATCACATTGATATCATAAAAGTCACCTAAACAATACAAAAGATCATATACCTAAGTTAACTATAAAACATGAACCTAGTGTAACGATCTGTTCCGTCATTATTTAAAGCACCTCGTGTGGAGTCTTAGAAATTTTTTAATTACATTGCCAATTTTAAATTTGGGGTGACATGATGAAATCTTGGAAATTGAAATTGATCTGGACTGACATCATCCTGCCATAGTGGCATGGTAGCCGCTATAACGGGGTCAGAGAGAGCAAAAAAATAAAAAACGTGAATTCTTTCAATTTTCCTACTCCTCTTCTGTGGTAAAAACAAACGAGGGTTACTCCAAAACCTTACAAAAGGTGCTCCAAGCTTGGAAACCATAGAGGGGAAGGATTTTAGCGCGAGGAGGGTCAAAACCCATGGAATTCCGATCTACCTCCGTCAGGTTTCACACACACAAAGCCAGAAACTCATGTTCAGAGTTGTTCAGAAGTTGCTTGACGTCCGGTAGGTTAGGCCTTTTAAACTAAATAGTTAGACCTTTCTTTACCCGTATAATACTTGTGAATTGTCAGAAGTTTGCATGTATAGTCCTTTGGGCATGGAGTTTGGGCGGACGAATGTGTGGATCGCAATTATTTAGGGTGGTAAGATACTTAATTTGATGAGGCTAATCTTACAAATGTTGCTGGGTATTGTCCTAGGATGGTAACCTGTGGGTTATGAGTTATAAACCGTAAAAACTGTTCGAAAAGAGTCGTCTTGAAGTAGGTGATGGTTGTTGTTTCCCAATGTATGTTATGTATGCATGTTAACTATTATTGTAGTGAAAACCGTACAATGCAAGTTGGGAAAAACATAAGGGTGAAGTGTGAAATAATGAATTGTTGGCATTCTCATCCTATGCAAGCGATTTATTTACTTGTATGACAAGTGTGATTGCATTTCATTGTGATTTTGATTGTGTTTATGTGACTGTCAGTACCTCGGGTACTACACCTGGTATAGGATATCTCTTGGTTGGAACGGGTACCACACTTGGTACGTATTATTGGTAGACTCAGGTACCATGCCTAATACAGGATATCATTCGGTTGGCTCGAGTATCACGTCTGATATGAGATACTATCTGTTGGCTCGGGTACCACGTCTAGTATGGAATATCATTCGATTGGCTCAGGTACCGCACCTGGTATGAGATACTATCAGTTGGCTCAGGTACCATGTCTGGTATGGGATATCATTTGTAGCTCCGGTACCAAGCCTGGTATGGGATACAATTGGTTGGCTCAAGTACCATGCCTAGTACGAGATACTATTGGTTGGCTCATATACCACGCCTAGTACATGTTTGACTATTCTTTGTATGTTGGTTCCATGAATGAATTGTGTTTATTTCTTAGTACTATGGTTGTTACATGTTGTTCCATGAGTGGCCAGGATTTGTGTTTAAATGTTGGGATGGTTCTATATAGATCCAATTTGCATGTTAAACATTATAAATTATGTCATAGGGATCCTTGGTGGTCCGGGTTACTTGAAAGATATGATGAATCACGTATGGCTTGTTGTATTGGCTATGATCACATGGGACATGCTTCATGTGAATGTTAAATTCAGGTGAGGACTGTAAGTAAGGGTCATGTTTCTGACGGTGGTTATAATTGTAAGTTATCTATTTACTAAGTTGTGGTTATTAGGTCAGGCTAATGACCTAGGGGTTTGGTGTATAGATTGTTTACTGGGACTGTTATGGTTGTTAAAGTGATTTAGAACATATATGATAAGGGGAAATGGAGTCAAGGTGATTTAGTAAAAGTCTTGTCGGTGGTTTACTAAAAGGGTCAAATGCTAGGGTGTTGGCATGAGAGCTTGAGGGAGAGTAGTAGATCTGTTAACAGAGTTAGTAGAACTCTAGCATTGGTAGAACAAGTGGTTCAGCAAATCTCTATGTGATAGAGGGTTAGATCCTGATCTGATATGAGGATGAAATGACCTAAATGGTGGAGTTGGCAGGGAAAAAAGTGAATTGATTTGAGATAGAATGTATGAGTTGCAAGGAATTACTACGAGGTAGTAAGGGTGGTGATTGAAGGATCAGGGTCAAGTTTCACGTTTCTTTGATTATTTGCATGTTATTATGTGGTTGATTTGAGTTGGTCGATGATGCCTGTTAGTACGTGTTGTTTGTATTGATACTACTTTTTTGCTATGCCACTTGACATATTCTGGTTGCAGGATTAGTGAGTTTCTTATGCAAAGACGAATATGATCTCTGACAACTTCTACCTCTCTTTCCTTATAGTAGGAGTTGTGTCTTATTATTATTTCTGAACCTTGAAATCTCTTAGAAGCTCTGTAACACCTCGCAACTCTACTCTTAGAATCTGAATCTTTCGTTGTAAGTATATAAGCTTGAACCGGGTGATGACCTACTTGTGCTTATGTGTTAAGGTTTATTCTTATGTGTGGGAAGTGTATTGGAAGTGGCTTAGGGAATGACCTATGGTTATAAGTTGAGTTCAGAACCTTCCTACCCACTAAGTTTTTCGCATAAGTTCATATAAGGGTGAACTTCAAACAACCATATATCTCAACATATAATGAATTAGGTGCCCCATAAACTATCAAATTAAATCCAAAGTTACCAAGTTTGCATCAAACGAAGTTTGGACTAAAATGTTATGAACGATTTACCAAAGACTACCCCAACATAATTTTCTGAGTCAGACAACTACGAATTCCATTTACGGGTCGTAAATTGAAGTAAGACCCATAGTTTGGACTCGTAAAACTAACTTTAGAGACTGAGTTTTTTGGTCAGATTCTTACGAACCCAGTTACGGGTCATAAAATCATCTACATGTCGTAATTTGGGCTTGTAAAATGAAATTCTGGAACTTGTTTTTGGGCATGATTTCCATGGATCTAATTACGGGTCGTAAACCCATTTATAGACCATAATTTGGGCTCGTAGAATAAACTTTAGAAACTCAAATTTTCAGTTTGACTTATATGGATGGTATCTACGGCCCGTAGATCAAACTACAAACTATAGATGACCTCGTGGAAGGTTTTCGACATCATTTTAACTGAGGTTGTTTCAGTCTTTTTCCATTATTCCTAAGTCTAAGACACAATGTTTTACATTCTATTAGGGGAATATAGTTTATCAAGTACTCAAATTTCTTTCTCTTCCATGCTTTCAACTAAGACTGGGCACCGGACCGGGTTGTACCACTACCGTTTTGGTATCGTTTCGGTTTGGTAGTATTCGGAACATAATGGGATACATTAAACCGGTACTTGAAATGAAACGGTATCATGATTTGGTACTGGTATATCGGTATCGGTTCATCTCAATTCTGGTCTGGTTCGGTCTGGTCTCGATAAATCATTTTTAATTTAATTTTTTAAATTACAAACTTAAGTTATTTAAATTACAAATTATCAATATAACTTAATAACTTATTGAAACGGGTGTCACGATCCAACACACTAACTTGGAATGAGTGTCACGATCCGGTACACTAACATTTTGAGTATGGGTTCCGTGAGAGGACCAATGACTTGTTGTATATGCGTATTAAAGAGAATGTGGAATTATGAGTTGTTCCTGATTGATAATCGGTATATGTGTTTACATTCTGTGCATGTCATGTTTACCTTGTTGTGATTATTGATATATGTTGTGCTTATTGGAATAGCCACGTGATCCTACCAATACACTGTAGTTGTGTACTTATACTGCACTTGCTCTTTCTTTGTTAAGTACAGGGCATGTTCAGGCGGCTACTGAAAGACCTCATTTAGGAGATTAGTGATCAACATCGAATTTAAGGGTGAGCCAGTTCTTCCAGACTGCCATGAGTTCTCTTTTTGTTTATGTCCACTTCCTTAAGACTTAGACTAGTACTTTAGATTTCTTATGTTTAGTTTGGGTTGTACCTATTTTTGTAGACTTGTTGAACTTTTGATGTTTTGGTACATTGACTTTCAGGTTATAGGCATTATTTTCGCAATTATTTTATTAGACTTTAGAGTTTATGGGAACTCCCTATTTTTCCTTTAGACATTTAAACCTGCTTCCGTATCTTTAAATGCTTTAGTTTTTGTTAATTTGGTTAGTTGGGAGTAACAGTTCTCCCACCAGAGGGTTAGTGTAGGTGCCACTCTCAACAGTATGAATCGTGACAGACTACTAGACTAAAACCGGACTGATAACAAATCGGGACAGAACGGAACTGATACCGATACCTCCTGGTTCCGCTGTCACACTTGATGAGGACTGGGAGTTAGGTTCTTATTTCTGATTGTTGTTATAATTTTAAGTTATTTGCTTACTAAGTTATGGTTATTAGGTCAGACCGATGACCGAGTGTTTGGTGTATAACTTATTTGTTAGGTGTGTTATGGCTGTTAAAGTGATTTAGAACATATATGATAAGGGGGATTTGAGTCAAGCTGGTTTAGTAAGAGTTTTCCAGGTGGTTTACTAAATGGGTCAAGGGTCATGGTGTTGGTAGGAGAGCTTGAGGGAGAGTAGTAAACTTGTTAACAAAATTAGTAGAGGAACTTTAGTGTTGGCAGAAAGAGTGGTTTGGAAATTATCTATGTCACAGAGGGTTAGGTTGTGATCTAATATGAGGGTGGAATGACCTAGATGGTAGAGTTGATTGCGGAAAAAGGTGGAATGATTTGAGATAGAGCGTATGAGTTTCAAGGTATTACTACGTGGTAGTAAGGGTAGTGATTGAAGGATCGGGGTCCTAGTTATATCTCAAGTTTCATATTTTTTTTATTATTTGCATGTTATTATACGGTGGATTCGGTTCAATCGATGATGCCTACCAACATGTGTTGTTTGTACTGATACTCCTCTTGTTATGACCTAGTCTGGTTGTAGGATCAATGATGCTTCTTAAGTGAAGACAAAGATGATCTCCAACACCTTCTATCTCTCTTTCCTTATGGTGGGAGCAGTGTCTTATTAGTATTTTCTGAACATTGTAATCTCTTACAATCTCTTGTTCCTTTTTAGACTAGTTACTTGGGAGGGTTCAATGTTTTCTTTACAAAAATACCTTGTTTGACAAGTTTTGAGTATTTTTTGTAATTAAACAGGGTATTTAATTTATTTACGGGTTGTTTCTGCATTTCATGATTTAAATAGGGTGTAAGGTTTCTCCTACTTAGGTGTCAGAGTAGGTGTCCACACAACCTGATGGGTTGGATCGTGACACCTAGACACATGAGCATCTAAATTTACTATTTTTAACGAATGATCTATTATTCAAGGAAGGTGTCTAAAATAGAGGGAGAATGAATGGAGAAAGTTTCACAATTCAAATTTGACTAAATATTTATGAAGTATTAACTTTATGTGTTGAGTTACACCTTTTTTCATATTGGATGAATTGAATACAAGTCATCTTTTTAATCGCTAGTTTGATAATTTGTATTAATTTTCTTAAAATGAGTAATATATGAGTGGATCAATGTAACTAGGATTTTGATTTTTACAATAGATTCTTCATTTGAGTTAGATTTGTAAAAGTTAATGAAGTGAATAATCAGTCATTATATATGTGTATTGCTTGAGTAGTTCTACAATCCCATCGATTAATTACTGAAATGCATGAATGCATATGTATTTGATGAGTTTGAATTTAATCATCTGATGTTTATATGATTTTTTTGTTGATTCATTATATTATTTTTCAATCTTTGTCTAAATGTCTCTTTTATCTCCGTTAGCACTATTTTGGGTCAAAATAAACTTGAGGATCATAATTATGTTAATTGGAGGAGAAATCTTGACATTATGTTAAGCACCACAAAAATTTTGGGGCCCGAATTTTTTATTTTTTTTTGTAATATTGATTTATCAGTTTACTTAAAAGAAATATTGAAATTTGCAAGAAAAAAAGTGCAAAATCTTTATAAAAAGAATAACTAAAAATATATTATTTATTTTTCTTCAATAGTATTTTTTAGACCTTGAATTAAACTACTCAAATCTTCATATTATTACTTATTCTTTTTATAAAGATTTTGCACTTTTTATTAGTTATTCTTTTTATAAAGATTTTGCAAAATCTTTTTTAAAGTTATTTTAATGTTTGAACTATTGTGAAATAAATAAATAAATACGTATTTTTATTTTTTTCCCAACAAGTCAAGCATTAAATATCATAAGAAAAGGTAGAAGCTTTCATTTGTTGTTGGATACACATGTCAATTTAATAAATAAAATATTGTACAAATTCTCGTTTATTGGATATGTCGATGTAGATTTAACAAAAGAAAAAAAAATCTTACTGATTTAGAGTTGAAATATCCCTCAATTTTGTGATTTAGAGTTGATAAACCTTTCATTATAAAAAGTAGTTGAAATATACCCTTATTGTTATAGAAGTCACTCATGTATATTCATACCCATTACAAAAGTGGCTCACAAATACCCTTTTTCATTTAATGGTAGTGAAAACATTAATTTAAAATTTATTTTGTTGATTTTATATTTTTAAAAATTCATATTGGGGTATATACGATCCTTCTAGTAAAATTTAGAGTATATTTTGTCTTTCTCACATATGATTTTTTTTTATTACTTTGATTCAACGCCTAATTTAAGTTTTAAATATCTTCCTTCTAGATGAATTGCTCTTTCTTCACAAACCAAGAGGAATTTACTCTCCTCTTTGCAAGTAGTTGATCCCTTAACATTCCTCAAACTCGAAGACACTTTTAGTGGAAGAAGGTAATAGACATATCAAACTCACCTCATATCATTAGAAAAACTCCACTCTTACATAATCATTATAGGAGAATTTGATATAGGTGTTAATTGAGTCTAGACTTATTAAGTAAGTCCACTTAGACTTGAATATAAGCACATTGATATCATAAAAGTCATCTAAATAATACAAAATATCATATACCTAAGTTAACTAAAAGCATGAATCTAGAAATTTAAACATTACTATTTTCAACGAGTGATCCCATAATTCAAGGAACACATCTAAAATAGAGGGAGAATGAATGGAGACAGTGTCACAATTTAATTTTGATTAAATATTTATGAAGTACTAACTTTAAGTGTTGGATTAGACCTTTTTTCATATCGGATGAATTTAATATAAGTCAGTGCGTTTTTAATCACTAGTTTGATAATTAGTATTAAATCTCCTAAAATTAGTAATATGCGAGTGAATCAACGTAACTAAGATTTTGATTTTCACTTGACTTAAACTAACAATAGCTTCTTAAACTAATGGAAGCTACATCAAAAATCAAGATAAGGCTAGAGCTGGAGGCATTCTTAGAAACAAAATGGGGAGAATGATTATGGCCTTCTCATATCCTACTCAATTCTGCACTAACAATTATAGTGAAGCTCAAGCTGCTTTAATTGGCATTTCGGTGCTCCAACCAATAGTTTGAGGCTTTAGAAGTTGAGTTGCATTTCATGATAGTGGTTCAAATGATCAATGGAATTTGTAAGCCTCCTTGGAGGATTCTAGGTATCATTGATGAAATAAAACTCTTAATTAAACACAAAAATATAACAGTTAAACACTGTTATAGAGAGACAAATGAAGTGGCAGATGCTCTAGCAAAATATGCCACTCAAATTCAAGATCCGAAGATTTTTTGCAAGAAGTGGATCTTCCAAAAGTGACTGAAGGTCTTCTTAGGATGAATAAATTGGACCTTTCGAAGAAGAGCCAAGAAGACTAATACCTGGCAATTTGATCCACCTTGAATACCTTTATTTATAGGACAAATTACTTAACTACACTCATTTACTTATCTTAATATCCATTTATCCCTACTTATTTCAAAAATTTCAAAAATTTCAAAAATCCCTTATTTACTATGTATCCCGCTATGTGGAATGTATCAAAGGCTATGTATCCCGCATGTATCCCGTGCACAACGCTATGTATTCCGCTATGTGGAATGTATCAAACCTAATGTATCCCGCTATGTGGAATGTATCAAACCTAATGTATCCCGTGCACAACGCTATGTATTCCGCTATGTGGAATGCATCAAACCTAATGTATCCCGTGCACAACGCTATGTATCCCGCAAACATCATTTTTAAGGGATTTTTGGTAAATAGAAAATTAGAAGGGATAGGATGTTATTTAGTACTTATAATATGTGGTTCCTATAATTTATACTTATTTATATGCATTAACAATTGTAGTTTATATGCATTAGTATAGTTGTTTTGTTTTGTTAAGATCTCTGGATCAGAACCTTAATAGGATAGGATCTTTTTTTGTCCTAAGATGTAAAAGGAGGTTAGGTTTTATGTCCTCCTCCATTTGGTTATTAATATCATTAAGTTAAAAAAAAAAGAAAAAAGACATAGTTATTATGAAAAAAATAAAATCTAATGAGTTTGAATTTAATTGTCCAATGTTTATATGACTGTTTTGTTAATTCATTATTTCATTATAACATTTTTGAATCTCAATTTCAATATGTCTCCTTTTATCTCCCTTAGAACTATTTTAGGTCAAAACAAACTTGAGAATTATAACTATGTTAACTGGAGCAGAAATTTTGACATTGTATTTGTTAGGATCGAAATAATTAGGTGTAATGTGGAAACTAGCAAATCAAACCTCGAAAGACCATGAGTAAGAAGAAAAACGAGAAATATACCAAAAGACACAAAGATTTAACGTGGTTTGGTCAATCGATCTACATCCACAAAGGAGATGAGCAATCCACTACAAATATGAGAGTACAAAATATAGAGAGAAATAACATCAACCAATTCAATCGGAATACAAGGAGGTTCACAAATTCTCCCCCATTGCCAAAACTCTCAAAACCTTAGGACTACATTATGAATGTTGATTAAGTTAGAAGGAACAAACATATATTTATAGAGTCCTAAAACCTTTCCTACAAGAAAAAGACTTGTCAAAATGTTAACATTTTTCTAAAAGAAAAATCTATTTATGGTGTAGAAATCAGGAAAAATAAAACCCAATAATATTAAATATGTAATGACTTGTATTAAATTCATCAAATATAAAAGACAATCTAAGCTAACACATAAATTTAATACTTTATTACTATTTAATCTTGATAATCATGAAAATAAATTCCTATCACCAAAATAATTTCTCCGCACCAATTTTATATTGACAAAAATTCAAAAAAATACTGTTCATTAGAAGTACCATCTCACACACATATATACAAAACATATATATGAGAAAATAACACAATGAAAATAATGTTGCAATAAGTATTTGAACATTATACAGTATAAAAATTTGTTCCCATAAGAGTAATATAAAACAATTTAATTATGACGGTCCAACATGATTCCAAGAATCATGGATCATTGGTTTATTAACATATAAACCAAAAAATACAAATAATTCTTTAGCAACCGCCACTTCAATTCAGAAAAATAGCAGACATAATTGCAATATACGGTCATTACATATTATTTATTTAGATTTATAGCGTGATTTGTGATGTCAATTGTTAGAAAATAGTACCTAATGGAAATATTTCAAGAATATACTTCTTACATTAATTCTAAATAAACACAAATACGTTGTGTGTTGAAAATTTAACTTAAAAAATATCTCTTAAAGCATGAATATTATAATTTAAATTAAATTCGACTCTAATTTTATGGTCTTCTTTAGTGAGTCCAAAGGGCAAATTTATAGAAAATTGATTCTCTTTTTTAGGTTAAATGACTCCTACTTTTAGGACTTTATCCCGGTCCAAAAAGAAGAATAAAAACGCAGGCTTGTATTTTGGAACAAGAAAAACTCGCCTATTTTCTTTCTTTTCGCCTAGAAATAAGATTTTGAGTTCTAATTAAACATGGACAAGTAGGGATTATAAATTAAGAGAGAAGTATTGCAAATACTCTTAAATTTGGTACGAATTATTAGTTTTATCTTGGAACTATTGACAATCTTTAAAAACACTCTTTTACTTGACTAATTGAACTTAAATACACCCGATCTTGCAACATTAATGAAATACCATCTTGAATTATCGTCAAGTTTAGGGGTGTTTTCAACATCTCTCAACTCTTTATTAAGAGCCTTATGTTCCTACAAGAGTTAGAGACCACTTGCTTGCCATGTGGGAGATCGGAGGTATATCTAAATTTAGTTAGTGGTGGAGCTAGAAATTTTATCAAGGCTGTTCAAGAATATTTTTTTTTGTATAAATGAGTTGAATGTTATTTGTTTAATCTAGCGATTGTACCATGAACAATCCCAACATTTGTTTCTATCGATCAAATACAAACAATCGAGTTTTTTTTTCCCTAGTGCATTGATTTTATATAATAAAGAATATATGAATTATTGTGTATAAAGTGAAATACTAATTAAACAAATCCATCTAGCTTTATACGAAACATAAGTCACACCCTCAAAGAATTTTTTTTCTATTAAAAAAAGAAGATAAAATGCATGTATCGATTTTAGCTTTGAGTTTAAAGTTATAAATATATATATATAAGCACAATTTTTTATGTAAAATGTTGGCCATTTTGTTTTTTTCACCCTTTACAAGTGCATTATATGTTAGATAAAATTAGAAATATTTGTATAATAACAAATTTCAAAATTAAAATAATTTATTCATATATGTTGCTCTACAACAACAACAACAACGACATACCCAGTAAAATCCCACTAGGTGGGGTCTGGGGAGGGTATAATGTACGCAGACCTTACCACTACCCTGTGGAGGTAGAGAGGCTGTTTCCGAGAGACCCTCAGCTCGAGTGCAATCACATCCAAGTAGAAGGGGAGGGGAGCAGTGTGTAAAACATAACATCCAATAGGAAAGATAGTGAAAAATCAACCAAGGAAATAATAACATCAATGGGATATTGTGGAAAGTAAGGCTCGGTAAACACCATAAGGTTATAGGTATCACAGACAAGGACAACACGTGCAAGACTAGGACTACTACACACGCTATCAGCCTAAACCCTCGTAAGGAAAAACAACATGCTAACCCTACTAACCTTCAACCTTGATACGCAACCTCCACTCCTTCCTATCTAGAGTCATGTCCTCGGTAAGGTGAAGCTGAGCCAAGTCCTATCTAATCACTTCTCCCCAATACTTCTTAGGCCTACCTCTACCCCTCCGCGTACCCTCAACAACCAACCCCTCGCACCTCCTCACTGGGGCGTCTGCGCCCCGTCTTTTCACATGTCCAAACCATCTCAGTCTCGCTTCCCTCAGCTTGTCCACCACAGAGGCCACTCCCACCTTCTCCCGGATAACCTCGTTCCTAATCTTATCGCTCCTAGTGTGCCCACACATCCATCTCAACATCCTCATCTCCGCGACATGCATTTTTTGGACATCTGCGTTCTTGATTGGCCAACACTCCGCTCCATACAACAAGGCCGGTCTAACTACCACTCTGTAGAACTTACCTTTAAGTCTAGATGGGATTTTCTTGTCACACAAGACTCCAGAGGCAAGCCTCCATTTCATCCAAGCAACCCCAATACGATGTGTGACATCCTCATCGATGTCACCACTTCCTTGGATTACGAGACCCAAGATACTTAAAACTTTCTCTCTTAGGAATGATCTCGTGTGGCCGTCTCACTTCCACATCTGCCTCCTCCACTACATCACTGAATTTGCACCTCAAATACTCTGTTTTGGTCCTACTCAACCTGAACCCTTTGGACTCCAACGCTTGTCTCCACACCTCCAACCTCGCATTAACTCTGACCCACGTTTCATCAATCAGTACTATGTCATCCGCAAATAACATACACCATGGGACCTCCTCCTAAATAGACCGCGTTAGCTCATCCATCACCAAAGCAAATAGAAAAGGGCTAAGAACAGATCCCTGATGCAGCCCCATCTCAACTGGGAAATGTTCTGAGTCTCCTCCAACCGTTCTAACCCGAGTCTTGGCTCTATCGTACATGTCTTTTATCGCCCTAATATAAATCATCGGTACACCTCTAGCCTCCAAGCACCTCTAGAGGACATTCCTCGGTACTTTGTCATAGGCCTTTTCAAGGTCAATGAACACCATGTGAAGGTCTCTCCTCCTTTCTCTATACTTTTCTACCAGTCTGCGCATAAGATGAATGGCTTCGGTAGTCGATCGTCCCGGCATGAATCCAAACTGATTCTCCGAGATGGACACCCCTCTTCTCACCCTCATCTCTACCACTCTCTCCCAGATCTTCATAGTATGGCTTAGCAATTTGATACCCCTATAGTTGTTACAGTTATGGATATCGCCTTTGTTTTTATACAACGGAACCATTGTACTCCACCTCCATTCATCAGGCATCTTTGCTGTCTTAAAAATAACATTAAACAGCCTGGTTAACCATTCTATACCTGCCTTGTCCGTGCTTTTCCAAAAATCCACCGGGATCTCATCGGGTCCAATCGCTCTTCCCTTGCTCATCCTACTAATAGCACGTATAACCTCCTCGATCCTAAAACACCTACAGTACCCAAAGTCCCGAAGTCCTTCAGAGTGCGCCAAATCATTCAACACAATGTCTCCGCCCCCTTCTTCATTTAAAAGTTTGTGAAAGTATCTTTGCCACCTCTGCTTGATGGAGATTTCATCCACCAATACTTTGCCTTCCTCATCCTTGATACATTTCACTTGATCCAAATCGCGAGCCTTCCTCTCTCTTGCCTTTGCGAGCCTATACAACTTCTTATCCCCACCTTTGTCCCCCAGCTCGTCATACAAGCGTTCGAAAGCTGCCGTCTTAGCCTTCAGAATCGCTAACTTAGCTTCGTCTTTGTTGTCTTATAAACTTTCTTAAGCTCCCGCTTCACTTCCTCGTCTACACATTCCACCCACTCAGTGTAAGCAGTCTTCTTCGCTTCCACTTTGCCTTGGACTTCCCCATTCCACCACCAATCTCCTTTATGGCCTCTAAAGTTACCCCTTGATACTCCTAAGACCTTTGAAGCAACTTCCCTAATGCAATTAGCTGCTTTATTCCACATGACGTCCGCATCCCCGCTACCACTAATGGTAAGAATTAAGAAACTTGAGAAACATTTAAGAATTTCAGGTAAATTAAAATTAATAAAATAAATTGTGTAAGAATAATGGTGTGTACAAATGTAAGTGTAACTGCTCTCAAAATAAAACAAAAAATGCAGTGCAGCCAGCAGGGTTCAAACCAAAACTGTTAGGTTGAAGTGAACCCTTAACCATTGCACCAGAGGAAGAGCTTATGTCAAAAGTGTTCAACATTAAATATATATCATTTGAACTTAGTATTTGATCCATATATATGGTGATTTTTTGCGCGAAGGGAGTTCAGCTGACCATCCTTGGATGGCTGTAGCTTTGCCCCTGAATTTAGTTAGTCAAGTTGAGGGGTGTTTTTAAAGCTGTCAATAGTTTGGGAGCGAAACTAATAATTTGTGCCAAATTCAAAAGTGTTTTCAATACTTCTCTCTTAAATTAATTATTAAAACTTTCTATTATGAAAATAATTAAGATTTTAATTTGAATTATTTTTATATAGTAAATTATAAATATTAGAAATTCATAATTACACTACTTTAATTATATTTCAAAATTCTCAATTAGATACTTATGTAAATTCTAATTTTTTTTTAAAAAAAAATCTCAGGTTAAAATTACGGATACTAATAAATAAATTAATCTCGTGCAACATGTATGAAGACAACATGTTTTCATTTGGACATTAGATGACCTTTGCATTACCATCACTAGGGTCCTCTGCTTTAATTATATTCAAAATGGTAAAAATACCCTTTATACTGGATGAACCCTTCATATCAACCTTCGGATCATTTTGTTTATATTTAGACAAGTGTAGGCAAAGTAAGAACATCAATTATTTTATTTTTGACCAACTTCCCATGTTGTTGTAACTAAAAGGACAGAACAAAGAACTATTATAATCTTATTTTACTTTTTATCTAATTTTTATAATGCTTCTACATTTATCTTTCAAATTACTGATATGTGACATTACATAACAATTAAAAAAAATTATAATCTATCCAAACATAGTTGTTACAATCCAATGGGCATCTACTCTAACACTAGATAGGAGAACCTTTACCCCTAAACTGAAACATGAAATGCAGAAATGTCACAATTCAATTCACCGAACCATGCGTGCACCTACTCTAACACCTTGGTAGGAGAACCCTTACTCTCAAACTAGAACATGATATGCGAAAGTGAACAAAATATAAGCTAACACCCTGTTGTAAATACATAAATACTCAAACTTAGTAAAAATATTGTACTTTTGTCAAGAAATGCATTGAGCCATCCAAGGAACTAGCCTAAACAGGTGCAAGAGCTTCTAAGAATTAAAAGATTCAAATAATAAGAAATATCTCCCTCCATGTCATGATCTGAGGCTACCCCCTAGACGTAACACGGGACCTAGGATCACGAGTGACCCCAAGCTAACCCTGAGTCTGGCATATATTAAGCATATTATAAAAGTTTTTGAGTAAAACATAGACTATGCGGAAGCTAAAATAGTAGATATAAAATAATAGGAGTTTAGTGAAGACTGAAACAACCACTTAACAACTCAAGCTGAATCTACTACTATGTCTGAAAAGCCTCTAACTGAGTTGAGTTGCTGGGACATGCCCCCAGCTAACTCTAACAAAACTGAAAACTGAAATCAAAGACTGCAATGAAAAGCATGTCTATTGTCCTCGAAGTATGATGACTCACCATTGAAGTTGCAGAAGTCGAACCGAGAATCGATCTAAGCGTGATCTGGATGTTGAGTGCCTGAACCTACATCATGAAAGGATGTAATGCATAATATGCGTCAGTACTTGGAATGTACTGAGCATGTAGGATATAGATATACTAAGCTGAACAAATATATATGAGTTGAACAAAGCATAATTGAGAAATGACATAATTTGAGCAGAGATATAGATACTAAAATATAACTGAAAAACTAAACTGAATGCAATGACCAAGTACTAATCATGAAGATAACACGCTGAACTGTATATTGATATAAGTGTTGAAAACCTGGTCAATGCAAGGAGAGCTTAACTGTGGGAGCTACTATCAACCGACATAAACCATATGAGCTAAGCGTAGAGTCCGATGTATATGCCCCATCGAGAGGATCCAACATACCTTGCTAGGGGTATAAAGTCATGAATGTGATGTGATCACTAATACTGATGCCTAACAGAGGGGACTTATAATCCTACTTGGGCACATAGTTCTGGGACTATGAGGTGTAACACCTCGGTATTTGAAAGAGCTAAAAATAGAAATACCTAATTTGGAAATAGCAAATATCTGTAATTTTTCAAGTTAGGCATAAGTTATGAGTTTTGGATCAACTTTAAGCGACCATAACTTTCAGTACAATATGAGTTTGGTGGCCCATAAGATATCAAATGAAAGGTCTTGGAATCCTCTTTTCAATGCCACTTAGTTTGCTAATTTTAGAGCTTGTATGAGGGAGATATGCCCGTTTAAAGTTGGATGGTCCAGTTAAGGAAAGTTACCCAAAAATATGAGGGGTATTTTAGTCTTTTCCTTACCCAATCAGATTAAAATAAATTTTGGTAATATTCAGGGGTCTAAACTGATTTGGTTTTGTTTTCACAAATCAAAATACGCTTAGGGTTTTAGAAGAAAGTTCAAGAAGAGAAAAGAGGAGAAAAAATGAGGAAAGGATTCAAGGCGTTCATCGAGTTTTCTTGCGATTCGAAGGTTGTTTCACCAAGGGTTTGATCCCTAAGAGGTATGTGAGTTCTCATAGTCTTGGGTTCGTTCACCCACATGCCAATCATGTTATTTTCAGTGCAAGTTCGTTCTTGAGGTTGTTTCACCAAGGGTTTGATCCCTAAGAGGTATGTGAGTTCTCATAGTCTTGGGTTCATTCACCCACATGCCAATCATGTTATTTTCAGCGCAAGTTCATTCTTGAAGTTGAAGAGTTTGAGTTCTTGATTAGTTTCTTGAAGTATTGTTTCCATTCTTGAATTAGGATGGGTTTAACGATTTTTTGAGATAATCGTATGGAGATTAAGAGTTGTTTTTTAGTAGATTCTTGTGTACTTTTATTGGGTATTCGACTCTAAGTAATTGGGGAAGAAACCATTCGATTCTAGGTGAATTACGGTTAGAAAACGAGTAAGAAAATTCGTTGGGGTTTTCTGGGCAAGGGTTGGCGGCCGCCCCACCAATGCACCAGCAGAAATGCTCTATAGTTTGGGGCATGGCACCCTGCGCCAGTCAGTGCGCCCCAACTACTATCCTGTAGTTCAACGGCTGGCGTCCTGCGCCACTCATTGGGCCAGGGTCGCCGGCCCCCACTGTAACACCCCTCAAAAAAATGAAATAGAATAATTAGAGCTTCACATGCGTGCTAGTAGTTGATATACTTGTATAAAGGGTTGGTAATTTCCCCCTTTGGCTAATTAAATGTTTAGGCATTTATTTTAAGTTGTTTTTATTATTTTAGGTATATTAGATCATTTAATTGAGGGTTATAACTTTATTCTTCAAATTAGAATTTCCAAAATCATCCTCTCTCTAAAAACTCTCTCTAGATCAGGGAAAAAGAAGGGTGAAGAACTAGGGTTTCAAATTGGAGGCTTCTTTCATCAATTTTCGTGAGCTTTCTCAATATTTAGGTATGGAGACTCTTTATCTTTGATTCCGTTTTTAATCAAAGAGCCAATTCAAAGTTCTTCAAAAAACCTTAAAGTCCTAATTTAGATTCTAGCATGGGTTCTTGCATAAAAAGGTTTTAAATGATGATTTATATTGTTATTAATGATTATTAATGGTTTCTAGAAAGAAATCTCCATGAACCCATGTTTTCTCAAATTCTCTAAATTTGACCATAAAGTGGGTGTATTGATTTTGGGTAGATGATTATAGAATTGTGTTTAGTATGGTATGAGCTGTTCATATATGGTATTATATACGTTGAATTGTGAAGAATTGATGTTGAATTTAAGGATATGAGATTTGAGCCTTGCATGGGCAAATAGTGAATCGATCCTTATGTTGATTATTGGATTATGTTTAGCTTGTATTGTATAGCTAAATTCTACTATTATCTATGTTATTCTATTGTGATATTTGGAGAATTAAGGATGGTGATTGTGGCTTGGAAAGGATGGTAAGTTGACTTACTTTATGAATAATGTTGAATTAGTAGGGAATTGAGTATTTTGGCTTATGGCCTTTGAAAAGGTGATAAGATGGCTTGATCTCTTAATATTGCTATAATTGCTTCTTTGGTTGGATCCACCTTTGATGGAAGTGTTGCTTGTTGCTTTGGAATTATGATTGTGGCCATGAAGGGCATTGAATGAGTATTGTTGTATTGTTGTGTTATTATATATAAATGAGGCTATATGTAAAGTCCTATATGAAGCTATATACATAGTTTTATGTGAAGCTATATGTGAAGGCATGATGTGAATGAGTTTATGTGATCTTGTGATGATCCTATGTAAAGTGGATAGCATTGTGATTTAAAGTATGATTTCTCATGATAGATATATGAAATGATGTTGGATTATGAAGTATCCTTAGATGATAATGTTGTGACTTGGTTGGTAGACTAAAATATCTCTCCTTGTTACTTAAAGTCTTGAATGCATGAATGTGTGAAGTGGGCTAGAACTAATAAATGGTACCCTTTCTATAAATGCTTAAAGACGAATTCTAGACTAAGACTTGAATCGGCAGAACTAAGAAATGGTGCCTTTCATAAGTCTAGTTTTCCTAAGTAAATGTATAACCTTGAAGGATGGGCCTTAGGGCGATGTTCCCTTCTTGAGTGAAATGATAGACTTAGAGATGGATGGAGCAGGAATGGCATGAAAATCCTTATCTAAGAAAGTTAAATGAGCTATCCTTATGAACCTTGATTGGCTATGACTAAGAAATGGAGCCTTTCTTGGAAAGAGGTACTATGAGTTGGTTGAACTAGAAAAGGAACCCTTTTTAGAACATATGTGAATGAAATACTATATGGGAAATAAGGCTAGCACCGAGTGGATGTTGTTAGGATGGTGGCCTTACTTGAGTATGAGACTAGGGCACAATGAATATCCTTGGACATCCCCTAAACCATATGCTTATATGAGTTGCTTACTAGTTCTACCTTTAGCAAGTAGGAAAACCTCCACGGAGTAGGATAGACTCTGGATTCCATGCCTAGCTAGTATGGTCTATGTCGATTATGCCTATTCCCATCATGTGGGATGTGCACTCTAGTTATTGGATAGGTTCTACAACGTGTAGGTAGTAGTATGGAATGCTATCTACACATGGCACGAATAGGCTTTGAAGATACTAAAGTGAGTTCCCTAAGTCTAACGACTATTATGTGAAAGTCCCCTTATGTGCTTGAATGTCTTCTAAATGGTTTCTTAAAGAATGTTGGTCTATTGATGTTATGTTGTAAAGGAAATGTCCTTATCTAAGGTAATCTTGAGGAACACTTAAGTGTGCTTGAAGAGGTTGTATGGGCAGTCATTTCTTGTCTCACTCAAGTGTGTCTTAAGGTTATATTAGGCAGAGGTCCTACAGTAATGAAATGACGTGTGTTCTTTTAAAGTTAAGCATGGGTTGTATATGGATATTTGTTGAGTATGTATATGGTTGGCTATGGTTTTATATGTGAACATTGACTTGTAGTATGTCTCTTATACTTGTGAAGTGAAGGTTTTATCAAAATGATATGAAAGCATTTATTCCTTGTAAATGTCCGTTTTGGCATGTTTTTGCATGGTCTCCATACTTAGTACTTAATTGTGCTAACCCCTTTCTTTCCCTTTTTGACTAAAGTGTAGGGATTTGGAGATGGTGACATGTCATGGCTACTTGATTAGGTTTCTAAGGTGTTTGAAGATGAAGATTTGGTGAGTCCTCATAGGTTCGAGGACAATACCCTGCATGTTCTTTTTTTTTATGTCTTTCTAGTATTTGCTTAAGTTTTGTATGGGCTTAGTCCCAATGGTATATTCAAAGTATTAGATGGTTTGAGACATAAATGTATAAAGTCTAGAAGTCTTCCGCTTGCTATTTTTAAATGAAATGTCTTCTTTGTAAAGAAAGTTTTTAATTCCTTATGGTTTTTAGTGTCTATGCGATGAATGAATGCTAAGAGGCTTGTATTAGACCTCTGAGAGGTCGAGTACGCCGGTTACGACTAGGGGGTGCTCTCGGGTCGTGACAAACTTGGTATCAGAGCATAAAGTTCTCAGTATGGTCTTAGGTTGTCTCATAACCACATCTAATAGAGTCTTGTTCATAATGTGAAGCGCTTCACATTATGAATAGGAGGCTATTGGGTGCTAAGAAAGTTTCACTTCCTCATTCTCCTAGTTGTGCCATTGAGTTTCTCTCCATAATGTCTTCCCTTGTTCCGTATGTGATGGTCATTTGGGTGTAACCTTTGAGGAAGTTTTAATGTTGCAAGGGTTGAGGGAGAGAGAATGTTGGTTGTGATGCCAACTATGACTTGGTGACTTAGTAGGTGTGAGGTGAAAGATTGTGGTGATGACTTTAGTATGAATGGGATTCCTTTGGTTATATGTGTTGTTGGTAGTATCCAGCTTAGTCATGAGGAAGTTTTGTGATGTGTTGAAGGAATTTGTGAAATGTGTGGTGATTTAGAAATGCTTTGGTGTGATTAGTATAAAAGCCTAGTGTTGTGGTAATCTTACCATAGGGTGGAAGGAGGTGTAATTGAAAGAGTTAGTATGAGTTCCTTCTAAATGGGGGATGTTCTGTCTTTATGGTAAGGTTTTTTGAGAATCTTTAGTAGTCATGAGTTAGGCTTGAAAGATGTTCTCATTATAATAGGTTTAGTGAAGTAAAGAGTTGGGTAAGAATGGTTCTGGTAAGATTGATGGTATCTTCATTAAGATTTTTATGATATGTTAAGGTTGACCTTAGTTGGGTTTACCCTTGAGTGGGGGGATGGTATGTTGAGTAGTGAAGTTGTTGAGAAGTGTTGATATCCTTACCTACTTCTATATGTGCTTACTCAAGCCTAAAACAAAGAGTTCCTAGAAGCTTGGGTTATGTTTTGAAGTCTTGTGTGAAAAATGAGTTTCCATATGTGCTCCTTATGTCATGCATGTTTTAAATGAATTCTTGTTTAAATGAGAAAATGAGTATTTGTAATTGGGTTCCTCATGATTGATGTGCATCCTTTATGAGTTGCCTAAATGTTGCATGAGTTGACTTATGAGTATGTTTAAAAGTGTTTTGATGATGTTGCCAAAAGTGCTTCTATGAGAAAGTTGCATAATGTGCATTTAGCATAAGTTGTCTATTTGCTTTATAAGGTGATAATGTGAGCATGCTTACTTGAGTTTTGGAGAAGGTTGCATGATGTGCTTTAATGAGAAAATTGCATATTGTGTCCTTTGATGTTGTGATGAGCATGAGATGATTTGGAGAAGGAAGTACCTCCAATGAAATGAAATGAGAAATAAGAAAAGGTAAAGATGATGCATAAGGAGTTAGTAGATGTTGTGCCTACTTTCTTGAATTGCATGAAGTTGTGTGGGACTTTCTATGTGGAGTTGATGTTCCTCCTTATTATGTGTATTGATTATATGGTTGTATGCTTGAATATGGGTTGTTTACTTGAGTCGTTACCCCTTATGTGTTTAAAGTGTCATTCGAGGACAAATGTTCCCAAGTGGGGGATATTGTAACACCTCTCAAAAAAATTAAATAGGATAATTAGAGCTTCACATGCGTGTTAGTAGTTGATATACTTGTATAAAGGGTTGGTAATTCCCCCCCTTGGCTAATTAAATGTTTGTGCATTTATTTTAAGTTGTTTTTATTATTTTAGGTATATTAGATCATTTTAATATACCTGAAAAAATCGAATTTTAATACTGCACACTACTGATTACACTGCACTTACGCAATTCTTAAATCAGTGAATCCCTAAATTGAAACTCTCACGACTCATGTCTCGACGAGATGACGTTGACTCACATCAACTCGTCTCGTAAAACTCGTCTGATCATCCATCGCCTCCGTCTGTGCTCTGCTCTCGACACTCGTCACGCACAATCACAGTGACTGAAACTCACTCAGTTGACAATTGTTGCTTGCTTTTTAATTGTTAAAAACTTTTTGTATGTTGTTTGTTAAGTGTTAATGCCTTGAGGCTGAAGGCTGGAGTGGACGCCTAGTTCCTGGACTCCTGATACTCTTAGCAAATAGCCATGAATCATGATCTCATTGGTCCCTGGAACATGGAAGCTTCTTGAATGTTTGTTGTCTATTAATGTCCTTGCCCCTGAAAGCTTAAGGTTGGCCTTGTTTTAATTTATCCTAATTTTTATTCGTGATTGAAATTTGAAAATGTGTTACTAGTAGTAGTGAAAATATTCACTGGGGGTATATTTTGGGAAATGACAAGAAGTTGACAACTTTATTTGAAATTTCATATGAAGAGGTGAATTTGTTCAACAACGACAACATGCCCACTTTGATTTTACAAACCGATAAACCGAATCGAAATTGTGAAAGCCAAATCAAACCGAATTTATTTCAGTTTGGTTTGGATTGCATTTTCACTAAATTGAAAATCGAAAGAATCGAACCAAATTTCGTAAACTGAATCGAACCGATCGAACGCCCAGTCCTACCTGTGTCCCTATTTACTTGTTCATTTTTTACTTGACACGCCTATTAAGAAAATAATAATTGACATAGTGAGTTAACTATTTTACCCCTATTAATTGATAGAATTTCAAAATCAATTTATGAGATTCTACATTTTTCAAAAACATTGACTCTGTAAATAAATTGAGGTTATAATAGGTAACAAATATTATTTTTTATTGATTAGTCAAAAAAGACAAATAAAAAACTGACAAGTAAAAAGTCAAAATTAGACAAATAATAGTAACTAAAAGATACTCATTGTGTTCAATAATACTTGTCCACTATTGATTTTGTACACTTAACAAATTATAAATAGAAGACTCATTTACTATATCATCCTTTGAATATAATAAATATCATATCTTGAAAAATCATATATATATAAATAAAAGAGAACCCTAGGCCCGCCTATGTGGCGACGCCACAAACTAGGATTTCTTTTAATTTATTTTATTTTCAAAACTAGTCTTCCCCTTTCACGAAAAGTTGTGACTTTTATGAAAAATTGTGACTTTTATGTAAAGTTGTGACTTTTATGAAGAGTTGTCACTTTTATGAAAAATTGTGACTTTTATGAAATGTTGTGACCTTTTCGAAGGGTTGTAACTTTTTCAAAGAGTTGTAACCTTTTCGAAAAGTTGTGACTTTTATGAAGAGTCGTCACTTTAATGAAAAGTTGTGACTTTTATGAAAGGTTGTGACTTTTCTGAAGGGTTGTAACTTTTTCAAAGAGTTGTAACCTTTTCGATAAGACACAATAATCATTTGTTCACACTACCCCTTGTTGTCTATAAATAGAGGACTTTACTCTCATTTTAAAACAACGAAAATTTTCAACTTCTTCTTCCTCTAGACAGTTAAATATTTGTATACTTTGCTCCTGTTGAATGACTCACTAACACCATTGTTTTTGTATCAATACACTAGTGAATAGAATCGTTCGATCTTGAGAGGATATATTCCTTTAAACATCGGGTACTAGAGGGGAATAATTTCCATAAGGGGACACTGTGCATTCAATGCGCTCGATTTTTTTCATTCTATTTTATTCTATTTTTGAAGATCCTGGTATGTTGTTTACGGTCATTAATTTATGCTTATATTATTAATTATTGTTTTTGAGTACATGCTTTAAACTTTGTTGTTTATGTTTATGTTTATGCAAAGTTATTGTTATAAGTACTTGTTAGTACATATTAAATAACAAACATTAATTGAGTATTCAAACAAGTTTTCTCTACTGAAATTGTTGAAGGTACAAAAAAAAAAGCTCTTACAAATCTCTAATTTCTTCATCAACAACGTCATTCCTTCACATACAAGGACGCGATTTTGTGTTCTTTAGAAAATCCTCTGAGAGTTAATAACTTTGCATGCCCATATTTTTGGATTTTTATGTTGTTGTTATCTATTACTATTAAATTTTATCCGTGGATATTATTGGTACTTTAATGATTGAAAGTTGATTGAAGTGTTGGTCAATTTTTTTAGGTATGTTATTTCAAAACATAGGATCTTTTCTGGTTAGAATGATTTGTTATCATCCTTGGATATCTCATAGTTTACTTCCTTTAATGTATGTTTTTTCTCGCTGTTTTATTGTTTCTTAAAATTATATTGATTATTTTCCGTTTGGTATGATATGATCTCACTTGGACAAAGCTCTTCGTCCTTTTAATGTTTTTCTTTTTTTCCTTCTCATTCGGCTCTTCTAAATATTTTTGGTGTGAGTTATGACTATTTTCGGCAAGATGAAACAAAACCTACTCTAAATAAAAGTAATATCTTAAACTACAAAGGATATGTCTATTACTATAGATTTGTTGTCCTTCATGTCCCAAGTCATTGCTGAGCATTTGAGTTAACTAGGTTAGACTCATTTTTAATTTTTTAATGTTTGAGAATAGTTCTTTAACATGAGTCTAGAATCCAACATTTTGATCTACTTGTACTTTCATAAAGCAACACTTATACATACATGTTTCTGAAAAAGTTGTAAAGTTGCATTGATAAAACATCTAGAAGGGCCTTTAGAGCAACAGTTTAATGAAGAATGAATTTCTAAAAGGGTCAATAATATTATTTTGTTGTTGTTTCAAATTTATTCTTCTCATTCTATAAATTTTGTTAGAGTAACAAAGTAACAATAACGAAAAGTGGTGAACGTTTGACCTTAGACAAGTAGATTGTCTCTATAAAAATTTATTTATGTTGTTGTGGTGTATATTTTTTAACGGTCTAAACTTATTTATAACTAATATTGATTGTAGAAAACTTTCACATAAAATTTTTTTTCACAAGAAGTTATTCTAACCATAAAATCATCAGATTCTATATTTTTCATGTACAAAAAAAAAAGAAAAAGTGATGTTTAATCACTATATAAAAACATCACTCAATTTTACAAGACAATTATATCATCAAACATATATTATGATAAATTATGTAAAAGATAAAAATGATTAGATATCAAGATATTTTTAATCATTAATTATATATTTACAATTCTTGAGATATGTGATAATGTCAAATCATTTAATTTCTATAGAAATGTTCTAAAAACCTACAAAAATTTACTATTTTTTTTCCCTGTTAACTGTCGATTAGTGGAAAAATTGTTCAAAAGCTTAGAAATCGCACGGTAAATTACCTAGTGAAATAAAGAAATGACTATAATTAATGATAAGGGTAAATTAGGAATTAAGTATAAAATTATCTAGTAATTTCATTAAGTGAACAAATATTGTTAGACATCCCAAAATAATACAGCAAATAACTATTGTTGGATGAAGAAGTATAAACCGGAAAAAAGAAACTGTTCGTTTTGCTGATTAATTTTCGGGCTAAAACTCAAGAAGTAATGCTTCTGAATGCTTGATAGCAGATTGTGTAAGCTGGAAAAAAAAGATTCTTGGGAATTGGGTAGAAGTTGTTGAGGCTGGTGGCGTTGGTATCTGACATTGAAAATTCAATTTAGGTTTGTTGGAAGATAATTATAATGGTAAGTAACAACTTTATTTTCCCCCAAAATTGATTTAAATGATTTGCATACAAAGTATATCTGAATCTTATACATTTAGGAGTGTGCAGAGCAGAAAAGATGCCAAGAACTGGCAAATCATCATCTTTCTACCGCAGGATATATTCAGAGGTATGCTGTATCAGTATCAGTCAATCTTTAAGATTCAATACTGTATTTTATTGCGTTTTGTTTTTTTAGAGTGTGCTCTTAAAATTTAAAATGCAAAGAAAAACACCATATTTTGCTTTTCTTATTTGGGGTGTGGGGAAGTGGAGTTACTGCACCTGAATTTGAAGGTGGGTTGTGGATTATGTTTCTCTGACTCTCCAAAAATGCGACTGCACTCGTGTTGGATTAGTATCAAACATGCAAGCATTGATATTTTTGAAAAGTTTGGGCAACATAGGTTCTGGATTCTAATCTTTTCAAGTTAGTGGGTTCTGAATTAATAATCCGTACATATTTAGTTGAATTTTAAGACAAATAGTCAAATACGGAGTTTCAACCAAAGCTACTTTGGTTCGACCAAACTAGCATCCCACACTCTAGCTCCGCCCTTGGCTAATGAATTCATCTTATTAACAAAAGGATAGTTAGCCACCCAATAGTTACATTGATGTTAAATCTTAACCATGATGTCCTTGCCCTGTCCGGTTGCTTTGTGAAAGTTTGAGCTTCATTGCTGAGAAGGATCAGAAACAGTATAGATGAGTTTTTTACATGCTTGCCTTTCATGAAACTTCTTTGTAATTTATGTAATATGCTTGACATTCCTCAGTTTCAAGATAAGAGATATTAAATGTGACTTCTGAACTACTATGCCAGTTGCATCATTGTCTATTCCAGACATTGATTGAATGGTGTATTCTTTGTGTTATTATGCTTTAGGCAAATATTTATTGGGATTTTCTTCTGAAATCATGTTGTATCTACAGGTAGAAGAGATAGGATGGGAGCATCTTGTTAGATTTGGGGAAAATCTGAGACTTCTCAGCTTTCGCATCAAGTAAGGGCCTCGTTTATCTTTTAAGACTATGCTTGGGCTAAAATGAGGAAGGCTAGGTGTTCGTTAATGAAAGAAGACGGTATAGATTGTTTCCCGTTTGTTAGGAATTATAAGAGGAGGGACTGTGGTGGATGACTGTAAACTTCTGAATAGCAGCTAGTGGAATACTGGAGTTTACATTGCCGGGAAATAAACTCTCAAGCTTTTTCTGTGCGTTAGGGACAAGAAAGGAAGAGTGCACATTCTGTAGATAACTTTGGATGGATCATACCCTAACCATCCGCCTTCTATATTAGCGGTTGGCATCCTTCAAATTTCAGATACTAGAGCCTTGCACTCTTTAGGAAATTTCCTAATTTATCAACTATTCCCAGGATGTTCCTTATCTCTTCAATTTAAAATGGTCAATAAACTCAAGACTGAAAGATTCTATCCTACAGTTTCATAAGGTAATTGCGTATTCTTCAATTTGATTTACTACTGATTATTTCATCCACCAAAGACGTGTAGTTTTTAGACATTTGTGGATTGTGATTTTCTGCTCTAATTACCATATTTTTTCTTACTGGATCCAGCATCTTGAGAAGCTTCAGGACTTTTGGAATCTAATGGATGATATTGACCACTCTCTTTTGGTTTCTGATCTAAGATATTCTCAACGTGCTTTGTCACATCGCCAACTTAATATAAGTATGTGCTTAATGCTTATGTAAATGAATGTTGTTCAGTACCCCTTTACCGCTGTAGAACTAACTGATATCCATTTTCTTTTGGTATAGGTAATGACAGCTACATCATATTGTCTATAGATGCTAATGATCCGACATCCCTACCGGAGTAAGTTTTTTTCTGAAACTCGCAGCTTTTACTAGTATTCTTATCTTTAATGAGTTTGAAATTGATATGGAGTTCTTCTAGTTGTCGCTTTCTTGGTTCTGATTCAGGGGTGGAGAGATTGAGGGCGATGTGGAGGAAAAACTGCAAAAGATGGTATTTCAACTTTTGCTTTTATGCTGGATATATTATCACGGTCCTTATCATTTCTATATTTAGATGCTAATACTGTTGTTTAACGTGCTCAAAATATTGGTTTAAGTAATTTTTCTTGATTTTTCAAGCATTATCGTAGATTTCTCTGTTACCTGGTGTTTTCATGCATAAAAATCAAATTCTTCTGCACTTAGTTTTAGAACATTAATCTGTAAAAATAATTAAGGGACTTGGGGCTGGGTGTCTAAGGATATTTGAATTTCCCTTTTGATTGGTTGAGGAGGTTCAACTTGCTATACATGGAATGTTCTCTACGTTTGGCATTTTGAACCATATTCAGGAAAAAAGATTTAACAATTGGGAGATGGAGGGTGGCGGGGGGTAAGAGTTACTCAGTTTTTTCCTCTATGATTGGTGTTTTGAACATTTATCAGGAAAAAGGATTTAGGGATTGCGGACTGGTTGGTAAGGATGGTTTTAAATTTCTCATTCAAAAGGTAGAGGAGGTACTATTGGCTATCATGTCCTTAGGAGATCTATCCCTTAAGATGACCGAGTCGTTCTTAAGGTAAATTGACGTGCCTAGGATTTGAATTCCAACACAATCAAGCTTGTGATGTTTAACTTGTGCTGAGATTTTGTATGTCGCTTGTTATGTCTCACTAGCTGAGATTTCTATTCTACTCACAGGATGAGAGACAAGCCATTTTCCGAGAATCTTGCACACGTATTGGATATTCAACTTCATGGACCTTCAAGCATTCAGAAAACTGATCCACAAACTGAATGTGGCATTTGTTATGCACAATATCTTCCAATTGGTAATCCTGTATCCGTAAGATAAACCCATTGATATTCTGTGGTATGGCATTGACATGATGATGTCAATCTAGATGATGAACTTGGTGATAAGAGTGGAAGTGGCACTGATTGTACATGTGAAAATAACAGCTGCAGTAGGGCCTTCCATAGTGTTTGCCTTGGAGATTGGCTGCGTTCCATCACAACTACAAGGCAGTAAGTTGAAATCTCCTATCTTGATTTTTTGATTGTGATGGTAAACATATCCTTAAGATATTGTCATTCTGTTGTGCGAGTCCATGATTGAGCTTTGCTGATCGTATGTTAGTGTTGGCTGTAAAAGTTTTTAGTTGATATATAGCCAGGCCAAATTGAAACTAGATTAATGTTTTGGAAAGGAAAATATATTGTCTATTGTTACAGATGCTAATGACATATCTGAGTATTATATCTTACCAGTCCATATACACTAAGGAAAGATTAATTAGACAAGATTTTGGTTGAACTAAGTATATTTAAAACACACCTTGTTTTTTTAACAGTACGCATGAAAACTCTTACCTTGCTTGCATGAGCTTTTATAGGTAAGTCATATTGTTCTATGTTACAGTGATAATATATGCATTCTTTTCACATATGGAAGTTCTATTTTTCAATTTCTTTTTCACTTATACAATGACTTTGATTACCCTCTAATCCAAATTGACTTCATGTTGTATGATTATTAAGAGAGTTAAATTTGAGAATATTATTGCTAATTTGGGGACAAATGGAGGGGCAATACATTGTTTTGGTTTTTGAGGAACATGTAGAGAAAATTGTATAAAGGGAGTAAAAGTGAGAAATGTATAACTTTTGGAATAATTGAACTTTCCTTTTTGTGTTTGGAATTTCTTGTTACCTTTTGCTTTCGTAACCTTCAATACATTAAGGGGTCGTTTGATTGTTGGTTAGGAAGTAAATTATTCATGTATTAAAACCAGCATAACAAGTACCATGTTTGGTGGTATTTTAGTTGCTATGTAATAGAATTCAGCACATCAAATACGATGTTTGGTTACCAATTTACAATCCCACATAACTAGCACATGTATAAGCTATGAAAGAATCTATATTTTAGGTAGGGTAGAAGATGGAATAACTAAACCCTGCATAACTCTAGCCAACTGCAAGGACGTAAATTTTTTGAATTCTCTTATCACATTCATCTGCTTTGTTTGGTTTACAGGTCGTTTGATGTTCTGTTTGGCAATTGTCCATACTGTTCTGATTCAATTGCTGTCAAAACGAATACTAGAAAGTAAAGCAGTAATTCAGTCTCAGCCCCATTTGCATTCCTTAGCCAGTGTATTTAGTAATGCTAGTATAAGTTATGCTTTCAGTAATTGTAGAATAGTCTTTGCAATGAACTAGCCACGTGTCCTACTACATGTTAGAATTAGGCGGTCATTTGTCCTTTATAATAGCCGGATTGTACGGATGAGAACTTATCGAATATGTGAAAATCTATTTCTTTCCACAGAACTTCTCTCCTTCTCCATCTCTTGTATCTCCCCTGTTATTTTCTTCACGAATTGAGTTTTCAAATAGCTCAATACATGACATTGGTATTAGAGCTTTCATGTTTCTGAGAGGAATTTCATCAATGTCGGATTATGAGAAGTTTAATATGGGTATCACAGAAACCCTTATATTGAGGAAAGTTTTTTTTTTCCTGAATGAATGAACCTAGTCCTTTATAATATCATGTCAGTGTATGATATATCATGTGCGTATCAAAGAGGCTTGATGAATGTTTTAATAGAAGGATTGATGCAAACCTCTATGATACTCTTTTAGTATATGATATACACTATATGAGTATCAGGTCTATTTGTGGAAAGTGTTTTTTTTTTAATGAATGAACTTGTTCCTCTACGATGCCTTGTCGACATATGATATGTTATGTGATTATCATAAAAATTTGATGAACGTTTTAATCGAAGACTGAAGCATGCCTTTATGATGTCATATGATATGATATGATCTGGTAGAGGATGTATCAGAGTCTCATATGTTTTGAACAAGAAATTTCTGATGTCGTAAGAAATTGACAGTCCTTTGTAAGTGTGGCACATACTTTTTTATTTGTTTCCAAAACTATTTGTTTGATTGTGGCACGCCTGAATGCCAAGTGCTTTCAAGCAATTCTTCCCACTAAGGACGGATGATTTCCTTTCAGTCCAAATAGAACAATTTAATAGGGACTTTGATGTGATCAAGCTGCTTGCAAGCTTAGGATTAACAGGTTATTGTTTGGAAGAGTTGGGTATAAGACACTACTAGAAAAGTGCAAATTACTTGGGGATTTATTTGTGGATTATATATGAGAATTCCCAGGTAACGTAGTTTCCTGCGAATTTTTCTACCAAAATTTTTTCGAACGTAAAACCTTCTAAGGTAATTATTACCTGCAGATTTTAAAATCCCCAAATAATTACATGGGGATTTTAAAAACCGCATGTAAATTACTTATGGATTTTCTTGCAAAAATATTAAAAGTTTGCATGAAATTACTTACAAAATTTCAAATATTAAAATGTTCTAATTTAATTTTTTATATTTATTTTTGTGACCATAATACTTTTTCAGGGATTTATACCACCTTTATAGCCCACTGCACCACCCACCCCACTAATTATTTTGTTCGTAATTCAATTTTCTATATTTATTAATTAATTCTTACTTAATTATTTTGTGCAATTTTTATATTTATTAATTTTTAATTCTTTTAATAACATTTATAGCTCATATCCGTTGTCATTGAAATGATCATTACTCTCAGTTGCAAACTTAGACCAACATTACACGTGCTTTGCGAATGAGATTTGCTTACTATAATGTCCAATATGTAGTTTCGCATAGCCGATGTGATACAAAAAGTAAATGACTATTATATTTCTACCCAGTTTTTCATCCACTATATTTAAATGTAAAAAAATATTTTTTAATTTGAAAAAAAAATACAGTTAATAGGGGACTGAATTTTACGTACAATCAACTTTAAATAACTTAATAAATATTAATGACATTGCTAGCAAAATAATAAATGGTGAAAATCATTTATATCTCTCAACTATATTATAAAATTAATTTTTTTCTTATTTTTTAGAAGTGAATGGTCAAAACCACATCTAAAGAATTCAAATTTTTGTTAGTTTCATAACTGAAGTATTAGATTTTCGAGTTTTCCACCTAAACTATTATCAACTATTTATCAAAATACACTTCAACTATCAATTGTTCACTTTTTTTTACCTAAACGATAGATCTGTTTTTAAAAGAACTAGCATACTTATATACTCATTCTTTGTCTTGAAAATTATATTATTTTTTCCATGGGTAAATTTGTTAGATGGATTTAAATAAAAAATAAAAAAATGATTTTTAAAAGTTTTTTATTGATAATATAATATTAAAATAAGCATTAAATAAATTTAATTGACATATGATGAGAAGGAAATCTATTGATTAAAAATGAAAATGTAAATATTTTTCACCCTATATAAATTTTAAAAATGTAATAATTGGATTTTGTATATATTCTAGGTATTGTTTCTTTGAACCTTTTCCTTCACCTTATTAGAGTGAGAATATTGCATACAAATATTACTTTTTTTTAAGCCTAGTATTTATCATTAAATAGAAACTATTAATATTTCTTAAAACAACCTTAAAAGTTTACAAAAGCTTTTTAACTCAGCACAACACAATATAAAAATAATTTCCTAGTAAGAAAATCCACAAATAAATTCCCTAAAGTTTATGTAACGATCCGAGCCTATACCCTAGAAGTTACACGGCGTACTTGACCCCAAAGGGGTCTCATACAAGCCTCTTAGCATTCATAACATTCCATACATAGAAATAGTGTGGAATTTAAAAACTTTTCTTTAAATCCATACAATCAAAACTTGATTAAAACGTTTGAAACACATCGGAAGTCTATTGTCTCACATGGCCATCTTAACAATATCCAAAACAAAAGTAGGGTCACGACCCTTTACAATCGAAAGTCTAACAATAGTCTTTTACATGAAAGAAAGGAAACACCTAAACACTTGTCCTCGGTCTATGAGGACATACCACTTAGCCTTGAAGGAATCTCAATCCAAGCCCTTGAACTAGAGAGAAAGCAACTCACTTGCCGGAACCTACACTTGTAGTAAAAATAAGAGAAATATGGATTAGCACACAAAATGTACTAAGTATGATGACCATGCAAAAATCATGCTTTAAAGGGACATTTTGGTTGGAAACCATGCATTATGCCACGTTTTAGAAATATCATGTACATTTGTATAAGAGACATAAAATACAAGTATAATCATCATACAAGTCATAATCATCACATTTGAACATTCACCCTAAGTAACCCTAAGCTACACTTGTGCAATGTAAGGATAGCATCCCATACTACTATCCCTACTAAGTGCCACTTTGAGACTACCTTAGATGAACTTACCCATTCATACTTAACTTCAAGCAATACTCATGCATAAGGAACACATTCATTTCATAAGTCATGACAAGGGAAAATAACTCATAATACAACCCAAGTATAGCATGCATCATTACATTAGACATTTAAGTCAACATTCTTCATTAGCTTCATTAAGAGTACTTTCATTTATTAGTCATTAAGACATTAGAGAACTCACTATGACCCCCTCAAAGCCTACTCATGCAATGCATGGATAGCATCCCATACTACTACCCACACTTCATAGAACTTCTCAAGAAACCATAGTACACATCTCACTTGATGGGAATAGGCATTAACCAACATAGACCATGAGAGCAAACCATGGAATCCGGTGTCGTATGGCCCCACACCATAAAAAGGTGATCTACTTGCCTAAGGTATGACCGGTAACATTTTAGCGTAGGTCGAAACCACTAGCTAATATCCTATGTGGGCACATAGTTATGGGATAGGAAGATGTTCATTGGAACCTAGCCTAACATCGGGAGAGTTTCCATCTTACCATATCCACTCGATGCTTAGCCTCCATTCCCATAGAGTATTTCATTTTCATTAACATTATTGTACTTGACAGGGCTACCAACATTAGGCCTACCGACCCAAGTACATTACACAAGAAAGGGCCACCACCATTAGGTCTACCGATTCAATGTACATTAAGGCTAGCTCATTGACGACTTTCCAAGAAGGGTGCCTTCAACATTGGGCCTACCGATACAAGGGTTATCATTTCACACATGAAAAGGCTACCAACACTAGGTCTACCAATTCAAGGTTTATCATTACATTAGTTTCTAGACTCATCATGAAGGGCTACCAGCACCAGGTCTACCGGTTCAAGACATAGCCTAGAATACTTCATCATTTATTTATGAAAGGAATGCCATTGGCCTATCGATTCATATTCATCAAGTCAAGACACATTCATTATACAAGAAAAGGATGCATAAGCCTACCAATTCAAGACATGATATTACATTCAAGGTCACATTCATCAATACAAGAAAAGGATGCCTTAAGCCTACCAATTCAAGACCCATCAATCCACATTACATTCATTTATACAAGAATAGGATGCATAAGCCTATTAATTCAAGATATAGCTTCACATTGTAGAAACCCTTCACATTCCATCATCAACATTCATAAGTGTCAAATTGAGAAATAGCCTTTCAATAATAACACAATTATATTCAAGACATGATCACATTACCTTCATTAGATTCACATTCATATACAAGACATCATGATAATAATTCAATTCCTCATACTATGCCCTTCATGGCCATGAATCTCAAATCACCAACACACGAACAATTTACTATAAATAAGGCATGGGTAGTGATACAATTCAATGTAATAAAGCAATTTAGACATACTCCATTCATAAGCTTTCATAATCAACAAACCCACTTCATAAAGGCACAATTTAGGAATTGAGAGAATTTATGGGTTCATAGAGTATTTTCATCATAAATCATCAATTAAACACTAATACAATCATAATGTCATTAATAACCACTTGAAAACATTTGAAGAAGGAACCCATGAGTTAGAGTAAAACCCTAGGTTTATGAGAAACTTGAAAACTTTGAAAACTAGCATTGAATGGACTCTAGGGGTGGAAGCTACCCCTAGATGAAGGATCACCATACCTTGCTTGTGAATCTCCAAGAAATTTGAGGAGGAACGCCTTGAATCCACAAACCCTAGCTCCCACTTCTTCTTCTTCTTCTTCTTCTTTGGGAACTTCTAGAGAGAGAATTTTTGAAAGGAGGAACTCTTTTGTTTTGATTTGGGTTTTGGAGAAATAAGGAGTAAAGGACTTGTTTTAAGACTAAAAACTATATATACTAGTGATATAAAACAATTAAAAACAACCCCATATATTAAATAATTAAAACGAAATTACTCAAAATCCCTCAACTTGGGCAGCCCCATCAGGGACCGCGCCCATCTAATTAATTACACTACAAGAAATAACACTTTTAGTGGCAGCTAAAGTCGCCTCAAAATCCTCAAAAGTCGCTGCAAATTACATTTAGTGGCGACAGAAGGGTCGTTGGCGTTACAACTTAAACTAAAGGTTATTTGTGGCGACAAAGATGAGTCGCCACAAAAATACATCTTTTGTGGCGATATTTATTGCCACAAAAGCTTATTTATATCGTCACAAATATATTGGACAAGGTGTCTAATAAAAAGGTCGCCGCTGATGGAAAGGATATAGCAGCAACAACAGTCGCCACAAACACTATTAGGGACGACTTTAACCCGCCACTATAGAGTTACATCTGTTGTGGCGATATTTATTGCCACAAAAGCTTATTTATTTCGTCACAAATATATTGGACAAGGTGTCTAATAAAAAGGTCGCCAGTGATGGAAAGGATATAGCAGCAACAACAGTCGCCACAAACACTATTAGGGGCGACTTTAACCCGCCACAATAGAGTTAACTTTCAATATTGGGAAAATTTACTTTTGGCAACGACTGTAAGTCACCACAAATACTAATATATTTTGAAAAAAAATTAATATTTATATATTTAGTACTAGTTGCCTGAAAATATAGCAATTGTCCATTACTCATACAAAGACATAACCAAACTACTTCTCACTAAGAGAATGTGATATCTTAAAACTCCTCTGTCAATAGTTTTTCATCACTTGAAGAACCATCCCTATAATAGAAAAAGAAAGTAAAGATTCACTTCAATCAATTTGAAATTAAGCAGGAAAGGGATTTGAGAACAACATAAAAATTTCATGCTTACATAAATGGATTACTAACTTCTTACTCACAGTTGCACTATACATGAATGAACAACACATTTGGTATTACAATAATTTTCTCAATCAAAAGATAGAAGGAATAAATCTGATTTCTTATTATAAATTCATGTAAATGACAAAATTTTCTTTGTCATTAACATTAATTTAATTCTTAAAGATAAAAGGCATATTGTTGTAAACAATAGTCATTCAGCTATATAGTATATGAAATAAACAATCAACTTAAAAATAGAAGAACGCGATATTTACTACAATTTATATAGGTGTCTTGTACATGTTGATGTTCCTATATACCTGATTAACATCAGACTTCATTTACTTGTACCGAGTGATATATGTATGCTCCTGCTTCAACTTCTTTTTTCATATAACATATTTATCAATTTACCTTAATGAAGACAATTACCTTCATTTAGGTTTATCGAGCAGCACTAAAAGTATGCACCTGGTTCAACTTTTGTTTTTCCATGAGTTTAGTATAAGTTAGGTAGTCAAAGGTATTATCCAATCAGGGAAAGCTAAAAAATAATATATAATCGAAGGTACATTGCCTAGCACCTGCTAACTGATGGTGATAGTACTGTTCAAAGAAAAAGATGCCATGAACATCAAAACTTGCAAACAACAATCTGATTTGAGACTAGTGAAAAATTACTTCCAAAATGTACAGCACATGCTCATTTCACTAGAGCAAATCAGAATCATACATGCTAGCTTTCAAGGAATTAAACTATATCCAAAGTACAGTGTCCTAAGGAATCCTCATAACTTGAATCAACGAGAAAGGCAAAATGTGCTAAAAGAATACAGCTGATTCATTAAAATAAGCACCAGAAACATACTTCCTCCATTTTAATTTATTTGTCTAGTTTTGACTGAACACAGGGTTTAAGAAAGTAATAAAGAAGAATTAAATAGTTACAAGAAAATAATTCCAGTTCATGAACAATATTTTACTGGAATTTTTTTTATTTACAGCAATGAATTAAATAGCTATAAAGAATTTTAAAGAAATAAACACAACCCACTCTGAAGAATTTGGCCAGTCTTGTACAAGTCTCTTTAAACCTCTTTCATACCATAAATTACCTTGGCTCAAATAAGTATAACACTAATACACAATAATTCTTTTTAGATAAATATAATTGAACAAGGTAAAATTTACAATTAACAACTAAATACTAGTACTCTAAATAGTGCAACTTTCTGTGCATAAATACCAAAAGGAAAGGAAAAGAAAGAAAACAACATGAACCCTTCTTAAATTTCAAGAAATAGTACCCAGATTAAGTATCTAACATACAACATGAACCCTTCTTAAATTTCATAAAATAGTGTACCCTGATTAAGAACAAAACACATAAGTAGTGAAGATTAATGTAATGAAGAAACTGCAATAATATGAAACTCATGCTAAAAGAAAATTCACCAATAGTTCTTATCAATCAGTGATAAAACAAAATAACAACAACAAATAACAGAGCAAATATCAAAAAGGGACGTGAAGAACTCATTAAAAATCATTTTGCTAGACTAACTAATCTTATCTTATCAAAAGAATCCATCATATATTTTCACGAAAAACTCAAAGGACATGTCTAAAGTTTCAGCAGTTATTGCACTAAGAAATTACCTAACCAGTAGCACAAAAAATCTCTTATGTGCATATAACAAAGAATCAAAGCATTATATATATCTACGTAGAACTTCAACTTGAAAGTACACTATCCTCTACGATGGCCTTTTTTTCATCTAATGTAACCACATTTTTGGTTAATTGGAGCTAGGGTCCAGGAGATGATAAATTGAAAGTATTCAGGATAAAAGGTATTATGTAAAATACAAGTGCAAGAAGAACGGAAATTGTTTTCATTCAAATTACCAAGCCTAGAGTATGTTTAGTCGTTATGAACAATACTTTAAGTACATCTCACTCCAATTCATCATGTATTACAGTAACAAGGACAAGGCAAAGTGCAAATATTATTTTACCTTGAGATGAAGGAAGAAGATCCAACGTTTCCTCGTAGAAGGAGCCCGTATGAATAAACTTACTATATTTATTTCCCCTATAACTGTAAGTATTAGCTTGCTAGACTATTTTAGTTCATCTTTTCCCTGCAAAATTGAAAACACACTAAAATTGTTTCTCAAATCTATTATCAATGAATTTGGTTTTCAAGCCAAGGACATATATCATTTTAAGCTTGACATTTGAGTAGCTTTCAATTTGCATTATCGTCATCCCAAATTCTTTTTATCTATAACAATTTATTAATCATTTAAAATTAATTGAGATTGTACTTCTACTTCACCATTATCATAATTCAGGTAATCAAAATGGAAGTAGAAATTTTCTCTCTTACACAATAATTTTGCAACATTCATTTAAAAGAGAGAATACTCATTCAGAATTACTTTTAATAATAAATACAAAATAAATAATCTAAACCCTAGTTGTCTGTATCTCTTGTCCCAATTCAGTGCTTCACAATACTGAACCAAATACTTTTGTCAGTTTAGTAATTCACACTCGTTAATTTTAGCAGAAATGAACCGTATGGATTATAAAATATGTATCTGTAACATCTCGCACCTAGAAACGACTAGAAAAAGTTTAAAATCTGAAATTAATGATTTTTGGAAGGAATAAGGAAATCTGGAAAATTTTGTCTAAGTTAAGAAAGTGAGTTTTGGTCATTTCAAACGACCATAACTCCTAACTCAGGATGAGTTAGGAGTAGTTCTTGTATGGTTGGAAAGCCCATGGGAAGATCTTTCCAACGCTGCCAAGTTTGTGCGATTTCAACATCGTATGATTGAGATATGCCTTTCGGAAGTTAGGCTGTTGGATTGAGGAAAGTCCCAATCCGGATTTGGGGAAGGGCAAAGGAGTCTGTCACGCCCTGAGCCTACACCTTGGGCGGGACTGGCACTCGGAGACCATTGCTGGCCCCAAGCGAACCCTTGGTCTGGCTTTCTTAACTCAGCAAAAACTTAACTCAACAGCTTAACTCAAAGCAATGAAAGGTTGTAAGATAACCAACTGATAAAAATTTGGCCAAAGAGGAAACTCAAGTCTTGAAATAGAATATTATATATATATATATATATATATATAGAAGAGAGACTCAAAACTAACTGACTGACTGTCTATGAAGCCTCTAAAATACTGAGATGGATGTTGGGACAGGCCTCGCAATATCCTAATACAATAAAACTAAGAATGCAAAATAACTGAGTCCTCCGGAAAGCAAGGAGGCTCACCACTGACTCAGGAATGCTCAACTGGATCAACGGCGTCTTTGGATGCGATCCACGGGTACTGCGTCTGCATCATAAAAAGATGCAGGCCAACTGGCATCAGTACATGGAATGTACGAGTATGCGAGCGGGAAAGCTAAACCACAACTTAAGCTTGAAAGGAATACAAGAAAACACTTACCTTGGCCCTGTACGACTCAAGAATAACTGAACTCAAAATGTATAAGGCCATAAGACGCATGCGATTTACATAGCTTTTAAAACATTGTAAACAACTCAGTTCGCTAATGATTAAAGCAATAACAACTCATCTTATATAACATAAAATAACTTTAGTGGAAGGTTCTTTAACCGACAACCACCACTATGAGCCTAGTGATGATATAGCGTCTTGTCCACGCTACCAGAACTATCCTATACTTGCTGTCATATAGAACACTATTGCTTAGTGGATCCGCTAGCTTAACTTTCATGATCATCTAAAAAGTATGACCTGAGAAATCCCATGTTTGGCTACATGGTTCTTATGGAGAGTTGAGTTATTATGAACTTGTGTGCCCAAAAGGATCTTTTTGGAAAACATGGTTCCCCTCTTACTCAAATGTAAAAACATTTAAAACTCTTTTAGGAATACTTAGTTCCCTAATAGCCCCCCCCCCCCCCCCCCCCCCTTTTTTTTTTTTGAAAAGGAACTTAACTTTAAACTCTTGACTTAACTTGAAACTTGAGACTCTTACTCGACTTGAAACTCTATACTCTTTTACTTGATATGAAACTAACTTTCCTTGAATTGGAATTATGAATTCAAGTGTTTGATCTCATGTTATGGAGGGACTCTTGAATGCTTAGACGTACTTTGGAGTGTCGGAAACAACTATGAAACATAGGTATAATACCTAGGAACATGCATGAGAAAGTGAGAAAAGAATGGGGGAACTTGGCTGTAACATCCCGTATTCGAAGATAGAACTTTCACTTACGGACACCATCTACGGACCATAAATGGACTTACGGTCCGTCCTGCAGGTCCGTCGTTCATGACAGAGAATTTCCCCTAAGAACTCAATCAGTAAAATTGGCTAAGTGTTGACCCACGGCCGGGACTTACGGTCTGTAGGTCAGGTTACGGACCGTAGATCGATGCCCTAAAAGGCCTAGCTTCTATCCCAATTGACGGTTGACCAGTATGGACCATCAATCGATCTACGGTCCGTAGGTCGTGACCGTAGATCGGGAATAACTGCCAAATAGCTTAAAATTTGCTGGTGAAACAACTTCAAATGGTCATAACTTTTAAAATCATAAATCTCTCAACATACAATAGATTTCAGCCCAAACCACAATCAAATCATGTACTAGACCAACTAGAACTTCCAACAACAACACAACCCAACAACTTCAACAACATGATCAAGCTTTTCTCAAAATAAAACGAGTTGGTGTGAGCGGGAAAGGATCAACCCATCACAAAGACTCACATACCTTGATAGGGATCACCCCCGACGAAGTCACGACGATCTCCTTGCTTGATCTTCCCTTTCTTCTCTTCTTCTTCTCTTCTCTCCCAAGGCCTCACTCTTACTCTTTAAAATTTGGGAACAAAACTGATCAAAAATCAGTCTAACATAATAATGTACCAAAAAGAATTGATTAGGGAAAGACCAAAATGCCCTTAAAAAATTTCGGACAAAATCCCTGCTAACTGCCCAACTTTCAAAGGGCATAACTCACTCATACGAACTCGGAATTGGGTAAAATCAGTGGCGTTGGAAAGGTCATTCCACGAGCTTCGGAAACATAACTGGAACTACTCCTAACTCATCCTGAGCTAGGAGTTATGACTGCTCAAAGTTGGCCAAAAGCTCATTTTTTCCCACACTTAACCAAATTCCATATTTTTTTTAATTCTTTCCAAAAATGACTATTTCCAATTTCAAACTTCTTCATATTCATTTTAAATTGTCGTATGTTAAAATATCTCCCACTTGGGAACATTCGTCCTCGAATAAGGTTACTCTTATAAAGCTAAGGGTGTAACGTCAATTCAAACACCCAACAAGCAATCGTGCAACAACAACAACATGCCCACTATAATTTAAAGAGCACTAAGAAGGAAATTAATACCTTGATCTGCGGATTCGAAGAGATATAGATATCTCTTCTTCATGTCCTCTTCGGCTTCCCAAGTAGCCTCCTCAACAAATTGGTTCCTCAAAAGGACCTTGACTGAGGCTACATCCTTTGTTCTCAACCTACGAACTTGCCGATCTAAAATCTTAACAGGAATCTCCTCGTAAGATAAATTATCTTTGATCTTAATGTTTTCAGTTGGCAGGATCAATGAAGGATCGCCTATACACTTCCTCAACATGGAGATGTCAAATACCGGATGGACTACTGCTAGCTCCTATGGTAGCTCCAACTTATACTCTACGTTGCCAACCCTCTTGACTATGCGATAAGGTCCAATATATCGGGGACTAAGTTTTCCCTTCTTACCAAACCTCATAACGCCTTTCATGGGTGAAATCTTCAAATATACCCAATCGTTTATTTCAAACTCTAGCGCCCTTTTCCTGACATCAGTGTAGGATTTTTGACGACTCTGCGCCATTTTCAACCTCTCTTGAATCACTTTCACCTTCTCTATAGCTTGGTGAACTAAATCTGGTCCTATCAACCCTGCTTCACCAACTTCAAACCATCCAAGAGGAGATCTACATCTTCTCCCATAAAGAGCTTCGTATGGAGCCATCTGGATACTGGAGTGATAACTGTTATTGTAGGCAAACTCAATGAGAGGTAGGTGATCATCCCAATTACCTTTGAAATCGATCACACAAGTCCTCAACATATCCTCTAAAGTCTGAATTGTACGTTCTGCTTGCCCATCAGTCTAAGGATGAAAGGCAGTACTTAAGTTCACCTTCGAACCCAAGCCTTTTTGAAAAGATTTTAAGCGTGCGATGAACTGTGCACCTCTGTCTGAAATAATGGAGATTGGAACTCCATGAAGTCTCACTATCTCTCGAATATACAACTTGGCATAATCTTCTGCTGAAAGGGTAGTCTTTATCGGTAGAAAATGAGCTGACTTTGTCATTTTGTCGACAATCACCCAAATAGAATCATGTTGTCTGCGAGACCTTGGCAGCCCTGTGATGAAATCCATATTGATCATCTCCCACTTCTATTCTGGAAGTTCTATTCTCTGAGCCAAACCACCAGGCCTTTGGTGCTCGACTTTCACTTGTTGGCAATTTGGACACTTAGCAACAAACCCTGCAATGCCCTTATTCATGCCATTCCACCAGTAAACTTCTCGCAAGTCACGATACATCTTGGTGAAACCCGGATGAATGGAATATCTGGAGTTATGAGCTTCCTCCATAATCTTCTCTTAGAGTCCATCTACCATAGGTACACACAGCCTACCTTGATATCTCAATGCACCATCTCCCCCTTGTTCAAAAACTAATACTCTTTGCTTCTGAACATTTGCCTTTAACTCAAGCAAAATAGGATCTTGATCTTGCTTCTCTTTCACTTCTGACATTAATGATGACTCGGCCCTGCTCGTCACTTTTATTCTTCCTTCTGCGGAATTTGTAAGTCTGACTCCCAAGCATGCCAGTCTGTGTACATCTTTTGCTAACTCTCTCCTTCCTTCTTCAATATGGGCGGTGCTATCCATAGACAACCTGCTCAAAGAATCAGCAATAATATTAGCCTTATCTGAGTGATAAAGAATACTCAGGTCATAATCCTTGAGTAATTCTAACCACCTCCTCTGTCTGAGATTAAGCTCTTTCTGAGTAAGCATATATTGAAGACTTTTGTGATCAGTAAATACATCGATATGCACACCATACAAGTAATGATGCCATATCTTCAAAGCAAATACTACAACAGCCAACTCTAAGTCATGGGTTGGGTAGTTCTTCTCATGAACCTTCAACTGTCTGGAGGCATAAGCTATCACCTTGCCATTTTGCATTAAGACACAACCCAAACCAACTCTAGATTTACCACAATACACCACAAAACCTTGGGTACCTTCTGGTAACATCAAAACTGGAGTCGTAATCAACCTCTTTTTCAATTCCTGAAAGTTGTTCTCACAAGCTTCAGACCATTGAAATTTCACTGTCTTCTAAGTCAACTTGGTCAAAGGAGATGCAATAGACGAGAACCCCTCAACAAACCTTCTATAATAGCCAGCTAAACCCAAGAAACTCCTAATTTCAGTTGGAGATGTGGGTCTAGGCCAATTCTGCACTGCCTCAATTTTTCGAGTATCAACTTTAATTCCATCACCGGACACAATGTGGTCTAGGAACGCCACAGACTTAAGCCAAAACTTACACTTAGAGAACTTGGCATACAACTCCTTGTCTTTCAAAGTCTGAAGAACTGTTCTGAGATGACTAGCATGATCTTCTTCATTCCTTGAATAGATTAGTATGTCATCAATAAAGACAATAACAAACATATCTAAATAAGGTTTGAAGATTCTATTCATCAAATCCATGAAAGCTGCCGATGCATTGGTCAAACCAAAGGACATGACCAAAAACTCATAATGACCATACCTGGTTCTGAAAGCTGTCTTTGAGATATCACATTCCCTTACCCTTAACTAATGATAGCCTGATCGAAGGTCAATCTTCGAAAAACAAGTAGCACCCTGAAGCTGATCGAAAAGATCATCAATTCTTGGAAGAGGGTACTTGTTCTTGATGGTAACCTTATTCAGCTGGCGGTAGTCTATACACATTCTAAGGGAACCATCTTTATTTCTCACAAACAAGACCGGAGCGCCCCAAGGCGAAACACTTGGTCGAATGAAACCCTTATCTAGGAGATCTTTCGACTGGTCTTTCAACTCTGTTGGTGCCATTCTATATGGCGGAATAGAGATACGACAAGTATTAGGAATGAGATCTATGCCGAACTCTATTTCTCTCTCAGGAGGAATTCTGGGTAAATTATCAGGAAAAACTTCTGAAAACTCTCTTACTATAGGAACTAACTAAAAATGAGGCATCTCAACACTAGAGTCATGAACTCGGACTAAGTGATAGATACAACCCTTCGAAACTAACTTTCTTGCCTTAAGGTATGAAATGAAACGACCTTTAGGCACTGCTGAACTACTACTCCACTCTATGACTGACTCATTTGGAAACTGAAACTTGACCACTCGAGTTCTACAATCTATCGATGCATAACAAGCATGAAGCCAATCCATACCTAAAATGACATCAAAATCTACCATATCTAACTCAACCAAATCAGCCCTGGTGCTCTTCTGACCGATGGAAACAGGACAATCACGATAGACTCTTTCTGCTAAAATAGATTCCCCAACAAGTGTAGAAACACAAAAGGGTTCACAAAGTCTTTCAGGAAGAACCTCAAACTGATTTGCAACATAAGGAGTTACAAACGACAAACTTGCTCCTGGGTCTAGCAAAGCATACACATCAAAAGTAAAGACTGTGATCATACCAGTGACAACATTTGGAGAATCTTCTTGCTCATGGCGACTGGCGATTGCATAAAGGTGGTTTGCTCCTCTACCGGTACTAGAAGTAGCTCCTCTAGGCGCCATTCTGTCTGGGGGAGCAACTGAAGAAGATTGGGCCCTACTGCCCAAATTCTCACTACCTTGCTTATTCCTAAGGCTCTCCTTTATGAAGTGACCCTCTTGACCACATTTAAAGCAACCTGTCTGGCCTTGACGACACTTTCCTGGATGAACTCTACCACACTTAACACATGCAGGAAACAAACTACCTCCCTGTGCCACACTACCTGAAGACTGTGTTGGCGTAGCCCTGATATCCTTCGAATTCTGAACATTAAATTCACCTCTGTATCTGGGTGCAGGTGCTCTAGCAGATGATAGAGCAGGTCCTTTTTGCCTTTGCTGAAAGGAGGAACGGTTTGAATTACCTTTCTGCTGCCCGGACTCGTTCCCGGTCTTAGCTCTCTTATTTCTAAACTCTTCTATGTCCCTCAGCTTCTCTTCCTCAACCTGCTGCACATAGACCATCAACCTTGATATGTCCATGTCCCCAATAAGCATTGCAGCCCTACCTTCTTTACTTGACAACCAAGATAGCCCAGCAACAAACAAACTCATTCTATTTCTCATGTCCGCCACCATCTCTGGGGCATATCGGGATAATTGTGTGAACTTCAGACTGTACTCATGAACACTCAAGTACTCCTGCTTAAGTGTGAGGAACTCACGTACCTTGGCCTCTTTCAATTCTCGAGGAAAGAAATGCCCTAAGAAAGCTTTCTCAAAACAGGCCCAACTCGCAGGTGGTGCATTCTCAACTCTACCCCTTTTCCATTGGTCGAATCATGTTCTACCAACATCCTTCAATTGATACGCAGCTAGTTCAACCCGCTCAGTATCTATCACATGCATCACATCAAAAATCTTTTTCAACTCATCAATGAAGTTTTCTGGATCCTCAGAAATGCTCGAACCCGTGAAACTCGGAGGATTCATCCCCAAAAACTCACGAATCCTTGAAGTGTCAGCTCCTTCATGTTGAGCTCCCCTTTGCTGACCAATCTGATTAGTTACAGCTTGACTCAGAATTCTAATTGCCTCTCTAAACTCGGCATTAGGAACTTCCCCTTGATCTTGCACTCCCGGGGCATAAGGTAACTCTTGCTCATCCACATAACGTCTAGGAAGACGCCCTCTGCCAACTCTTCGTGGAGGCATAACTATTTGAAAACACGCGCAAGTACGGATTAGAAAGAAACTCTTAAAAGATAACTCTATCGCACAAGTTGAGTATGAAAGAAGTGAGAAATCTTCTTAAATGTTGTAGCCTCCTAATTAAAGATGTGGCGTGCTTCACACCAATAACTAGGACTCTACAGACACGGCTTCATAGACTCCCTCGGACTCTTGAACTCTGTGCTCTGATACCAAGTTTGTCAATCCCCGAGCCTACACCCTGGGCGGGATCGGCACTCGGAGACCATTACTGGCTCCAAGCGAACCCTTGGCCTGGCTTTCTTAACTCAGCGGAAACTTAACTCAACAGCTTAACTCAAAGAAATGAAAGGTTGTACGATAACCAACTGATAAAAATCTGGTCAAAGAGGAAACTCAAGTCTTGAAATAGAATATTATATATAATTATATATATATATATATATATATATATATATATATATATATATATATATATATATATAGAAGAGAGACTCAAAACTAACTGACTGACTATCTATGAAACCTCTAAAATACTGAGATGGATGTTGGGACAGGCCTCGCAACATCCTAATACAACAAAACTAAGAATGCAAAATAACTGAGTCCTCCGGAAAGCAAGGAGGCTCACCACTGACTCTGGAATGCTCAGCTGGATCAACGGCGTGCTGGATGCTGATCCTAGGTACCTGCATCTACATCATAAAAAGATGCAGGCCAACTGGCATCAGTACATGGAATGTACGAGTATGCGAGCGGAAAAGCTAAACCACAACTTAAGCTTGAAAGGAATACAAGAAAACACTTACCTTGGCCCTGTACGACTCAAGAATAACTGAACTCAAAATGTATCAGGCCATAAGACGCATGCGATATACATAGCTTTTAAAACATTGTAAACAACTCAGTTCGTTAATGATTAAAGCAATAACAACTCAACTTATCTTATATAATAATAAAATAACTTTAGTGGGAGGTTCTTTAACCGACAACCACCACTATGAGCCTAGTGATGATACAGCGTCTTGTCCACGCTGCCAGAACTGTCCTATACTTGCCGTCATATAGAACGCTATTGCTTAGTGGATCCGCTAGCTTAACTTTCATGATCATCTAAAAAGTATGACTCGAGAAATCCCATGTTTGGCTACATGGTTCTTATGGAGAGTTGAGTTATTATGAACTCGTGTCCCCAATTCAGTGCTCAATACTACTCCCAAAATACTTTGGCTTATAAGTGTCTTTAAACACATCTTTCTTTAGTTGAGATAATTACTCAAAACTTAGTCTAAAGGCTCTTTTTAGAAAACATGGTTCCCCTCTTACTCAAATGTAAAAACATTTAAAACTCTTTTAGGAATACTTAGTCCCCTAATACCCCCCCCCCCCCCTTTTTGAAAAGGAACTCAACTTTAAACTCTTGACTTAACTTGAAACTTGAGACTCTTACTCGACTTGAAACTTTATACTTTTTTACTAGATATGAAACTAACTTTCCTTAAATTGGAATTATGAATTCAAGTGTTTGATCTCATGTTATGGAGGGACTCTTGAATGCTTAGACGTACTTTGGAGTGTCGGAAACAACTATGAAACATGGGTATAATACCTTGGAACATGCATGAGAAAGTGAGAAAAGAATGGGGGAACTTGGCTGTAACATCCCGTATCCGAAGATAGAACTTTCACTTACGGACACCATCTACGGACCGTAGATGGACTTATGGTCCGTCCTGCAGGTCCGTCGTTCATGACAGAGAATTTCCCCCAAGAACTCAGTCAGAAAAATTGGCTAAGTGTTGACCCACGGCCGGGACTTACGGTCTGTAGGTCAGGTTACGGACCGTAGGTCGTGTCCGTAGATCGATGCCCCAAAAGGCCTAGCTTCTGTCCCAATTGACGGTTGACTAGTACGGACCGTCAATCGATCTACGATCCGTAGGTCGTGATCGTAGATCGGGAATAACTGCCAAATGGCTTAAAATTTGCTGGTGAAACAACTTCAAATGGTCATAACTTTTAGAATCATAAATCCCTCAACATACAATAGATTTCAGCCCAAACCACAATCAAATCATGTACTAGACCAACTAGAACTTCCAACAACAACACAACCCAATAACTACAACAACATGATCAAGCTTTTCTCAAAATAAAACGAGTTGGTGTGAGCGGGAAAGGATCAACCAATCACAAAGACTCACATACCTTGATAGGGATCACCCCCGACGAAGTCACGACGATCTCCTTGCTTGATCTTCCCTTTCTTCTCTTCTTCTTCTTCTCTTCTCTCCCAAGGCCTCACTCTTACTCTTTAAAATTTGGGAACAAAACTGATCAAAAATCAGTCTAACATAATAATGTACCAAAAAGAATTGATTAGGGAAATACCAAAATGCCCTTAAAAATTTTCGGACAAAATCCTTGCTAACTGCTCAACTTCCAAAGTGCATAACTCACTCATACGAACTCGGAATTGAGTCAAATCAGTGGCGTTGGAAAGGTCATTCCACAAGCTTCGCAAACATAACTGGAATTACTCCTAACTCATCCGGAGCTAGGAGTTATGACTGCTCAAAGTTGGCCAAAAGCTCATTTTTTTCCCACACTTAACCAAATTCCATATTTTTTTTAATTCTTTCCAAAAATGACTATTTCCAATTTCAAACTTCTTCATATTCATTTTAAATAATCATATGTTACAGAGTCTTTTCTCTAATAATTTCCTAATTCGTTTTTAGGGATTTATTGGGGTAAAAAAGAACTTAATTCCGTTTTGAAAAATTAGAATACGCTTAGGGCTTGGAGAGGAGAGAAAGAAAGAAAGAATGGAAGATTTCGCCAAAATCATCCAAGCTTGCGAGTGGAATTCGTCGGAGGTGATCCCTATTAAGGTATGTGAGATCTTTTCGTGTTGGGTTAGTTCATCCATACACCAACTTGCTTCAATTCAGCGATTTGGAGTTGTTTACATGTTAAGAAGTGAAGTTCTTGAAGAACAATTGTCAAAATTCTTGTTGGTTAATTGAGTTGTTGATGCTTGGGGGTTGATTTTGATTCATGTTTTCAGGTTGTTTTTCGGGTTAGATTGCTTGTGTATTGAGGGTACAATTGATCCTAAGTGTTTGGGGAAAGAACTAGAGAAGATTTGAGGGTTTAGAGATGAAAAATGAAGAAGAAATTTCGTCGGACGAAATTTGAAGATAGTTGCGCGTCGCGCTCTTTGTCCCAGATTTTTTTTCCTTCGCATCGCAAACCTAACACGAGGTGTTCTTCCTCAAAAGACTTTTTCGAAACCAAAATTTAATTATGCCTCCGTGTGACCCACCTTCGTATTTTGATTTTCAGTCTTCTCTCATGTTTAGCTATCTAAAATCATTCCTAAACAACATGAGATCTTTCTAATCACAAATCTTAATCCTTGAACCCATAATTCAATTCAAGGATCAGTTAAGAGCCAAGTCAAGATCAGTTAAGAGTCAAAGTCAAAGAAGTTAAGAGTCAAGTCTAGAAGTTAAGAAGCAAGTCAAAGTAAAGTTTGTCAAAGTTTCAAGAGTCTTTATTACTCGTTTTAACTTCGTTTTAAGACTCAAGTTTCAAGTAAAGTAAAGAGTAAAGATTGAGTTCATTTCTCAAAAGTTATTAGGGAACTAAGTATTCCCAAAGAAGTTTATAAATGTTTTCACATTTGAGCAAGAAAGGAACTATGATTTCCAAAAGAGCCTTTGGGCTAGTTTTCAGAAAAGGGAACATTGATTCCAAAAGAGCCTTTGGGCTAAGCTTTGAGCAATTATCTCAAACTAAAGAAAGAAGTGTTTAAAACACATATGAGCTAAAGTATATTTTGGGAGTAGTATTAAGCACCGAATTGGGGACACGAGTTCATATTGACTCAAATCTCCATAAGAACCACGTGGCCAACATGGGATTTAACGGGTCATACTTTTTAGATGATCACGTAAGTTAAGCTAGTGGATCCACTAAGTTAAGTAAGGTCCTATATCACAGCAAGGTATAGGATGGTCCTTGGGCAACGTGAGGTAAAACGTTGTATCATCACTAGGGCTCATAGTGGAGGTTGTCGGTTAAAGAATCTCCCACTAAAGTTATATTACTTTTATGTATAAGTAAAGTTGAGTTTGTTATTGCTTTATCTTTAACGAACTAAGTTGTTTACACTGTTTTACAAGATTTATATATATTGTATGTATCTTATTGCTTTATATTGAGTTCAGTTATTCATGAGTTGAACAGAGCCAAGGTAAGTGTTCCTTTGTATTCCTTTCAAGCTTAAGTTGTGGTTTAGCATTCCAACTCGCATACTAGTACATTCAATGTACTGATGCTAGTTGGCCTGCATCTTATTATGATGCAGACGCAGGTAACCAGGATCAGAATTCAGCGCGCCGTTAATCTAGTTGAGCACTCCAGAGTCAGTGGTGAGCCTCCTTGCATTCTGGAAGACTCTTTTATTCACTTTCCTAGTTTTTCCTTATTAGGATGTTGTGGAGTCTGTCCCAATATTATAGAGGCTTCATAGACAGTCAGACAGTTAGTATTGAGTCTCTCATCTATGTATTTGCAGATACTTTGTTTTGAGACAGAAGTTGCCATTTTGGCTAAGATGTTATCATTTAATCTATTACATTGAGTTATTCTGTTGAGTTAAGTCTTCTGCTGAGTTAAGTAAGCTAGGCCAAGGGTCCGCTTGGGGCTAACAATGGTCTCCAAGTACCGGCCACGTCCAGGGTGTAGGCTCGGGGCGTGACAGTATCACTAAAGATATGTAATTTCAAAAAGAAACTTTCAGCTTACCAGGAAAAGAAGATATCTAAGAGAGGAATATGAAAACCGAAAATTCACAAAATAAGTTCGGCGAATAAGCCATCCTTCTGTGCGGAGGGGTGGAGATCTGTCAATTCCTCAGAGATAAGGGCTTCAGATGATTGCTCATGTGTGAATTTCAAATTGGAGAAAAAAATCTGAGAATACAAGTGTATAAACGTCAACATTTATAGATTTTCAAGGCCAAATTCATGTACCATCAAACAGGATTTGAAATTTAAGTAACTACCTGATAGATTTGAGCTATTTGAGTTGCGCGAGAATGGAGAATTTTGAAGAGAGAGGAACGTTTTCTAAGAGAGACACAACTAGTGTTTACTTCTCCTTTAATTTACGGTTGTTCTTTCTCTTTACTTTTTTTATATTAATTAAAAGTAAAATCATTCAGATGTAGTGGCGATCATGTTGCCACAAAAATTCTTCTGAGGTGATTTCTCATAAGTTGCCACTAAAACAGTAGATTTATAATTTTATTTTCACCCGGAATGAAAAATTCAGCTATATTAGAGGCAGCCTAAGAATAGTCGCCACTAAAGGTTTAATCATTTATAGCGACTTCAAAATGTCGCCACTAAATGTTACTCCCTCCGTCCCATTTTATGTGGCAACATTTGATCGGACACGGAGTTTAAGAAATATATGAAGACTTTGAAATGTTTACCAAATTGCCCTTTAAAAAGTAGACTCTTTTTTCTCTCTCCTCATAAATGTATTGGAGTATTATTTTAAGATTAAGTGGGACCAACAAGGATAAAAGAGGAATTGTACCTTTATAAACTTACCATATAAGAAAATGTGACATTTTTTTTGGGACTGACCAAAAGGAAATGGTGCCACATAAAATGGGACAGAGGGAGTACTAATGTGTAGCGAGTTTAAAAGTCGCCACAAAAGGCTCGTCTTTTGTATCAATTAACCAAGTCGCCACTAAATGTCGTCGCAAAAAATTGAATTTCTTGTAGTGTAAACGGGTCGTCTAGGGCACTATGGCTCGTGGTGGTGCCTGTGGTCCCTTGACCAGTGTGCCCTTCCAACTTGCCAAGCCCTCAAGGGCCTAAGGCAAGTCCACGAGACCTCCCAAGATCCGTGGTCAAGACCATGGGTTGTGGTCATGGAGGCATTGTCAATGCTTCCATGCCTTGCCCTCTCAAGTGTCTAAGTGGTCTTCACGACCATCTATACGGACCGTCAAGGGAACCACGGCTCGTGGTGGTGCTCGTGGTCTTTGAGGCAGTACCCTCCTCAACTTTGTACAACTCCCAAAGGCCAAGAGGTCTTCACGGACCCCTTCACAGACCGTGGTCAAGACCACTGGTCGTTAACCTTGGCAGTGCTTGGTCAAGGGTTGGGCAGCCTTGGCTTTTGGCTAGGCTTTGCCCCCCTTGCCTTGGCACATGCCCTTGCAACCCCATACCAAACCTAAAAAGGGTCCTTCAACTACAGAGTCTAACAAGTACATTGACCCTCACGATTAAGCTCTAGTTCAACCTATCATTTTCCGAATTGTTACAGTTTAGTACTAACTTAAATATCTAGAACCAACATCTCAAGTATTTTTCAAGTAATAAAATTCTCATGTAAATTTTCAATAAACTCTTTTAAGCTAAATTCACCATAAAAGGGATCCCATAGTAATTTCCTATTTAATAAAATTATCAAGTAAATTTTCAAGATAAATTTCCATCTAACTAAGCAATAAAAAGATTCTCATGTAACTTTTTAGGTAATTTAATACTTAGTTTAATCCCTAGAAATAGATTTCCAACTAAATTCGCAGAATTAAATTATTTAACTAAATCCACAGGTAAGAAAATCTCCATGTAAATCCCCATAAAACTATCCCTAACTAAATCCCCAAGTAGTTTTACCTCAAAATTGTCCTGCGAATCAATGAAGGAATTTATTTTATTCATTTACATGCGGATTTATTTATGAAAATATTATTTGCAGATAAATTTTCCACATAATTCCCTAGGTAATATTTTTGCGGAAAACGGCGCCAAATTTAGCTGCGGACATTTTTGGAAAATTTGTTTTCAGAGATAATATATATTAGAATTTAGGAATATCATATTTTCCCATGAAAATCCGCAAGAAAAATCTGCTGACGAAATCCCCAAGTAAATTCCTTAGGTAATTCACAGTTTTGCTTATAGTAAGAATTAAAATAGTTAACAATGTTAGCCTCCATAAAAAGGCTCTAAGCCTACTACATACGTAGCTAGGCTACGAGATTGATTCTCTGATAATAGAAAGTGAAGAATCACGCTTACAAGTGCATATTTGATTTACATATTGCTCGTACCAGCATCCCTATGTAATTGGATTGCTAATTGTGTGATCATGTCATTGAATTTGCAATCATTGTAGATTAGGATTACATCAACATTAAAATTTAGAAAATGATGATTTGTCACCAACTAACTTTAAAAAAAATTGTTATGTGTGATCATCTTATTTGAAAATTTAAGTGGTTAAAGAGAGCACATTTTTATTTATTTAATTAATTATATTTTCATCATATCTGCTCATATACAAACCTGATTTTTTTAATATATAAAATTAAAAATCTTTTATTAAAAAATTATAAAATTTAAAACAATTATTGTGCTATATTTAGTGGAGTACTTTTGGGAAAGCAAGCTTACAAGTTCCTCTTACTTTTCATCATCTCTTTACAATCAAAAGTGTTATTCCTTCCGTTTTATATTTGTTAACATATTATTTTCACACGTTCTTTAAATTTAACAATTTTTCCTCTTTACTAATTTATCTTTAACTCTTTTTAATATAATCAATAATTAAATTCATAGTTAAATATTTATAAATTAATTTTTATATAAATTATTAAATTCACATAAATTCATTACTAAACCTCTAGATCCACCCTATCTAATTTCCTTCTTTAGATCGAGACTTGCTACATCAGCAAGTAGTGATCACTAGTTCATGCACCTTGTGCTGTAAAAAAAGACTTGACAATATATTTGGATTATCTACACTAAAGTATATTAAAAGTCATTGCTTTGTCACTTTAAAGTGATAAAAGTGGTGTGAAGAGATAATTTATCGTTTCATAGATCCAGCCATGGGAATCACAAACGTCTATTAAAAAGTGTAATGGGTTAGTACCGTAAAATTTCATTAAATTAATATAGATGAGACTACAAAATATTATTATTTTATAAAGATATTATTTAATCAATAAATTAATATTTATTAATTTAAAGAGTGTTTCGACACCGCAAAATGAAATCACAAAGAATTTGAATGAATCCACTTGTGAAAATGTCATTTATGAACTTGAGGTCATGATGAGTGATCTCAGTTACCGTAATAAAATGGACGTTAATAACCTATTGGATGAGTGAAAATGATATATGTTCAGAGGTCCAGACTTAGAACAATCATTGGAAAAAGCAATGATGATGATAAAGTTGAAGATGATACGATACCTTTGAAACCAGTTACGCGTAAGGAAGTAATTATCGTGTCTAGAACTTTTCACAATTTTATGGTGCATTTTGCAAAGACAACACCGAAACGTCTGGATCCAATAAGAAAAGTTAGAGATGAGCTTCAACTAGATTTAACAAAAAAAGCACATAACATAAACATAATCATATTTCACTAAATTGTCTTAAATATATTTGTACTTTAAAGAATTATTAATTTATAATATTAATGAGACCATATATTTATATAGGGGTCTTCTAAAAATATATTATCTTATTATCTTATTGAAATGAGTGATTTTTTTCATTGGCCCAAGTCAGAATCGGAGAAAATTATTACATTAGAGAGATTATTAATTAACCAAATATTAATTTAGTGACATTTTACTGTAGTAGCTTATAAGGTATATAAGAAATAATTTTAATCTATACCGTCAAACTTCTTAATAACAACATGTTTATATAACACTAACTCACTATAACAATCAAGTTTTTCTCGAAACATAGTTTATGTTATGTTTATTTTTCTATAACAATAACAATTAGTAATTATCTATTTCTATATCAACACACTCGTAAAATGACCTCTCACTATAAATTATTATAACTATCTTCTAATGTATGATTATACAACAGAATTTTCAACGAAGAAGGATCCACCACTATAGAAACAAAATAATTTCCACCAAAGGATCACTAGGAAAATATATGATAGAAAATAAATTTTCACTAAATAATTTTTTAAAATGACATAATACATATATATGCTCTTTAATTTGACTTCAACTGTCATCTATGTCCTCCAACTTTGAGCGTACACAAGTAGACACTAAACTTATATAAAATTAAACAAACAACTTTGCTCTTTTCTTTTATCATCGATTCCATCAAAATATCTATAAAAAATTGACTTAATATTTTTTAATAAAACTTTTTTAAAAAATAATGACTTTTTAGTAAATAAGCTTTGCGACTATTTCTTTGACCTTATCATTTCTTTTTGGCACATAACAAAAAACATGTCATAACCCCCAGAAAAAAAAAGAGAGGATAAGTTTACCTACATAAATATTTTATTAATTTGTGCTTATATATAGAGCAAGATAACATGAAGTTGTTAATCAATTAATTGAGTACAATACAATAATTGATAGAAGAAAAAGAAAAGAAAAAAAGAGGTGATGGCTGTGGGAAGTCCAAAAGTAGCTGTGGCAGTGTTCATAGTGAAGGAAAACAAATTGTTGATTGGAAAACGTCAAGCTTGTGTTGCTCATTCTTATTTTTCAGTTCCTAGTGGTCATCTTGAGTTTGGGTAATCGCATTCGATGTTTATATCAAATTACTGAATATATAACACGTGTTTAAGTCTTACTTACACATACTTATTCTTTAATTATGAATGATTTGATACCACATGTTGCAAATTTCTTCCCTTTGCCATCAAAGTTTTTCTGAAAATAGTATTTCTATCTCTATAAGGTAGTGATAAGATCTACGTACATTTTATCTTTTCCATATCCTACTTATGAGATTTTACTGAATATGTTGTTATAAAACATATAACACGAAAGATTGATTTCACAGAAAACTTGACCGACATATACCCACCCATACCGAAGGAGTGTCAAGCGACACCCCTTCATCAGAAAATACACTATATATAAAGGCCAAATTTTGGTTCAATGAATATTTATACAAATATTGATATCTCTTGACAGAAGTTGAAGGCTTAGTCTAGTGGTTAAGGTGTTGTGAAACCTCCTTGAGATCGTATGTTCTAGTCCTAGTAGCCACATCTACAATCATCGACACCTCATAATTGTATTTTTACTACAACCATCGACACCACTTATTGATGATCCTAGATCCACTATTGGACATATATAATATGTAAAATATTATTACATAGAATGACTTTCTAAAGTGATCTGATATATCTACATGTCATTTTTACTTCTTTTGAAGGGAGAGCTTTGAGGAATGTGCAACAAGAGAAGTGAAGGAGGAAACAGGTTTGGACATCATGAAGATAGAAATACTAAAAGTGACAAACAACCTCTTCCTAGACAATGAGGCAAATCTTGCAGAACACTATGTAGTCATCCTAGTACGTGCTGTGTTGGTTGATCCAAATCAAATTCCTCAAAATCTTGAACCACAAAAATGTGATGGATGGGAATGGTATGATTGGGAAAATCTACCAGACCCTCTTGTCCCACAACTTAGAAGTGTCATTAAAGAAGGTTTCAACCCTTTCCAAGACAATTTTAAAGAATATTGATCATATCAGTCGAGTCTGTTTTGAAGTTTATTGATTCACCTTATCGATTATCAGTTTGCATACATGTTAACTGTTATAGGACTATTAATATTATATATGCATTTATCGATGTATTGCTTATTGATCATTATCGATTTAAAAGTTAAGATTTCACACCAAAAAGATCGTTGAATTATTTAGAAACAAAGTGAAAAACCAAATGATCATGCACATATATGAATTGACAGACTGAATCTTGCTCAAAATTAGAAAACACTGGCACCTTGTAGAATAACTGAGAATTTGAGACATTGAGAAATGAAAATATAAGTCAAGAACTTTATATACGGATGATATAAATGTAATTTATAAATTTGTTATGGATTATCGGTTAACCCATAAAGAATAAATCTCAAACCATTAAGAATTGATAACCCGATAAAAAAAAACCAAAATCATTATTAAAATCACTAAATCAATAACTTATTACTAATAGATCAATTACTCTTTTTGGTTTGAATTATTGATTTTGGTTTGATTTTGAACGGACCCATGATAATTAAATACGTCTAATGACTTGTGCGAACTATATCTCAACTCAATGACTTCCATATATGTTTCAATTTATGCAATGTAGTTTGAATTGATGTGAAATATTGAATTTAAAGAGTTACTTAAACATGGAAAGTGACATTGAAGCCGGGGAAGTACGGTATAATTGTCTAATTGTTTGTGATACGTTAAACATTACTCTCTCTCTAGTTTATATTAACTAAATTTTTGAGGTAATGTATACCAATTTTTTTAAAATTAAGACATAAACTGAACACCACTTTTCACTTTTGTTTTTTTTCGTTATTCTCTAATTATTCTTGAAATTATAGAAATAATTTAGTAAAGTTATAAATATGAGCAATTACTCTTTTGAAAAAGTTATAAATATTAGCAATACTTATCACATAATTAGAATGTAAATGGAAGGCAAAAATTGAAGAAATTTCTAACAACTCTCAAAAATATTGAATAAATAAGTTATTTTGAACATTAGAAAAATTCAAAAATTCAATTATTGTGGACTAGAGAAAGTGATAAGGAAGAAGGAAAAAAATAATCTTCTAAAATATATATTTGTATAAACGGAAAAAAAATATTCCTAGATATGGAAGAAATGTAATAAAAATTGTTATATTTAAAGAATTCAATAATCATGAAACGTATTAAATTATGTGATGTAAATACTAATTAATGTTGATTTATCTATTTATTTTTACTTGAAACAATATTGAAATTTGCATGAAAAAAAAAGGGTGCAAAATCTTTATTAAAAATATAGGGAAAGAAAGATTACTTTTTTTTCAAGAAAAAATACATCATTATCCTATTTTAAAAAGACAATTAAACTTTGAAAGGGTGCCTAATACGTACCCCCCCCCCCCCTCCTCCCTTTATTCTTTCCTTTATGATCCTATATGGTACATAAGGTGTATTTCACTCGCCCCTAGCGAGTGAGATAAACAAAAGGATATTGTTTTATTCATTTTAGCATTTATTTAATTAGAAATATAATTTTCTTTTTACTTGTTTTATTGTATTTTTACCATTGGGACCTACCAGTATGCCGATCAACGAAGCTGCAATGGTTTCACTTGAAAATAAATTGGCTGCCATAGAAAATTTCAACTCCAAAGCTTCGGAGAAAATTGATAAGATTATTGAAAAGAGAAAGACATGAAAGTAGAGTGAAGTGGTGGAGGAAGATCGGAAATGACCGGTGAGAGAAGCGCCAGAGAGATTGACGGCAACGGCGAATGACGTAGGGCGTCAGGGGCCATGTTCAAACCAAGTAAAAAAATACCCCATCTAAATTAGATAGAGACTTGCCATCTTTATAGATACAACACATCTTGATTTTGATTAAAAATCAAAGGCAAAGTACACACACACAAAAAAAAATTAACCGTCGGAGAATTTTTTTTTTGCTCACAAATTTACTTAGCCATTGTTGTGCGCGGCTATGTGAGAGAAATGCCGCCGACGGCGAAGAGAAGGGCAACAAGAATAATAGACAATTTATTTATTTTTTAAAATATGAATAAGAAATAATATATACATGAAAATAAATTTAATTGACACGTGGTCAATAATAATTGATGCGTGCATATACTTTTATATATATATATTTGGGGTTGATCAAAATATGGGATACTTTAACCACTTTTAAATTGTTTAAGGGGTACTTACCTTTGCAAAGTTTCAGTGTCTTTTAAAAAAATTCTTATAGTTGAAGGGAATAATGATGTATTTTCTCTTTGTTCAATAGTAAAAATATTTTTAACGTTAAAGTAAACTATCCAAATCTTCATATTATTAAATAAAATTTGTTGCAATAAGATCTAAAGTAGTGTATTATATATACATGGGTAACTAATTAACTTAAAAAAATAAATCCTAATAACATTATTTATTATCAGATTTTTGTTGTAAACTTAAGTACATTATATCTCACGGATAAAAAACAATGGAGGTCCCTTATTAGAAATTATTTTTAGTTTACTGATCTTTTTAGAGAAAAAGCATAAATAGACAATTCTATAAAAAAAAATTATATATACATGGCAGCATTAATTATACATTAATAATGACATATAAAATATTTATTGCTATATCAATTCTATCGGTAAACCTTGACAACTAATGAGACACCAAAATTTATTATGCTCCCTGTTATAATTATAAATGCATTAATATGGATGTTATTGTAACTCTCTTTGAAGTTCATGTACGAAATTAATGAACACTATTTAATTCATCTAACTTTGAAGAGTCATTTTGTACTATAAATAGGTGTTGAATATCTTATAAAAGATACAATCGAAAAGTACAAAAGAAAGAAATTAGAAAGCATTCTCTCCTATATATCTTGTCTATATATTTATTGTCTTACATTATTTTATATTGCTAATATTTCACAACCCGTTATCAGCACGAGTCTCTAACCAATTGAGGCCTACTTAATTTGAGATTATCTTTTTTTCTTAAAAGTTAATCAGTTTTCATTTAAAGTCAGGTATACATTTATATGTTTATAACACCTCTAATAGGACTTGCATAAATCTTTGATCTATAATTTAATTACTGTATATATAACTTGATTTAGCTATTATTATGATACTTTATTAGGCATAATAATCAATACTTTTCAGGTTTATATTGTTATGTTATTTATATGCTACTAACTTATAACTCTAAATTAATTACTAAGTAATATGATAACATGCTAGTTAAAATAACTCGTAAATATTTTCATACATTATGATAAGTATATTGGTATGTGTCATAAAGAAGAATACTATTATATTAAATATGACTTGAAACTCTTAAAAAAAATTGGTGTTAATATCTATTGAAACTAATAATAAATATTGTAGAACAATTAAAAATACATATTAAATATATTGTTTAATATGTCATTAGTTTATATGTTTTCGAGACATTCAATGTGCATGCATATAGCATATAATATATTATATAATCATATTATACTTTATCATTTGAACATTAATTTACCATTTATTATAAAGAAACCAACATCATAATATTAACTCAATTATTATATGATAGTTTCCATCATGTCGAATTTGTCAAAGCTTGAATTTGTGGCACTTCACATTTCTGGAAAGAACGATTTGTCATGGGTACTTGATGCCGAAATTCACCTTACCGCTAAGGGTCTTGGTGATTGTATAATCAATGGAAATAAGGCATCAAGTCATGATAAAGCGAAAGCTATGATTTTTCTTCGTCGTCATCTTGATGAAAGCCTGAAGGTTGAATACGTAATGGAGAAAGATCCACTTGAATTGTGGATAGGTTTGAAAGGGAGGTATGACCACCTCAAGGCAATTGTATTGCCAAGGGCTCATTATGAGTGGATGCACTTATGGTTTCAAGATTATAAAACTGTAATTGAGTTTAACTCTGTTGTATTTAGAATAACTTTCCAATTGAAATTATATGCGAAAACTATAAAAGATGAGGACATGTTGGAAAAGACACTAACTACCTTTCATGCCTCTAATATGATATTACAACAACAATATCGTGAAAAAGGTTTTCAAAAATACTCTAAACTGATCTCATGCCTTTTGCTGGCTGAGCAGCATAATGACCTTTTGAATGAAAAATCATGAAGCTTGTCCCGTTGTAAGTGCTCCATTATCGGAGGCACACGGGGTAGAAGCACATGGCCAGTCTGAAATAAGACAAAATAATTGGAGCCATGAAAATGTGTGTGGGCGTGGCAAGGGCAAAAAACAATATAATAATCGTCAAGGTGGTGGTCATAACAAAAGATAGGACAATATGGGTTCTCAAAATAATCCTTCTAAAGGAAAGGATGATCACTGTCATCGTTGTGGCCATAAAGGTCATTGGAAAAATGATGTCGGACAACTGAGCATTTTGTCAGGCTGTATCAGAATTCCTTTAAAAGAAAAGGAAAGAAAGGTGATGCCTCCTCTTCTAATGCCCGGGTGAAGTCACATTTGACTCTCAAAGATGATGCTTAGGCAGGGTCTTCTCAAAAGTATGATGAGAATGTTGAGGCGAATTTAGCATTGAAAGGTGATGCTTTTGATGGGCTCAATGATATTACTCATCTAGAAGCTGAGGACTTCTTTGGGGATTGCAATTGAAGATTGATAATTGAACTGGGAAATGAATAATGTTGTTATGTGTCTTTAATATCATACTTAAAGTTCATATACTTACATTTTCTTTTGTTAAGTTTCGTATTTCTTATTATGTATTTTTATTTTTATGAAGATAAATAAAATTTCCCAATCTTCAATTGGATCCAAGATGAATAATGGAGATATGTGTCTTCTGGACAATGCCACAACTTATACAGTACTAAGAGAAATATTTCTCTCATTTGATTATGAAAAAGGCATATGTTAATACAATATCCGGTAGTACAAAATTGATTGAGGACTCTGGAAGAGCGACCTTATTACTACCTGGAGGAACAATATTAATAATTGATAATGCATTGTATTGTAGTAAGTCTCAAAGAAACTTGTTAAGTTTTAAGGTTATTCGCCAAAATGACTATCATGTTGAGACTACAAATGAAGGAAAGGTTGAATACCTTTATATTACTACAATAAATGCGGAGAAGAAAATTGTGCATGAAAAATTACCTGCACTTTCTTCTGGGTTGTACCATACAAATATTGCTATGGCTGAATCACATGCCATAGTAAACAAAAGGTTTAATGATTCTAATGATTTTGTTATTTGGCATAACCGGTTGGGCTATCTTGATTATAATATGATGCACAAAATAATTGAGAATTCACATGTGCATACTTTGAAGAACCAAAATGTTCTTCAATCAAAGGAATTCTCTTGTGTTGCTTGTTCACAAGGAAAGTTGGTTATCAAACCATCAGTGGCTAAGATTGGGGTGGAATCCCCTACATTTCTAGAACATATACAGGGTGATATATGTGGACCTATTCACCCTACATGTGTACCATTTAAATATTATATGGTCTTGATAAATGCATCTACAAGATGGTTTTCATGAGTGCTTATTATCAACTCGCAATATGGCTTTTGCGAGGTTGTTGGCTCAAATAATAAGGTTAAAAGCACAATTTTCAGATTATGCAATAAAAATAATTCGTCTTGATAATGCTGGTGAGTTTACATCTCAAGAATTTAATGATTATTGTTTGTCCACTGGAATAACAGTTGAACATCCTGTTGCACATATTCATACTCAAATTGGTTTAGCAGAGTCATTGATTAAACGTCTTCAATTGATAGCTAGACCATTGTTGATCAGGACAAAGTTGCCTGTTTCAGTTTGGGGGCATGCTATTTTGCTTACAACGGCACTTGTGCACATAAGGCCAACCAGTTATCATGACATCTCCCCATTACAATTGATTTTTGGTCAGGAGCCAAACATTTTCCATCTTAGAATCTTTGGTTGTGCGGTATATGTTCCAATTGCTCCACCAGAACGCACAAAGATGGGTCCCCAAAGAAGGTTGGAGATATATGTTAGGTATGAATCTTGTTCTATTATAAAATATTTGGAACCTAGAACTGGAGATTTATTTACGGCAAGGTTTGCTGATTGTCATTTTGATGAATCAGTATACCCAACATTAGGGGAATAACAAAAGCAGTTGGTAAATGAGATAGATTGGAATTCACTTTCACTGTCTCATTTAGACCCTCGAACAAATCAATGCGAGCAAAAAGTTCAAAAGATAATTTGTTTGCAGAATATTGCAAATCAACTGCCGGATGCATTTACTAACCTTTCACGGGTTACTAAATCATATATCACAGCTGCTAATGTTCAAGTTCGAGTTGATGTCCCGATAGGACAAAATGTTAAGGCAAATGAGTCTGGACTATGCTTAAAACGTGGTAGACCAATTGGTCCCAAGGATAAAAATCCTCGAAAAAGGAAAGGAATAAATGATCAAGATATGGAGGCAATTGCTCATGATGAGCTCCGATACATAATAAATGATGAGACCACAGAGGAGGGCCATGTACTTGAAAATAATAAGAATGAGGAAATCTCTATAAATTATGTCTCGATGAGAAAAAGGTGGAATCGAAATAATATTGTGGTAGATAATATTTTTGCCTATAATGTTGCAGTTGAAATAATGCAACAAGATAAGGATTTAGAACCAAGATCTGTCAATATGTATACAGAGAAATGATTGGTCAAAATGGAAGGAAGCAATTCAAACAGAATTGACTTCACTTGAAAAAAGTGAAGTTTTTGGACCAATAGTCCGAACACCTGAAGGTGTCAAGCCAGTTGGGTACAAGTGGGTTTTTGTGCGAAAACACAATGAAAATGGTAAAGTCGTAAGATATAAAGCACGAATTGTGGCACAAAGATTTTCGCAAAGGCCTGACATTGATTATGGGGAGACGAGACATATTCTCCTATGGTAGATGCAATTACCTTCAGGTATCTAATAAATATGACAGTTCATGAAAAGCTTGAAATGCATCTGATGGACGTTGTCACAACCTATTTATATGTCTCATTAGACCACAATATTTTTAGAAAATCCCTAAAGCACTGAAAGTGCCTGAAGCATATAAAATTCAAAGGAAAATTCTTCAATAAAGCTTCAGAAATCCTTATATGGATTGAAACAATCAGGGTGAATGTGGTATAATCGTCTTAGCGAATACTTGCTAAAGGAAGGTATAAGAATGATCCTATTTGTCTTTGTATTTTTATACGAAGGTCAAAATCTAAATTTGTAATAATATATGTTTATGTTGATGACTTGAACATCTCGGAACTCCTAAAGAGCTTTAAAAAGCTGTTGAGTGTTTGAAGAAAGAATTTGAAATGAAAGATCTTGGTAAGACAAAATTTTGTCTTGGCCTTTAGATTGAACATTTGACAAATGAAATATTTATCCATTAATCAACATATACTGAAAAAGGTTTTGAAGTGATTTTACATAGATAAATCACATCCATGAGTACTCTGATGGTTATGAGATCTCTTGATATAAATAAAGATCCATTTCAACCTCAAGAACAAGATGAAGAGGTTCTTGGTGATGAAACACCATATCTCAGTGCCATTAGGGCACTAATGTACCTTGCCAACAATACCCAACAAAATATTTGCTTCGCAATAAGTTTATTGGCGAGATTCATCTCATGTCCAACAAGAAGACATTGAAAAGGTGTTAAACATATATTCAGATATCTTCAAGGAACAATTGATATGTGATTGTTGTATTCTAATGCATCCAAGTCAGAATTGATCAGTTATGTAGATGCTGGCTATTTGTCTGACCCACATAAAGCCCGATCTAAGATATGTTATTTATTCACATATGGAGGTACAACTATATCATGACATTCGATGAAGCAAACAATAGTTGCTACTTCTTCAAATCATGCAGAGATAATCGTCATTCATGAAGCCAGTCGAGAGTGTGTATGGTTGAGATCAATGACTCAACACATTTTGCAATTATGCGGTCTTTCTGTGCAAACAAAGATTCTGACAATATTGTATGAAGATAATGTTGCTTGCATAGCTCAATTAAAGGGAGGATATATCAAAGGAGACCGAACAAAGCATATTTCACCTAAGTTCTTTTTCACACATGATCTTCAACAAAATGATGAGATAAATGTTCAACAGATTCGTTCGAGTGATAATCTTGCAAATTTATTCACTAAGGCATTGCCAACATCAACATTTGAGAAGTTAAGATATAAGATTGGAATGCGTCGTCTCCAAGATATCAAATAAAGTTTTCATTGAGGGGAGTAAAATACGCACTGTACTCTTTTTTCCTTAACCAAGGTTTTGTCCCATTGGGTTTTCCTGGTAAGGTTTTTAATGAGGCAGCACTCAAGGCATATTACAAGATATGTGTACTCTTTTTCCTTCACTAAGATTTTTCCCACTGGTTTTTTCCTAGTAAGGTTTTAACGAGGCACATTATTTATGGACATCCAAGGGGGAGTGTTATAAATGCATTAATGTGGATCTCATCGTAACTCTCTTTGAAGTTCATGTACGAAATTAATGGACACTATTTAATTCATCTAACTTTGAAGAGACATTTTATACTATAAATAGGCGCTGAATATTTTATAAAAGATACAATCAAAAAGTACAGAAGAAAGAAATAAGAAAGCATTCTCTCCCATATATCTTGTCTATATATTTATTGTCTTATATTATTTTATATTGTTAATATTTCACAACACTCCCTAATATTTAGACAAAATTCATTTTTCATACAAATTTCTTTTCTACTATTTAAGAAGAGTGAGTGAAGGGTAGGTATCCACATGTGTGCTTAACAGTAAAATTTTTTACAACTGAGGGTAATTTTGTCATTCAGCTTACTTGCCGACCTTCATTTTGATTCACGTGGATTGGCAGCCACGACATTATTATATGTGGCTTTAATCTCCCGTGCGAAAATTTTTATTCTGTAAGAGGCACAACTAGTGTCAGTTGTGTGAGGGGTTCTTTAATTAACATTTGTCCACGTGGCTCCATAATTTTCCTATTTTACTTTCTCACTTTTTGTCATTCATTTGTTATCTTTTCTTTTACCTTTTCTTTTTTCTCATACCATTCTCCAATATATTTTTTTGCTGAACTTTTAAAGTTATATTTAACTTTTAATAAAAATTTGATACAAATCAGACCTACAAAAATACGAAATTTGAGGCTTTGACGAATGAAAATGCTTAGTAAGAAAATAGAAAAATTTAACGTAATTGATTGACTATTTGAACTCTGGATTCGATTTTTCATATTGTAATATAATCCCTTCCCCTTCTCGTATCCCCAATTTTTCTGATTTTTTCCAAAAATAATTAAAAGGCATATCTGAACAGAAAAATAAAAAATACTCCCTCCGTGGTTCCGTCCCATTTTACTTGTCAAATTTTAACTTGACACACCTATTAAGAAAATAATAATTGGTATAGTGAGTTTAACATTTACACCTATTAATTAATAGTCTTAAACATATTTACTCACTACATTTTTCAAATACACTAATTGAATGTTAATAAATTGAGGGTATAGTAAAAATAAATTATTCTTCCTTGATTTGTCAAAAATGATAAGTAAAAAGAAAAATCAAATTATAAAAATACTTGACAAGTAAATACTCCCTCCGTACACTTTTATTTGTCATGTTGCGCAAGTTAATTTGACTAAATTTCAAAGTTAAATTAGATTACATTAATTCGATATCTTAAACAAAAAATTTTAATATTAAAAACTATATGGAAAGTACTATAAATTATAATTTTTTGTATATAAATATGATGAAAAACTACATGGTAAAATACTAGTCAATTTTTTTATAATTTAACTCTAAAAAAAGAAACCATGATAATTAAAAGTGGATGAAAATAATAAAAATGGAATATAGATTAAAAAAAAAGGTTTTTGAATAGTACATAGATATAGGGTCTTTAGTCTTTTTTGCAAGTGGGACTTAAAGTCCACTTGGCAAGGCAAGTTTTATGGTACATAAATGGGTCAACACGCACTTTACATTGAAATTTTGTGAAGCCGAAGGGCTTGTGGGTATGAAAATGAAAGTATGTTGAGAAAATAAACACTGCCTTAGTCCCTCTTTTCTCAATCATTTCCATCTTGACAGGACTTCAGCGCTTGCTAATGTGATTAGGCAAATTCATGCGGAATCTATTTTACTGGGGTGCGGAATTGATAGTTGATGAATTCATATTCTTGGTAGTGTGGTAGGTGAGGAATTTATCTTAAAGATTTTATTATAATATTCTTTTGCTAAGTGTTTTATTCTTGATATCTCTTTAATATTATTTGTGATATATTCTAGATATAACATATCTTGGGTTCTTAGGTACATATATAAATTTTCTTTCATTATGTCACACCCCGAGCCTACACCCTGGGCGGACCGGCACCCGGAGACCATTTCTGACCCCAAGCGAACCCTTGGTCTGGCTTTCTTAACTCAGCAGAAACCTAACCCAACAGAATAACTCAATGCAAATGCAAGGTTACAAAACAACTTAACTTATAAAATCTGGCCACAAAGACAACTCAAATCTCAAAATAGAATATTTACATATATACATAGATGAGAGACTCAAAACTAACTGACTAAATGTCTATGAAGCCTCTAAAATACTGAGATGGATGTTGGGACAGACCCCGCAACACCCTAATAAAACAAAACTAAGAACACAAAATAATTAAATCCTTCGGAATGCAAGGAGGCTCACCACTGACTCTGGAGTGCTCAGCTGGATCAACGGCGTACTGAATGCTGATCCTGGGTACCTGCGTTTGTATCATAATAAGATGCAGGCCAACTGGCATCAGTACATGGAATGTATGAGTATGTGAGTTGAAAAGTTAAACCATAACTTAAGCTTGAAAAGAGTAGAAAGGAACTCTTACCTTGGCTCTGTTCGACTCATGAATAACGGAACTCAATATATAAAGCAATAAAACACATGCAATATATAAGGCTTGTAAAACAGTATAAACAACTTAGCTTGTTAATGATAAAACAATAACAACTCAACTTTACTTATATAAAAGTAATATAACTTATGTGAGAGATTCTTTAACCGACAACCACCACTATGAGCCCTAGTGATGATACAACATTTTACCTCACGTTGTCCAAGGACCATCCTATACCTTGCCGTGATATAGGAAGCTAACTTTACTAAGTGGATCCACTAGCTTAACTTTCGTGATCATCTAAAAAGTATGACCCGAGAAATCCCATGTTGGCACATGGTTCTTATGGAGACTTGAGTTAATATGAACTCGTGTCCCCAATTCGGTGCTCAATACTACTCCCAAAAATACTTTGGCTCATAAGTGTCTTTAAATACATCTTGCTTTAGTTGAGGTAATTACTCAAAACTTAGCCCAAAGGCTCTTTTGAAAACACATGGTTCCCCTCTTACTCAAATGTAAAAACATTTATAAACTCCTTTGGAAATACTTAGTTCCCTAATAGCCTTTTTAGAAATGAACTCAACTTTGAACTCTTGACTTAACTTGAAACTTGAGACTCTCACTCGACTTGAAACTTGAGACTCTTACTTAGCTTGAAAATCTATACTCTTTTACTTGACTTGAAACTCTATACCCTTTTTCTTGACTTGAAACTTGAGTCTTGAAATGAAGTTAAAACGTTCACTAAAGACTCTAGAACAACTTTTTTAAAAAAAAACTTGCTTTGACTTACTTAACTTCTAAGCTTGACTCTAACTTCACTTGACTTCTAACTTCACTTAACTTGGACACTTACTTTCCTTGAATCGGATTATGAATTCAAGGAATTTGATCACATGTTATGAATGAGTTTGGGATGTTAAGATGTACCTTAAAATATTGGAAACAACTATAAAACATATGTACTTTACCAAGGAATATGAATGAAAAAGTGGGGAATGAAAGGGAAAGGGAAGGATTGGTGTCCTTGGTGCTCTAAGAGGTGCGGGGCGCCAGCCCTCAAACTTCAGAGGGGCCTTTTGGGCGTTCTGCCAGGCACTCTGCCCCAAGGGGAAAGTTCAGCGTCCCTTTTTGGGGTGCGCTGGCTGGCGCGACAGCCCACCCCTTTTCCCCCAAAAATCCCACTTTTTCCCCTTGTTTCTTTCCAACTCTAAACCCTTTCGACCTCAAAGGTTCCAGCAGAAAAATCACAACCAAATCATGTCCCAAATCAACAAGGAACTTCAATACCACAATCAACAACATAACCAACAACTTCAACAACACAACCAATCTTTTCTTGAAAATAAAACGAATTTGGAGTGTGGGGGAAAGGACCAATCCCCAACACAAAGGATCATAAAATCCCTCAACATACAAGAGATTCAAAAAAAAAACACAACCAAATCATGTCCCAAATCAACAAGGGACTTCAATAACACAATTAACAATGTCAACAACACAACCAACAACTCCAAACAACACAAGCAATCTTTTCTCAATAATAAAACGAGTTTGGTGTGTGGGGAAAAGAATCAACCCATCACTATGAACTCACATACCTAATAGGAATCACCCCTGACGATATCTACAATAATCTCCTTGCTTGATCTTCCCTTTCTCCTCTTCTTCTTCTTCTTCTTCTTCTTCTTCTTCTTCTTTTCTTTCTCTCTTTATCTCCCAAGCCCTAACCCTCACTCTTTTAAAATGGGACAAATTGATCTAAAAACCATTCTAACACAACAATATAACCAAAAGAATTGATTAGGGAAAAGACCAAAATACCCTTAAAATTTTCGGACGGATTTCTCTGCCAACTGCCCAACTTCCAAAGGTCATAACTCCCTCATACGAACTCGAAATCGAGCAAACTTGGTGGTGTTGGAAAGATCATTCCACAAGCTTTGCAAAAATAACTAGAACTACTCCTAACTCATCCTAAGCTAGGAGTTATGACTGCTCAAAGTTGGCCAAAAACTCACTTTTTCCCACACTTAATCAAATTTCAAGATTCTGAACTTAGCCAAATTTCCAAATTCTGAATTTTTTCAAAAATGACTACTTCTAATTTCAAGCTTCTTCATATTCATTTTAAATTGTCAGATGTTACAATATCTCCCCTTTGGGAACATTCGTCCTCGAATGAGATTACTCTTACAAGGCTAAGGGTGCAACATCAACTCATACACCCAACAAGCAACCATGCAAACAACAACAATAACAACATATCTACTATAATTTAAAGAGCACTAAGAAGGGAATTAATATCTTGATTTGTGGATTCAAAGAGATATGGATATCTCTTCTTCATGTCTTCTTTGGCTTCCCAAGTAGATTCCTCAACAAATTGGTTCCTCCAAAGGACCTTTACTGAGGCTACATCCTTTGTTCTCAACCTACGAACTTGACGGTCTAGAATCTGAACAGGAATCTCTTCATAAGATAAGCTATCTTTGATCCTAATACTTTCAGTTGGCAAGATCAATGAAGGATCGCCTATGCACTTCTTCAACATAGAGATGTGAATTACCGGATGGACTGCTGCTAGCTCTTGTGGTAGCTCCAATGCATAAGCTACATTGTCAACCCTCTTGACTATGCGATAAGGTCCAATATATCGGGGACTAAGTTTCTCCTTCTTACCAAACCTCATAACCCCCTTCATGGGTGAAACTTTCAAATATACCCAATCATCTACTTGAAACTCTAACGCCCTTCTCCTAACATCAGTATAGGATTTCTGGCGACTCTGTGCCATTTTCAACCTCTGTTGAATCACTTTCACTTTCTCCATAGCTTGGTGAACAAAATCTGGTCCTATCAACCCTGCTTCACCAACTTCAAACCATCCAATAGGAGATCTAAATCTTCTCCCATAAAGAGCTTCGTATAGAGCCATCTAGATGTTGGAGTGATAACTGTTGTTGTAGGCAAACTTAATGAGGGGTAAGTGGTCATCCCAATTACCTTTGAAATCGATCACGCATGCCTTCAACATATCTTCTAAAGTCTGAATAGTATGTTCTGCTTGCCCATCAGTCTGAGGATGAAAGACAGTACTTAAGTTCAACTTCAAACCCAAGACTTTTTGAAAAGATTTCCAGAACTGTGCAGTGAACTGTGCACCTCTATCTGAAATAATGGAGATTGGGACTCCATGAAGTCTCACTATCTCTTGAATATACAACTTGGCATAATCTTCTGCTGAAAGGGTAGTCTTTTTACCGGTAGAAAATGAGCTGACTTTGTCATTCTGTCGACAATCACCCAAATAGAATCATGTTGTCTACGAGACCTTGGCAACCCTGTGATGAAATTCATATTGATCATCTCCCACTTTCATTCTGGAAGTTCTATCCTCTGAGCCAAACCACCGGCTTTTGGTCCTCAACTTTCACTTGTTGGCAATTTGGACATTTAGCAACAAACTCTGCAATGCCCTTCTTCATGCCATTTCACCAATAAACTTCTCGCAAGTCACAATACATCTTGGTGGAACCCGGATGAATAGAATATCTGGAGCTGTGAGCTTCCTCCATAATCTTCTCTTGGAGTCCATCTACCATAGGTACGCACAATCTACCTTGAAATCTCAATACACCATCTCCCCCTTGTTCAGAAGCTAATACTCTTTGCTTCTGAACATTTGCCTTTAACTCAAGCAAAATGGGATCTTGATCTTGTTTCTTTTTTCACTTCTGACACAAATGATGACTCGGCCCTGTTCGTCACTTCTATTCCTCCTTCTGCGGAATCTGTAAGTCTGACTCCCAGGCATGCCAGTTTGTGTACATCTTTTTCTAACTCTCTCTTTCCTTCTTCAATATGGGCGGTGCTACCCATAGACAACCTGCTCAAAGAATCAACAACAACATTAACCTTACCTGGGTGATAAAGAATACTCAGGTCATAATCCTTGAGTAATTCTAACCACCTCCTCTGTCTGAGATTAAGCTCTTTCTGAGTAAGCACATATTGAAGGCTCTTGTGATCAGTAAATACATCGACATGCACACCATACAAGTAATGACGCCATATCTTCAAAGCAAATACTACAGCAGCTAGCTCTAAGTCATTGGTTGGGTAGTTCTTCTCATGAACCTTCAACTGTCTGGAGGCATAAGCTATAACCTTGCCATTCTGCATTAAAACACAACCTAAACCAACTCTAGATGCATCACAATACACCACAAAACCTTGGGTACCTTCTGGTAACGTCAAAAACTGGAGCTGTAATCAATCTCTTTTTCAATTCCTGAAAGCTTTTCTCATAAGCTTCAGACCATTGAAATTTCACTGTCTTCTGAGTCAACTTGGTCAAAGGAGATGCAATAGATGAGAACCCCTCTACAAACCTTCTATAATAGCCAGCTAATCCCAAGAAACTCCTAATTTCAGTTGGAGATACGGGTCTAGGCTAATTCTGCACTGCCTCAATTTTTTAAGTATCAACTTTAATTCCATCACCGGACACAATGTGGCCTAGGAACGTCAAATACTTAAGCCAAAACTCACACGTAGAGAACTTGACATACAACTCCTTGTCTTTCAAAGTTTGAAGAACTATTTTTTGAGATGACTAGCGTGATCTTCTTCATTCCTTGAATAGATTAGTATGTCATCAATAAAGACAATAATAAACATATCTAAATAAGGTTTGAAGACTCTATTCATCAATAGCACTTAAGCATGATAAAATTCCAAGTCAATACTCACTACAAATATGAGTGAACCTGAATCAACCAACACACACTCATAATACCCAAACAATCATAGTTCTTAACAATATCTCCATCCCACAATATAAATTTCCATGAGCTAAAGTTATACTAAATTTGATCTTTAGAAATTAGATACTTATCGAGGGATATGTCCAAGCATACAACCCCTCCAACAACACTATCGAATGCTGGATTTAGCAATTGTAGATTATCTCTTAAGAATAGTAAAATTGGATTCAATGATCCCCACATTCAACCACACATAATCAATACATGACCTTGACGACTAGATGAATATAAATATTACCAGACAACCATAATTACACATGGTAGCTCTTCTATAAACTCTCATAAGCAAGGTGGTACATGTAGAACCATTAAAATACTTTTAACAACTCCAAGACAACATCAATTATGTCATTTAAAATAACCAAATCTTCCCAATCTTCCCACTCAACCAAGAGAACATCGCATGATTTGGTACCTCTGATCCACCACTAGGGATCGACCCACAAAAGTGAAAACACACGAGAGCATATCTAGTGAATCATACTCACAATACTAACAACCATCATAACACTCTGACCATTTACCTTATTATAGCCCAACACTTTTAAAATGAGACCCTTTCTTAGATACTTTAACAATTAAAAGTAATAAACTTTACGACTCAAACCAAGTGTAAGTCCTTTCAAATGCTCAATCGGATACAATTGATCATTTCTCACCTTGCCAATTAATACCTTGACAAAATACATCACCACGAATGTAGGCTCACAATGAAAAATCTGAATTGTAATTTCCACCATATAACACAATCCCTTTCTCTATCAACATTAGCTTGTACCTTAAAGATTTTTATGAATTCATGGATCTCCATTTATCATTAATTGCATGTCCATCGATCTTACCATATATTTCGCTAAAATTTCAACCATACTCATTACTAGACTAAAAAACAAACCAAGCACTTGTCATCACACTCAAGCTAATGTCCGCACACTCTTTTCTCAAGTCTTTATTTTTTTCAATAGTTTTTATCCCATCTGATGGACCCATGACACTATTACCATAGCCACAACAAAATAATGAAATCATGCGTCTCTGAACCCAATTATCTACCCCTCTGAAGATACCTCTTTAGCCTTAAGAATCCAATAAAATATTTTTGCTCTCGCCTCTCTCTAAATGATGTACTACATTCTACTATATTTTCCTTCATTATAACTCTAACTCTTTAACATTCTATTTGAGTGATGTCCTACCATCTCTTATAACTTTTCATACAACCACGTTACTCACCAAATATTATAAAATCACAACTGTAGCTACTCGCAAGTCATAACTACTATACAAGAATTTTCTTAATCAATAATCTTATTATATAGTTGCATTCCATCACAATCTATCGCGAACTCTTATTATCATTATGCTCAATCAGCCTTGACTATCACTATGAAGTCAACCTTTTCATAAACATGACACCTAAAACTCAGGTATACTAATCAAATTAAAAAGACTAACCCAATCTTGGTAAGTTTTTTCTTACTAAAATCTTCTATTTCCTTCACCCAAAGTATACTCATTGGGACCTTTCTTATCCATAAGCTTGTCGTTACGGTATTAATCCACTATTTTATGGCTTAAGATAAAATCACCAGTCCTCATACTACCTTCTATCTTCTTAACAAAAAAGACAGAAGCACCCCATGGGGAAGCAATAAAACGGGTGAAACCTTTATCAAGAAGCCCTTGGATTTGAGCTTTAACTTCTCTCAATTTTGACACCACGGGAATAGACTCAATATAGGGGCGTTCGACCTCAACATCTCAAATATGAGCCAATTACGTCAAACAATCCTGCCCTACCAGTTTCCTACCCCACACGAAAGATATGACCTTAGTTGACTTAGGCTTTTACCCCCTTCCCACTCTAATCTTTCTCTATCGGGGATCTCTAGAGTTATCGACTTAGCATTATAATTAAGATCGGTATGATAGAAAGACAATAAAGTCATGCATAATATTATATCAAGTCAGTCATATCCAGCATAACCAAATCAACCCAACTCTGAAAATCCATAAACATAACAGGATAACATGATATACATGGGTGACTATGACTGACTCTTCAACTGGGGTAGAAACATGGATGGGGGCATCAAGTATATCACAAACCACATCAAATCCCAATGTAATTGAACTGATACATACGAATAAGTAGAACCCATATCAAACAAAAAAATAGCCATCCGGGCACAAACAAGAGTAGCTCTTATAACCACTGCATCAAACCCTCAAACTTGGTCTTACCTGGAAAAACATAAAACTAAGCCCTATCCTCTTAAAGGGAAACCTCATTGCCTGGCTGTACTACTCATCTACCTGTATTACCATTTCCCCGGCCTCCACGGCCTCGTTGATTTCCTTCTTATATGCCCAGGTTCTCCACAATTTTAACACACCTTATAACTTATATTCGATTGATGAACACTGAATTAGATCGTGAGGGTTAGTTCAGGTACGATTTAGGGTCCATAATTATGACTAGGAAAACAGGGGAGACAGGGCTGAGATTCTGTCTTACCCTGTCTCGCTCTAGATGGAGGAATCCCGCACTGGCGGCCTCGCCTTGGCAGGAAAAGTTCCGCCCCAGTGGCCAAAATGAAAACAAAACACCTGCCACTAATTTTTCTAGGGTCTTTCTTTTCTAAATTCCACAAAGGTTCCCAGCTTTACTTAGCAAATTTAGAATAATCCTCATAACTAGGATAATCATTGTCTACCCCCAGTCAATCCCACGATAAACGAACCAATTCATTCTTGTTAATTCAGCACTACAACTCACATATCATCAGGATACACCCAGACACTCACACGATCCTTAGTCAAGATCTTCCTTTCACAACGAGTTTCACGATACTCAAGTATTTACAACTTGTATAACTTCAACGACGAGGCCAACATATTGTACATATCAAAGTTTAGACACACATTTATTGTGCACATAATCACCTCATAACATTCAAGAAATTGTAACTTCACATTCGCATTTAATTCAGACAACCAAAAACACATATTCAAAGTTTCCAAGATACAATTCACAAATAAGTCCTAATTCTTAATTAATTATTTCGCTCCATAGATGACCATTCCTGATCATTTATGCAATCACACCACCCCTAGGGCTAGATACCAATTGGAACCTTCTCAGTTTTCAATTTTCTTTGCTTGTGACCCCTCAGTTGTGACAACGACGTCTAGTTTACTTCGTTGAGATACCAATTGGACTCAACTCATACCACAAGCGATAATAGTAGCTAGCGAGCCCAATAAAACTACTAATTTTAATCATAGAACCTGGTCGAACCCAATTCTTAACCGCCTCAATCCTTAACTGATGGTAACCAGACCTTAAATCAATCTTAGAGAAAATTGATGCACCTTGCAATTGGTCAAAAATGTCATCTATCTGAGGCAATGGACACTTGTTCTGAATGGTGACCCTATTCAATTATCGGTAGTCTATAAACATCCTCTCTTGCTAGTGATGGTATAGCTGTTGTTGCTCTAGTTTGGACCAAATAGTGAATGAGGAAAAATATCAATTTGTATCACCCAAATCCCAATTGGATTAAAGTCATAGCACAAAGGAGTAGAAAGAAGTAAGTTTTTCCTAAAGTCTTATAGCCTCTCGAAGAAAAGTACTGACGTCATTGTACCGTTCCACAATACTCTACTAAACTCGTTTTGGTACAATGAGATCAACGAACCTAAGGCTCTGATACCAACTTTATCACGACCAAGACCGTCGTGATTGACACCCATACAAACCCTCCGGTGGGAGAACCACTACTACAACCCAAACAAGTAAATTATAAGAAAACTAAGGCATATAAAGATACGGAAGCAAGTATAAATGCTGAAATTATATAGACTTCCGATAAATTCCAAGGTTTAAACAAACAACTAACCAAACTAATGCAGAAGAACAATTCCTAGAACCTGAAAGTCACTGTACCAAAACTCTACTAACGACAAGTCGAAGAACAAGGAGTACAACCCCGAAACTAAACAACATCTTAACAAAAGTCAAACGCCGAAAAGAGTGGACTTAAACAATAAAGATCCATGGCAGCCTGAAAGAACTGGTTCACCCTTGAATACGATCACACTCAATAGTCACCTAGTTGAGGTTTATCAATAGCTGCCCGAAAATGCCCTGTATTCAAGAAAGAACAACCAAGTGCATTATCAGTACACAACTATAGTGTACTGGTAGGATCACATGACTATTCCAATAAGTGAAACACATGCAAGTAACCACAATATTATAAAACAAGCATATACCGAACATATACAATATTAGTCATCTCTTACCAACAACACGCAATTTCACAAGTCTCAAGAGATACAATTATCCTTTTAGAGCAACATAAAGTCTTCCAATATCATCATCATTAGATATGAACGTAATTATCACAAGTAGATACATAACACAATTCAACGGTCCTCTCACGGAACCCAATTCAATGGTCCTCTCATAAAACCCAATTCAATAGTCCTCTCATTGAACCCAAACCCATGTTGTTAGCATATCGGTTTGTGGTACCCGATCAAAGTTCGTGTGCTGGAATGTGGCAACCATTCCCATGTTTATGCCAGAACGTGGAAACGGATCTCATGTTTATGCAGGAACGTGGCAACCGATCCAATAAAAAAATCACAATCACAATCACAATGTATATTCTCACAATCATATAACAAGAGGTGATTTTATGGCATACAATTATTCAATTATCCTCATTTACAGTTAGGGTTATCAATAATGCAACATTCGCATACATAAATGCATTGTTATGAGCAATTAAAACATATATCACACTAACATGAAATCACAACCATCACCTACCTCGAAACAAGCTTGAAACCCTAAGAAACTTGATCTTTCCCTTTTCGGATTCGTTCCGCTTGTTCTTGGTCTACAAACAATCAATATAATACAAAAATCAATAAAAAAATCACTAAATACCCGAATTACTTACAATTTTATGAACCCTAGGTCAATCCCATGATCCCATTTATCCAATTTAGGGTTGTTTCCACCATAGAATCTATAACAAAATCCACCCCCATCAATATTTATCCATTCTACTACGTTTAAGGATCAAAAAGTAGATTCGAGGAGTGAAAAACTTACCTTTAGCCTCAAGAATGGTGAAAAATGAGTATGAGTCATCTGTGGTTCGTTCTTTAGCTCTAAAAGTTGAAAAATGCATAATAAGGTCGTTTAAGGGTTTATTAACGAGCTTAATTAAGTCGTGTCGAGCCCGCCATAGCGGTCCTCACCCCGCAACAGCAGCCCCGCCAGAGAGACAAAAATCCCCGCCAAGGCGGCTTGCATGAACCAGTGATCTCTTTAAAGAATTCCAAAATTCCCATTTCACAACACACCCTCATCCCATGACACTCAGAAAATACCCGTTCACGCTAAGATCAGTTTAAGGAGTTCACACTCAGAAAATACCCGTTCACGCTAAGATCAGTTTCAGGAGTTCTACTCACCCAAATTCAATTCTGTAAAGTCGTACAAGATCCTTAACGTCTTAACTATCCATTATGTAATCAAATTCATTAATAGATCTCTCATTTGTTACCAAATTTCCCTATACCTCATTGACTCCTATTTCGTCTAAATCTAAACTAGGCTAGGAAATCTCAAGTTACTACGAAAAAGTTTTCTAGCCCCAATTCTTTCCTCATTGGCTTTTCTATAATGACGGGGACATGTCGTTATAATAGATAGCAATTTACCCATCACTCGTCCCCAAGTGACAAACTAGGAGAAAAGGACTAAAGCAAGAATATAGTAGTATCAGAATCATCGAATAATAAGGGATACTTGTCCCACATACTTTTTCTGTCGACTCTTGCCTGCTAGAAGCTTAGATTGGATACTTCTCACCTTACCCTGACATATTTCACCAAATTAACTCCCAAAGGTTTCACATCTTCAACCTTAAACCAACCAATTGAACACCTACACATCCTCCCACACAATGCCTTAATGAAGTCATCTCAATACTTGAGTAATAAATGTTATTGTATGTAAACTTAACTACAAGAAAAGTGATTCCCAACAACCACCAAAGTTGATCGTACACACATCTACAACATGTTATCAAGGACCTTGACACAATCATCCGGACGAATCCTTTAGCACTTAATCATGATAAAATTCCAAGTCAATACTCGCTTCAAATAGAAGTGAACTTGAATCAACCAGCACACACTCATAATACCCAAACAATCATAGTTCTTAACAATATCTCCATCCCACAACATAAATTCCCATGAGCTTAAGTTATTACAAATTTGATTTTTAGAAATTAGATACTCATCGAGGGATATGTCTAAGCATAGAACCCCTCCAACAACACTATCGAATTTTGGATTTAGCAATTGTAGATTACCTCTTAAGAACAGTAAAATTGGATTCGATGATCCCCACATTCAACCACACATAATCAATATATGACCTTGACGACTTGATGGACATTAAGATTGTCAGACAACCATAATTACATATGTTAGCTCTTCTATAAGCTCTCATAAATAAGGTGGTACATGTAGAACCACTAAAAAACTTTTAACAACTCCAAGACAACACCAATTATGTCATCCTAAATAACCAAATCTTCCCAATATTCCTACTCAATCATGAGAATATCGCAGGATTTGATACCTTTGATCCACCACTAGGGATCCACCCACAAAAGTGAAAACACACGAGAGCATTCAAAAATATATAAATCACAATTTAAAGACATATAAAGTCTTTCGAAATTTGTTTTAAATTACAAAAAATTCGTTTCAAAATTACAAATAGTTCATAAAGACTATTTTATCAAGATTTCTAAAGTTCAACCTAATAATTAGTTCATAAATTCTATATATCAAGATTTCTAAAGTTCACAACCTTATGAAGTTCTAAAATCCTACAAAAAATCAAGTTCTCTAAAGTTCACACCTTTAAGTTCTAAAATCCTACAATAATTCAAGATTTCTAAAGTTTACAACTTGAAGTTCTAAAATTCTGCAATAATTCAAGATTTCTAAAGTTCACAACCTAAAGTTTAAAATCCTACAATAATTCAAGACTTCTAAAGTTCACAACTTAAAGTTCTAAAATCCCACAATAATTCAAGATTTCTAAAGTTCACAACCTAAAGTTCTAAAATCCTACAATAATTTAAGATTTCTAAAGTTCACAACCTAATTAAAGTTCTAAAATTCTACAAAAATTCAAGTTCGTATCTAATTTCTAGAATTTCTAAGTTCAAGAATATAATTCAAGAAACCTAATTTTCAACAACAATATAATACATATAAGAACAAATACAATGACAAATTGAAAAATTCAACTAATCTCTAACTTTTAGTTTCTAATTATTTGTTAGTTCTAACTTCTAATACTTAATTTACAATCATATTTAAAAATTCCTAATTTTTCTAACTTCAACTTTCAAACTTACTAAATTCAAGAACTTCTAAGTTGGAAGATTCAACTAATCTAATTTCAACTTTCATATACTATCCAATATTTTTCTAACTTCAAAGTAATCTAACTGTCATATACAATTGAATGCTTTTCTAACTTCACCGCCAAACATACTAAATTCAAGAATTTATAAGTTGGAAAATGCAACTAATCTAACTTCTAACTTCTAATTATTTATTAGTTCTATTTTCTAATACTCAATTCACAATCATATATTTTTTTTAAAAACCCCAATTTAGAAGAAAACCCTAAAATCAAAAATTCCCAATTCTCTAACTAACTGATAACAATCGAATATACAAATTAACAATTCAATAACACAATTCATCAAACTAAAACAATACACTAATTTATAACAAATCAAATATTACTAGAATTGAAAAACACTAAAATTAAATCCTAACCTTAACAAGCTAAGGAAAAGAGGCAGTGGGGACGACGAGGAAAGGCATCGACGAGACTAGTGCTCAAGGAGAGAAGGGCGGTGGCGGCATGGGGTGGCGGCGGCGCAACAATTTGGTTTTAGAGAAAAGGGAGATAAGAGAGAAGAGAGAGAAAGAGAGATGGGAAAATGGGGGGGGGGGGGGAGAACTTGCTTTTTGGTTCAACATAATTGAAAAAAAGTGATGGACAATGTCTCTTTGTCCGTCGCTTTTTAAAAAATATTTGACTAAAAAGCACCGGACTAAGAGACGTTGTCCATTACTTTTTAAAAATGTTTGACTAGATATTTTAACCAAAAAACTATGGACTAAGAGATGCCGTCCGTCGCTTTTTAAAAAACTAATTAATAAAATAAAATAAATTGAAAACAACGAATAGCGTGGTTATTGTTTAATTTATAAATAATTATTTTTATTAAAAAGCGACGAACGACGTCTTTATATATATTAAATAAATAATTATTAATTTTATATATATAACGCAAAAATCCGCAAAAAAAGTGACGGACTAAGAGATGCCATCCGTCGCTCTTTGTAAAATAATTTTAAAAATAATTATTTTTATTAAAAAGCGATGGACAGTGTGGTAAATGGTGTCACTTTTTGGAGCAACGCAATTCGACGCTTTTTGGCAATTTTAGTAGTAAGTGTTGGAGTAACGTAAAGAAATTTTGGAGCGTGTATCGTTGGGTTGACTCGGGGTAGGCAACGATTATCCTAGCTAAGAATATAGAGTACTCTAAAAATGCATGTGTTATAGTTGGGAACCTTTGGGGAAATTGGAAAAGAAAAGAACCCCAAAAAAATGAAATTGGGAAAGAAAAGAACCCCAGAAAAATTATTGGCAGGGATTCTGTTTCCGTTATGGCCGCTGGGGTGGGGTTTTCTCACCAAGGTGAGACCGCTAGTGCTAGATTTCTTCTGCCAAAGCAGGACAGGGTGAGACAAAATCTCAGCCCAGTCTCTCCTATTTTCCCCTAGTCACTATTCTGGACCCCGAATCGTACCCAAACTAACCCTCGCGATCTAATTCAATGTTCAGCAATCGAATATAAGTTATAAGGTGTGTTATAATTGTGGAGAACCTAGGCATATGAGGAGGAAATAAACAAGGTTGTGGTGGCCGGGAAAATGGTAATGCAACTAGAGGAGTAGTGCGTCCAAGCAAGGAGGACATGGCTCAGTTTTATGTTTTTTCTGGGTAAGACAGAGTTTGAGGGTATGATGCAGTGTGGTCACAAGAGCTACTCTTGTATGAGCCCAAATGGCTATTGTTTTGTTTGATCTGAGTTCTACTTATTCATATGTGTTGGTTCAATTGCCTTGGGATTTGATGTGGTTTGTGATATACTTGATGCCCCCATCCATGTTTCTACCCCAATTGAAGAGTCAGTTATAGTCACTCATGTATATCGTGTTGTCTTGTTGTGTGTATGGATTTCAGATTTGGGTTGATTTGGTTTTGCTGGATATGACTGACTTGATATAATATTAGGCATGACTTTGTTGTCCCTCTATTATATCGAGCTTAATTATAATACTAAGTCGGTAACTCTAGAGATCCCCGGTAGGGAAGATTAGAGTGGGAAGGGGTGTACAAGCCTCAGCTAGCTAAGATCATATCCTCCATTCAGGCTAGAAAACTGGTAGGGCAGGCTTGTTTGGCTTATTTGGCTCATGATTGGGATGTTGAGGTTGAGTCTCCCTCTATTGAGTCTGATCCTATGGTGTTTGAGTTTTAAAGAAGTGTTTCCTATGGATTTGTTTGGTATGCCTCCATATAGAGATATAGATTTCTGCATTGACTTGGAAACTGACACTTGCCCCATTTCCATCCATCTGTATCGTATGGCTCCAACAGAATTAAGAGAGCTTAAGGCTCAAATCCAAGAGCTTCTTGATAAATGGTTCATCCATCCTAGTGTTTCTAAGTGGGGTGCTCTTGTCTTGTTTGTTAAGAAGAAAGAGGATAGTATGAGGACTGATGATTTTATCTTAATCCATAAGGGAGTGGATTAATACCAAAATGACAAGCTTATGGATAAAGAAAGTTCTGAGTATACTTGGGTGAAGGAAATTGAAGATTTTAGTAAGAAAAATTAGTGGGATGTAGTATAACCTTTAGAGAGAGGCGAGAGCAAGAATATTTTATTGGATTTTTAAGGCTAAAGAGGTATCTTCAGAGGGGTAGATAATTGGGTTCAGAGACACATGATTTCATTTATTTTGCTGTGTCTATGGTAATAGTGTCACAAGTCCATCAGATTAGTTAAAAACTATTGAAAAAGACTTGAGAAAGGATAGTGTAAACATTAGCTTGAGCGTGAAAATAAGTGCTTGTTTTTGTTATTGAGTCTAGTAATGAGTAGGATTGGATTGTTAGTGAAAGATATTGTAAGATCGATGGAGATGCGATCGATGATAAGCGAAGATCCATGATTTCATAAAAATCTTCAAGGTATAAACTAATGTTGATAAATAAGGGGATTGGGTTATACAGTTGAGTTACAATTCAGATTTTTCATTGTATGTCTACATTCGTAGTGATATATTTTGTCAAGGTATGAATTTGTAAGGCGAGAAAAGATCAATTGTATCTGGTATTGAGCATTTGAAAGGACTACACCTGGGTTGATTCATAAAGTTGATTACTATTGAGTGTTAAGTACCTAAGAAATATTTCATCTAAAAAGTGTTGGCTTATGAAACGTACATGGTCGGAGTGTTATGATGGTTGTTAGTATTGTGAGTATGATTCACTAGCTATGCTCTCGTGTGTTTTCACTTTTGTGAGTAGATCCCTAGTGGTGGACCAGGGGTACCAAAATCCTAAGATGTTCTCTTGGTTGAGTGGGAAAATTGGGAAGATTTGGTTATTTCGAATGACATAATTGGTGTTGTATTGGAGTTGTTAAAGTATTTCGGTGGTTCTACATATACCTCCTTGCTTATGAAAGTTTATAAAAGAGCTACCATGCGTATTTATGGTTGTCCGAGAATCTAATATTTCATCTTGTCGTCGAGGTCATGTATCGATTATGTGTGGTTGAATGTGGGAATCATTGAATCCAATTGTATTATTCTTAAGAGGTAATTTATAATTACTACATCTAGCATTTCGATAGTGTTTCTAGAGGTTTTGTATGCTTGGACATATCCCTCAATAAGTATATGATGTTTAAAGACCAAAATTTTCTAACTTAAGCTTATGGAAATTTATGTTATGAGAAGGGGATGTTGATAAGAACTATGATTGTTTGGGTATAATCAGTGTGTGTTGGTTGGTCCAGGTTCACTGCTATTTGTAGTGAGTATTGACTTGGATTTTTTCATGCTTAAGTGCTAAAGGATTCGTCCGGATGAATGTGTTAAAGTCTTTGATAACATGTTGTAGATGTGTGTACGATCAACCTTGGTAGTTGTTGGGAATCGTTTTTGTTGTTAGTTTAGTTTACATACAATAATATTTATCGCTCAAGTATTGAGATGACTTCATCGAGGCATTGTAAGGGAGGATGTGCAAGTATTCAATTGGTTGATTTGAGGTTGTAGATGTGAAACCCGTAGTGGGTATTGAGATTCGGTAAGAAGGGCATGCGAGTATCTCCAGTAATTCGACGATTCAGATACTACTCTACCCTTAATTTAGCCAGTATTTCCTAGTTGATCACTCCGGGACGAGTGATGGGTAAATTGGTATCTATTGTAACGACCTAATTTTCGTCGTTAGGGAAAAGCCAATGGGGAAAGAATTGGGGCCAGAAAATTTGAGTAGTAACTTTAGATTTCCCAACCTAGTCCAGATTTGGACGAAATCAGAGTCATTAAGGTGTTGGGAAATCTGGTACCAATCGGATGATTTGATTATGATTTTGATTACATGAGTAGTTATATAAGTCGTTAAGGAATCTGTACGAGTTTACGAAATTGAATTCGGGTGAGTAGAACTCCCGAAATTTTCTTTTTCCTAAAAGTAAAGCACACAGTCTCCATATTTGGCTAGTCCTTTTTCTTATAGGAAAATGATTGTAATGACCTGTTCTATCATTATTCAAAAGACATCTCATTATGGAAACCTAAATATTTTTTTAAATATGCTGTCAAATTAATTAAGGATGACACGATGAAAATCTCAAAACTTTGAATTTGATTCAGGATGATGTCACTCCGCCATAGTAGGAATTTTACTGCTCACTATAGTGGTTGTGAGGCCGTTATAGCCGGGATGATAAAACTAAAACCTAGCAACTACAGATTTTATAATTTGGCTCCTCCTCTTCAGTTGGGAAACATACAAGGGTTACTCCAAAAATACTCCTAGGATGTTCCAAGCTTGGGGACAATGGAGAGGGAGGATTCCAGTGCAAATAGCGAGCATTTTCGCTATAAGGGTGTCTCTATAGAGGGATTTGGCCGCTATGATGGGTAAGTCATTGTAAATGGAGAAAATTCCTCAAAATCGCTCATTATTATGCAAGAACATTTTGGGGAAGTGAAAAGGTGACCTAAGGTAATTTTCACTATTTTCATCTGGAATCTCTGTAAAGATAAGTAATTTATTTCCCAACTTGTTACTTCGATTCTTATGCCTTAGAATCGATAGTTGTTATCCTAGGGGATAGTTTGGGCTTGTATCGAATGATTTGTTAAATTTTTCTTAAGTGTTGAGGTCAATTCTTTAGTGTGAGAATGGTTTTGGATATGAAGTAAGGTCACTAGAATCCCCTAGGACAAAGTTCAGTTGAAAGTTTCCTTACCGATTAAGTTTTGATATAAGATTCTGCTTAGATCAACTTCAAACAAGAATATCTCTTAGCGCATAATGAATTAGGTGGCCCATGACCTATAAAGTTAAGGTTCTATGAGTCCTCTTTCCAACTTCACCAAGTTTGCCCCATTTCGAGTTCAAAATAAAATGTTATGCTCGTTTTAGTGAAGCCTTGTCAGGCAATCAAAGTTCTACGATGGCAACTACGGACGGTGGAATGTTTCATGAGCCATAGAGTCTTCTGTGAAGGCTTGCTACACCTTTTTTTTTTCCAGCAACTTCCTGCATGCGTTCCAGGGTTACTTTAGTCCTTTTCCAAGCTTTGTTACCCTATTCTAAGTCGTTTGTGAGTGTATTAACTTAGTATATAATTCAACTAACTAGTTTTCCTCTCGAAATCATCTATCTAAACATTCAAGTATTTAGAAATTCTCTTAAAACTCTTCCTCTTCTCCATCAAGAACCCTCAAACCTTCAAGTCAAAAATTCAAGATACAAGGAGACTTTCCATCCAAGGTTTTCCCAAGTTCTTCCACTCTAAGAACTTCATAAAAGAGTTTATTCTCTGAAGATCAACCCCAAGATTCCAAGCTCAAAGATTTCATCCAAGAAAGCTAATGTTCTTCCTCAAACTCAAGATAAATGAAGTTTCCACCAAAGTTTTTAGTCTAGTAGCTCAATAATCAAGTATGTAAGGCTATCATAGTATTGAACTAGTTCTTCCTTATGCCCTACATATGTTTAAATTCAGTAAAAGAGTAATCTAGGGTTTTATCCTTGATTTTTATTATTTATAAGTATTAAGTTATCTATCATTGTATTGACATCCTTTATGTTATTTTTTCATGTCAATATTTCAGCATGAACTCTAGTATTGTGTTAAATTTGAAAATCTTTTCAAAACAAATGTTTTTTCTTTAAATTGATTTATGAGGAGAGTAAAAGATTAGTTTTGAGAAAGAGTTTTCAAATATAAATTAAGTAAGAGTATAAGGGAAATAAGTATTCCCAATGGTATCACTTTTTACATTGAGAAAGGAGAAACTCTTTGTTCTAAATTAGTTAATGAGTTCAAAGATATTCCCGAGTTGTTACCTCTTTTAAGAGGATATTTTGAGTAATTAACTCAAATCAATAAAGAGTATATTTATACATTTAAGCATGAGTATAAATTTATTAGGAGTATTATTGAGCACTAGTACTGGAATGAGTTCAGACAACTCACATTCCTCATAAACCATGCAACCAACATGGGATAAGGATCATAATTTTTTGATGACTCTTATTGCTTTCGAGCAGAGCTTTAATGGATCCACTTAATTGAGCTGTATGATAACATAGCAAGGTATTAGAGGTAGCGTGGGCAAGTCGCTTTATCATCATATTGCTTAGAGTGATGGTTGTCGGTTAGAGAATCTCTCAAATAGAGTTAAAAGTGAGTTTTTATCATATCACTTAATATGTTGAGTTCTGAGATGAGTAAGTATTTGTAAAGTTTATATCATTACACTTCTTTCTTTCTAAATTTTGCTATTTCTTACATTTAGTTTGCTTTCCATGATGAATGAGACTGGAGGTGGCTACCCAAGTCTTGACTAAGGATGAATTAAGGTTACATCAAGAAGTACTCCTTATATGATTGAGATGATCTATTATGTGCATTAATTATACTTTATGACTTTTGTTGTCTAACATTTATTTTTATGTTATGTTTATGCAAGCTATCATATTTAGTACATCTTTGTACTAACACATACACTTGCCTACATTTCTTATCCAAATATAGGGTATGGTGTTCCCTATTCTCATCCTTGTGGCTAGGATCTATAGTAGAGGCAAGGTTGAAGATTGGTGAGTCCTTATAGCATCCGAGGATTTGGCCACTACTTTTGTTATGTTCTTTCCTTTTTGTTTTGAACATTGATGTACAAGCTGTGTCTCGAGATTCTATTGTATTAGATGGTTTTTGAGACAAGTGTATTAGACTTCCGCTTTGCAATTAAAATACTTTAATTGTGATGAAAATGTTTTAAATCTCATCGAATTCAATTATCTTGACTATGAAATCTAAGTGGCTTGTATGAGGCCTCTCGGGGTCTTGTATGTCATGTTACATCTAGGGGGTTCCCCTGGGTCATGACAAACTTGGTATCATAGCACAAGGTTTATAATGGTTCTAGGATGTATCAAAACCATGTTAAGAAGAGTATTATTCATAAGTGTGAAGTGCACCAAATATGAATGAGAGGCTACAAGATGCTTAGGAAACTTCACTTCTTTATTCGCTCTAAGTCGTGCAATATAGATTAACTCTATAATATCTCTCTTTTAATCCTTTCCTGATGGTCTACATGATATGACTACTCAAATAACTTTTGCTAGAAGGAATGAGGGAGATAATGCAAGTCAAAAAGCTCCTTCTTAAGCTCCTCAAGCTTCGGTTGACCCTTTGGCCTAGAAAGTGACTAATGCAAAGTTTAGGACTATTTTTCAAGTATTAGCTCAAGCTGTGATGGCCCAAGCCAATAGAGAGGTTGTGATCCCCGTGAACCCCATATGTGGGTACGGTGGCATCTAGAGTGAGGGACTTCACTAAGATGATTCCTTTGGAATTCTATGGTTCTAAGGTTGAGAAAGATCCTCAAGAGTTTATTGATGAGGTTTACAAGGTGTTGGCTATTATGGGAGTGACATCGGTGGAAAAGGTGGAATTGGCCACTTATCGACTTAAGGGTGTTGCTCAAATTTGGCTCAACCAATGTAAGGAAGTAAGACCGAAAGTCGCGAGTCCCCTAGTATAGGAAAGGTTCAAGTCTGCTTTCCTTGATAGGTTCTTTCCTCTTCAGAAGAGGAAGGCAAAAGTGCTTGAGTTTATTAACCTCCGACAAGGGAACATGAGTGTGAAAGAATATGCTTTGAGATTCATGCAATTGTCGAGGTATGCTCCCTCTATAGTGGCAGACTCTAGGGTAAGGATGATCAAGTTCGTTTTGGGAGTGTCCGAATTGGTTGTGAAAGAATGTCGTACCACTATGATTTTCCATGACATGGACATTTCTCTCCTTATGGTTTATGCTCAACAAATTAAGGATGAAAAACTTAAGGAGAAGTCTAGAAAACTAAAGAGGGCAAGAACTGATGACGGTAACTCTTCATACTCTAGGTCCGGTGGACGTGGTCGTTCAAGGTTTTGACAAAGGTTTTTCGGGCAAGGCTCCTCTAATGCTCATCCAAGATTCTACAAAGAGAGGGTGTCTAACCCTAAGCTTCCAGGAGGAAATGGTAGTGGGACTCTATTTCCAACTTGTACTAAGTGTGGAAGAAAGCATGAGGGCAAATGTCTAGCAGGTTCCAATGCTTGTTTTGGTTCTAGTAAGATGGATCACAAAATAAGAGATTGTCCTTCAGTTGCTAAGAATGAAGGAGTTAAGCGTCGTAGGGCTCAACCCTATCTTTCATCCAGTCCAAGTGGTTCGGGTACAAATACTACTAAGCAAAACAAGTTTTATGCACTTCAGACTCATGGTGAACAAGAAGGTTCTCCCGATATGGTTAACGGTATGTTGAAAGTCTTCCAACTAGATGTTTATGATTTACTTGATCCCGGTACTACCTTGTCTTTTGTGATCCCATACATGGCTATGAGATTTGATTTCTCCCAGATGTATTGTTAGATCTCTTTTCTGACTCTACCTCTGTTGGTGATTCTATTGTGGCTACGAGGTTTTATAGAAGATGTCCCGTCTCCTTATCCTATAGAGTTACACTTGTTGATTTGGTAGAGCTTGATATGATAGATTTTGATGTTATCCTTCGTATGAATGGTTGCATTGATGTTGTGTTTCTAATGATTGTAGAACCCGTGTAGTCAACTTTCAATTTCTGAATGAGCCTATCCTAGAATGGAAGGGGGGGAAATTCTATGCTTAAGGGTTAGTTTGTCTCTTGTCTTAAAGCTAGAAAGATGATTTTTAAGGGTTGTATTTACCATCTAGTTAGGGTGAGGGATGTACTTTTGAGTTGGTCCCCGTTGTGAATGAGTTTCGAAAGTGTTCCCAGATAATCTACTCGATATTACTCCCGAAAGATAAATAGACTTCGGTATTGACCTTGTCCCAGATACGCAACCTATTTCTATTCTGGAAGTGTTGGATAAGGGTTTCATCCGATAAAGTATATCTACATGGGATGGTCCAGTTTTGTTTGTTAGAAAGAAAGATGGTTCTCTCCGAATGTGTATAGACTACCGGCAATTGAATAAGGTTACGGTTAAGACTAAGTATCCTCTTCTAAGGATAAATGATTTATTTGACCAACTTCAAGGGGCAAGTTACTTCTCTAAGATTGACCTCCAGTCGGGTTATCACCAATTGAGGGTGAAGGAAGAATATATTACGAAAATGACTTTTAGAACCCGATACAAACACTTTGAGTTTGTTTTATGTCTTTTGGTTTGACTAATGCTCCAATCGGTTTTATGGATTTGATTAATATGGTGTTTAGAAAATACCTTGACATGTTTGTGATTGTGTTCATTTATGACATACTAATTATTCGAGAAGTGAGAATGAGCATATTGATCATTTGAGGATTGTGTAACAAATCCTTAAGGAACAACAACTCCTTGCAAAGTTTAGCAAATGTTAGTTTTGGGTAAGGTCCGTGATTTTTCTTGTTCATATAGTTTCAAGTAAGAGTATTGAGGTAGATCCTAATAAGACAGATGTGGTCAAGAGTTGGTCTAAACCTTTATCCCTTTCGGATATTAGAAGTTTCTTGGGTTTAACTGGTTACTATAGAATGTTTGTTGAGAGTTTTTCTACGATTGTCTCTCCATTTACATCATTGACTCAAAAGAAAGCTAAGTTCACATAGTCCGAAGTTTGTGAGAAGGGTTTTCAAGAATTAAAAGATAGACTTACTTCCACTACGGTGTTGACTTTACCAGAAGGGACGAAAGGTTTTGTGGTTTATTCTAATGCCTCAAGAATTGGGTTAGGATGTGTGCTTATGCAAAATTGGAAAGTTATTGTAATGACCTGATTCCTTCATTAGGGAAAAACCAATGGGAAAAGAATTGGGGCCAAAAAACTTTTTTTGTAGTAACTTGGGATTTCCTAGCCTAGTCAAGATTTGGATGAAATCTGAGTTAGTAAGGTCTAGGAAAATCTGGTAATAATTGGGAGATATAATTATGAATTTAATCATATGAGTAGATAGCTAAGACGTTAAGAAAATGGTATGACTTTACAGAATCGAATTCAGGCGAGTAGAACTCCCGAAATTGATCTTAGCGTGAACGGGTATTTTTTTAAGTGTCATGGGATGAAGGTGCGTTGTGAAATAGGGGTTGGAACTCCTAATTCAACTCACTATTTTCATGCAAGCTGTTGTGGCAGGATTATTCCCGCTAGGACGGGGTCACAATGGCGGGCTGGGGGCAGCCATGGCGGGGCAGACATGACTTAAAATTGGAAATAAAACCCCAAAGATGTTTTATTCTGCACTTTTTGACTTTGAGAGCTAAGGAACGATCCCAGGTGTTTTCTCAATAATTTTTCTCCATTCTTGAGGCTAAAGGTAAGGTTTTCACTCCCCGAATCCACTTTTGATCCGTAGAACTTAGTTTCGTAGGTAATTATCGATGAGGGAGGGTTTTGATCTGTGATTTATGGTGGAATAAACCCTAATCTGGGTATGGGGATCAAGGGTTTGACCTAGGGTTGATAAGGTTGATTATAATCCGGGTAATTAGGCCTCGTTTATTGATCCTTGCGTTAATTGTATATTTTTAGACCACAAACAAGAGAGAGGAATCCAAAAAGGGAAGATTCAAGTGCCTTAGGGGATTCAAGCTTGGATTCAAGGTAGGTGATAGTTATGATTTCATGATTGTGTGATATTTGTTTGTTTTTGCTTCATTATGATACATGTATGTATGCGAATGTTGCATTATTGATCACATTATTCGTATATGAGGATGATTGAATAATTGTTACCATGAAATCATGACTTGATTATATGATTATGAGAATATACTTGTGATTGTGATTGTGGCTTGTTGAATGGATTGGGTGTTGCGTTCCGACAGACTAACTTGGATCACATGCCACGTTCCAGCATAAATATGGGATCAATTACCATGTTCCAACATAAATATTGGATCGGGTATCACGAATTGGTACACTAATAGTTTGGGTTTGGGTTCCACAAATGGACCATTAATTTGACATAACTATATATTGAGAATTGTGAAATGCTTCGTTGTTCTTAATGTTGTTGATACTGTATATGTTCATATATGCATGTTATTATTATGTGGTAATGTCTTATGTATGTTGCACTTATTGGGATACCAGTGTGATCCTACCAGTACACTATGGTTGTGTACTGATACTGCACTAACTTGTTCTTTGTTGAGTACAGGGCATCTTCAAGCAGCTATTAATAGACTTTAGCTAGGTGACTATTGAGCCTGATAGGATTCAGAGGTGAGCTAATTCTTTTAGGCTGCCATGAGTTCTCTTTCTTGTTTAAGTTCACTCTTTTCAGACTCAGACTATTTGTTAAAGGTGTTTGTTAGTTTCGGGGTTGTACCCCTTGTTCTTAGACTTGCCGTTAGAAGAGTTTTGGTACAATGAATTTCAGGTTCTAGGGGTTGAATTTCCGCATTAGTTAGGTTAGTTAATTGTTTAAACTTTTGGAGTTTGTAGGAACTCTATAAATTTCTACATTTAAAGCTGCTTCCGTATCCTTAAATGCCTTAGTTTTTTTTGTTAGGTTGTTAGTTTGGATTGTAGTAGTGGTTCTCCCACCGGAGGGTTAGTGTGGGTGCCAATCACGACGGTCTGGGTCGTGACAAAATTTTTATCAGAGCCTAGGTTTGTTGATCTCATTGTACCAAAATGAGTCTAGTAGAGTCTTGCGGAAAGGTACGAAGATGCCCATACTTTTCTTCGAGAGCCTATAGGACTTTAGGAAAAACTCACTTCTTTCTACTCCTCCATGAATGACTTGAATCCAATTGGTATCTGGGTGATACAAATTGGTGTCTTTCCTTCTTCACTCTATGGCTTGAACTAGAGCAACAAAAGTGGTAACACCATCACTAGCAAGAGAGGATGTGTGTAGACTATCGACAGTTGAATAGGATAACCATTCGAAACAAGTATCCATTGCCTCGGATAAATGATCTTTTGACCAGTTGCAAGGTGCATCCGTTTACATTTTTGCTCTTGTACTGGAGACCGGTAATGATCATGTATGGAACAACCTAATTTAAAAATCAGACTTGTCTGTGAGTTGAAACTTGAAAACTGTGAATGTGTATTCCCTGTTGCCTGAATTAACTATGAATGTGGAAGTTGTATTTGCTTGGATGTGATAATACAATCATGTGCACAATAAGTGTGGGTCTGAATTTTGATATGTGCAATATGCTAGATGAATTGATTGAAACTATGCAAGTTGTAACTGCTGAGTATCATGAAACATGTTGTTAAAAGAAGGTCACGACTAAGTTCAATGCAAGTGTCTAGATAATGTACGAGGTGATTCGTAAGAAAGATCTAGACGTGTCTTGCGCTTGAGTAATAACCGCGTGAGTGTCTGGGTATATCTTGGGAATGTGTGGGTTATAGTGTTGAATTAATGAGAATGAGTTGGATTGTGTATCGTTGGATTGACTCGAGGTAGACAATGATTTTCCTAGTTCAGAGGATTAACCTAATTTACTCAATAAAGCTAAAAACCATTGGGAGATTTAGAAATGAGAAAAACCCTAGAAAAATTTATTACCTGGGTACTGTTTCCGTCTGAGCCTCTAGGGCGGGATTTTTTCGCCAGCGCGAGGCCGCCAGATATGTTGGGTATCAAGCTGATAGAAAGAGCAGGAATGGCTCATTTATGGGCTCATATCTCATTCATGGGGAATAAAAGGCAAGATTTTGTTGCAGTTTCAACAATTGAGGCAAGGTATATAGCAGATGCAGGCTGGTGCGCTCAACTCATGTGGATCAAACAACAGTGTGCAGTTCTTATAGTGGTTACTCAGACTATCCCTCTCCTATGTGCTATCATGAGTGCTCTCACTATGTCTAAGAACTCAGTTCACCATAAAAAGGACTAAGCATATTGATGTGAGACATCACTTTCTAAAGGATCATGTTGAGAAAGGAAATATCATCTTGTAATTCTGTAAAATCAAATCAATTATATATTCACAAAAGCTCTAATGAGGGACCTGGTCAAGATAAGCAAATTGAAGTTGAGAATGCTGAAACTGAACTGAATGGATCCTGCCTGGAGCATTCAACCCTCTCATGACTATGCAAAGGGAACATGTATCCTTGTTTTTCAGTTATGTATGTTTTAGCAAGTTCAGTCTCATACATTTTATAGGTATACATACATGGCAAAAAGGCTGAAGGAAAAATGAGGTCAGATCTAGGCAATCACATCCAAACAACAGAGAGGGACCCGATCCATTCTTGAAGGTTAGCACTCTAAACATTGCATTTTGAATTATGCATGAGAACTGTTGCAATTGCCACATGTCTATCATTCGGGTATCTGACCATTGTTCCATCATTTGAGTACCAAAATAACACTTCCTTTCACTTTCTTTATACTTCATATTTCTTTCCATCTCCCAGAAAATTCAAATCCCCTTCCAAAAATCAGAGTTTTTCAAAACCCTCTTTTCTCCTCTCTCCAAACGCTTCAAATGTTTAAATCTTTTGTTCCTAATGGAGAATTTTCAAATGGAGAAATTTTTGAGTGTGAAGAGGGACCAGGTCCAACAAGCAAAACGAAGAAGGTGGAAAAGATGATGTTCGAAAAGAAAAAGGTTGATATTATGAGAACTTAAAGTATTCTGAATAGAAGGGTGTCTGGAAAAAAAAGAAAAAAAAAGTTGAAATGGTTCCTTAATTACTGATTTATTCATATCGGAGGCCTTGAGTAAGTTTGTTTTTATCAATCTTTCTATCATGAGAAACTAAGGCTTGTGTTGGAAGCTATGACAGTTGTTATTGCTAACTGGGATACTGAAATAGTTCGCCTAAAGGCTCAGCTTCTGAAACAGCAAATCAGAGGGACCAAGTTGAGAAGAATTGGCAGCCTTGAAGATTTAGCATGAAACCCCGACGACAAATCATGCTAAATTGTAAGAGATGTTTCTGAATAAATCATGCTAAGGATTATGCTCTACTAATTCTATTCTTTTAATCCCTTGCTCCTAAGCCATCCCCTCTCTCCCTAAATTTCCATGTCAGTCCTCATTTCTCTTTTCTACCGAAACTCAGTGAGTATTGCCTTGGTTCTCATACGTAATGATGTCTGCAATGCTTTGATGGCTAATGGTTTATTTGTGAATGAAAAATGTCTTGTTTTTACTGACTTGTCTCATTACTTTATGTATTTTTACTCATGCTCAGTGTTGCCCAAGTGGCCATGAATTTGCTTGAACTACATTTATGGCAACTTGGTTTACTGCTTTAACCCTTTTTTATGATGTCAAAAGGGGGAAGATTGTTAGCATATAAGATCAATGATGGTAATCAATGATGACAATGGTCATGCCGATAGGGGGAAGAAGTGCTACTTGAAGAGGACATGGTCATGCCGATAGGGGAAAGAAGTTGAAAAAATTTGTCATCATCAAAAAGGGGGAAAATGCTATTTTGTTGTTGATGTGAAGTTTTGATGATTTGACAAACTTCGGGAATGATGCAAAAAGGGGATCAATTCAGTTACCTAAAGAGGCATGCTGATAGGGGAATTGTTGAAAGAGGGAAGAAGGTGAATCAGTCTATTATCATCAAAAAATGGGAAACTGCTACTTTGGAGCTGGTGTTAAAGTTTTGATGATTTAACAAACTTAGGGATCTAACAAGGGACCAGATCCAGGAAAGGGTCTTCTGGTATTGGGACTGATGAAAGGGAAATGAATGAATAAACTCAGCAAAAGGAATATTTGTGTCTTCATCAAATGTTATATTCTAGTGTTTTGATGATCCTCACAAATGCAGGGACCTGGTCTTTGGCAGAGTACTTCCGTCCAGATTCAAAGTAGTGCAAAGCTGTAAAGTTAGCTTTACAACTGTCTTGTCAGGTTGATTGGTGAGATGTACAGCGTACTTCACCAATAGGAAGAACGTATGAAGTTTTCTGTTAAAGTGGTTAAAAACATTGTTGGTAATTGATATATATACACAACAATATACAAACAACATTATTAATTTAAGAAGAGAGAAAGCTAGCAAGTTTTTTTCAAGAACTCAAGAATCAAAGAACGCAGCAAGGGACCTGATCCCGGAAAGTCTGCGAATGAGAAAAGGATGAAAAGACAGTCGACAAAAGGCTGCCAACTATGATGTGGTTGGTGCACAGCCTTTCATGACAGCAGTCTCTCAGCCAATGGCCTTGTCCCAAGGGTTTGTGTCAACCTTGATAATAGTCTCTTCTCCAAAAACACAAACAAAAAATTTGGCAAACAAAAACTTGGATTTTCTCTAAAAATTCATAATCTTGAAAAGAAGGCCATCTTCAAGAAAGAACAATACTCATACTCAACAAAGGACCTGATAGAGTGCTGAAGCATCTTTGTTGAGTTTCAGTTTTGTGTCTATCATTTTATAAGTTTTTGCAACTTGAAAACTCTCAAAAACTCTTGCAAAGGCTAACTCTCAAGAAGTATCATCCTCAAGAGCAACAGGGACCTGATAGAGCTGGAAGCTGTCTAGTTGTCTTAGGATCATATCTTTCGTACTTACATTGTAAATCCGTTCCTAATCTATAAAGGATTCAGATCTCGTGTTCGTTTGTAAAGCCTTAACTAATTTAGTGGGTACCATTGTTTGTTGTTTAGTCAAATTCTAAGTCATCTAGGAGTTAGCTGATTTAGTGGGTAGTGTGGTAACTGCTTAGTTGAATTCTAAGTTGTCTAGTGGTGATAGCTTAGTGGGCAGTGTGGTATCTGCTTAGGCTCAGTAAGTAATAGAGTTATTACTTAGTTGTGAGATTAATAACTTCTTCTCACTTTGGCTATAACTGTATTTCACTTTTGCTTGAAGAGGTTAGTGGAAACAGTTGAAAATCCTATGAGACAGGTCGTGGTTTTACCTCCATGAGCAAGGAGGTTTCCACGTAAACTACTTGTGTTGTGTTCTCTTTATTGTTTACTCTTCATTACTGTTCTTGCTGAGTCAAGGGACCTGGTCCGTTGACTAATAGTGGACACACGTATTCTATCATGTTGTATTTAATTTAAAGCTAATGAAGATACTTAAAAAACTTAAAGTGCTTTTTTTGTTTTGGATAACTCCAACATGAATTCTAAATGAGGATTTGAATGTAGAATAGATAATCAGTTCTTCATTTTTGTTCCATCCGTAAGTTTATAAATGGCATGTTTCTTCAAGGTGCTGATTACATAAATTGCCTATTAAAATTCATTTTCCCCTTCGCGTGTTGAGGAATTGAAACCATTAAAATAGACCCTGACCTTCTCTAACTAGCTACGACGACATTGGACGAGTCTTAAGATAAAACCAGATCACATCACCTTTTGCCTTAGTTAATTAATCAAACAGAAAGAACTAAATTTGCAATCGAAAAATATGTCATATAAATCAAACTTAAAGTACTAAAGTGAAGTGATCAATTTGTAAAATCAAATTTTACTTTTATATGTTCCTAGATTAAACTTTTGGTTAAAGTTTTATGTAATTGTTTAAACCAATTTGTTGATTTTTATTGCTTTCTTTCAGGTTTCGATCGATGTGATTCTGATTATTACTTTTGAATATGTTTAGTCTCCTCGACCTTTGTAAGTGTAGCTCTAAAGATCACTTAATTATCGTCATGTGGCTTTTTGATTTGTGCATCTCTTTTTTTTATAAGTGAAATGGCAACGGAGAAAGAGGTGATTGTAAAGAGTCATCGTAGCACAACAAGGGGGTAGGGAGGTGCAGAACTGTGAAGTTCGGGAAACTAGGAGCACATACCCTCCATTTCAACACCAATGCTTTACAAAGGTAAGTGACACAACTATTACTACTACACTCTCTACATTCACTATTTAAACAATATAATTCTTCTTTTTCAATAAATCCTCCACAGGTATTATGCGAACACGTGTAACGTCACTCAACTACAATTGTAGCTGCGCAGAACTAGATGGCTACAATGTTGCTATTCTGTCCTTTGCCAATACCTGCTTATATAATTGTATTGTGTAAATATGTAATTGGTAAATATCATGGATATATGTGGATAAATAGTAAAGTGATGAATGTTAACACTCTGTAAATATATCCTACATAACTTCTAAATTTGCATTACAACATAATGTTTTCAAACGCAGGTATATGTTGGGCCCGACCGTGCGCGCACGGGAAACATACATCTAGTTATATTATTAACCACCACATTAAATAAAGAAAGTTATTGTTTGGGTATAAAAATAAAATAATTTTAAATGGCCAGAATTTGATCAGAATTGTGAAAAGACTTAGATAACCTTGTTTTAGATTTTATAATATTTTCCTTCTTCCTGATCCACATTGCTAAGGAAGAATATGTTGCTCTTCAGGTTGAGAATAAAACTCTGTGTTCTGACCTGACTACGTCTCAAGGGAAGTTGCTAAGTTAAGGGAACAATTGCTGCAACAACAACTTAAGAACAATGCTCGAGTGGATCGTGTCCTCCAGCTTCTCGCCTCGTCTCCCTCTCTCACCAAGCCATATCCATCCACCTCTTGAACATAAAACTATCGTTCCATTTTCTTTTGCTTCGGTTTGAAACATTATACTTTTCTTTGTTTTGCATGTGGTGGATATTTTGGTGGAGCTCTCCTGAGCTTAAACTTTAGTGCATCCTGATTTTTATGGCTATTTTGTTCTTGCATGTGATGTATTTTTGTTGCTTGGGTTAATATGGCATATATCCTTAAACTGATATTGATTTTTCTTGTGTTTTCTGCAGTGTTGCCCCTTGGGCTTTGAGTTTTTGTGGCTTGTTGTTGTTTTATACTCACCTCTTCTTTTTGATATGCCAAAGGGGAAGATATTGTATTGTCATGTGTATGTTGTGTAGTGTTGATATTGTATAGGAAATGAAGTAGATTTGTCATCATAAAAAATGGGGGAAATTGATGATTCAAATAAGGTTTTGATGATAGACATCATGAACCAGGTTCACTTCAATTGTCTTAGAACTCAAAAGCAAAAGGGCGGAAAAAAGATCTCACACAGAAATAAAAAAGAAGAGTTTGCACTAAAGAGAAAGTTGAGTCAAAAGAGGAAAACATTAAAAGAAGGGGTCATGTACGAATAAGGAGTTATGGCACACATGTTATAAAATGAAAGTGATTAGTATTTAAAGAAAAATATAATTTCTTTCCTAGTACAAACATAACTTCGTTCCTTATAAAAATTGGATTTGAAATAAATCAGGCTTTATAAAAGGACAAGGTGGAAGAAAGAAGAGGTTGTCTTTTGCATAATTCAAACAGAGTGAAGAGAGAGAGAATTACAACGAAGACCAAAGCATTCAAGAAGAGAATATTGAAAGGAGTACTAGAGTTAGGATTTAATTCGAAATAATTGAGTTACATTGATTCATTATTGAATCAATGTTTGGGAAGGGGTGTCAGAGAGTTTGACAGAATTGTAAACAACAAGTGGGTTTGACTTCTTGGGGTTAGAGTTAAGAGAGAGTTTTGTAAACAAGAAGTGAGTTTGACTTCTTGAAGAGTAGAGTTTTCGATTTGAGTTAATCGAAAAGGGTAGAAGTTGTAGAGTTAAAATCATAGATTCACTGAGTTCTAATCTTGAACTAATATAAAACTTCGGTGTGGTTTTTCCCTTCCTTGAGTTAGGAAGGTTTCCACAATATATCTATGTTGTTGTCTATTAACGTAATTATCTTGTGCGTTATTCAAGAACCTAATTCTTGAAAACTGGGTAGGGTTTCTTCAATTGGTATCAGAGCAGGTCTTTTCCTTAAAAGACTCACATCTTGAAAAGAATCAATGGCAGCCCCACCTACCCCACAAGAAGGAGCTTTTCAAACTCGACCACCACTGCTCAATGGAAAATATTATGGATAGTGGAAAAATCATATGATTGATCACTTTATAGGAGAAAATCCTGATCTTTGGAGTGTAGTCCTGGATGGACCTACTATACCCATAAAGAAGGGAGACGATGAAACCACCCAGGTACCAAAGGAAAGGAAAGAATGGGATGTTGCGGACAAACTCGCCATTCAAAACAATGCCAAAGCTAAAAATATCTTAATATGCGGCATAGGTCTAGATAAATACAATAGAATTTCATCATGTCAGGATGTAAAGTAAATTTGGGAAAATCTACAAACTGCACATGAAGGAACAACTCAGGTTAAGAAATCTAAAATTGACAACCTGAACAGACAGTATGAACGAAAACTCTTTAAGTGACCTACCTGAGTCGTGGGAAAGTAAAGTGGAAGCCATCACTAAAGCACGTGACCTAGATAAGCTAGCTATGGATGAACTTATTGGAAATCTCATGACCTATGAATCAAAGAAAAATTAAGAAAACGAAATTGGCAATAAGAGAAAGGAGAAGAAACCTAGTTCTAAAAACTACCACACCTGAAGACTTTGAGGATGAGAATATTGCACTTATGACAAAAAGGTTCTCTAGAATGCTAAAAAGGGTACAAACATTTCAAAGAAGAGGTCCTCAGAAGATAGCTGAAAATTCAAGAGAACATGTATGCCATAAATGTGGAAGTCCAGATCACTTTCTCAAATTCTGTCCACTCTGGACCTTGGAACACAAAAGGAACAACTCAAACAAAACAAAAGATGTCAAGAATGACAAATATATTCCTACCAATAGAAGGATGACTAACCAAGATTCCGATCTCTCAATGAAGAAATCATTTGCTTCAATGGGAGGCATGTCAGAAGAAGAGTCTGAAGATGAGGAATTCGAAAATCAATCACTACTTGTAATTGAGCAAACAGACAAATATGACTTTCTCGCACTAGTAGCCATAGCTGAACGAGAAGAAAAGGAAAGCAGTTGTCAAACACAAGAAATAATTTAGGCAATAATGGTTGGGTCAGACTCCGAAGAAGAAGAAGAAGACGACAAACAGGATCAGGTTAGCTTTCATCATATTAAAGAAAATCTTGACTCATACTAAAAAAGGGAACTAGAATCTCTTTGCATACTCTCATAAATGCATAACAATCAACTTGCTCCAAAAGAGATTTAATAATGGAAGAGTGCATTATTAAGAGATGAAAATGAGAACCTAGAACAACAAAATCACTAGCTTCGCAATAGGGTAAAAGAATTAAACAAAGACCTTCAATCTATGATTATAAGAAATGAAGATCTCCAGAAGAAATTCCACATGACCAAAATGAAAGCAGAACATAACCTGAGATGGACCAGATCCTCCATACTACTCGATTGCATTAAAAAAGGTCAATCCTCTACTAGACATGAAATAGGATTCTCTGAAAAAAAGAACCCCAACATAGATTGTTTGTGCTCTCACTGTGGACTAACAGGAAGTAAAAGTTATGTATGCAATAAAAAACAAACAACATATAAGAACAATCTTACTTTTTTGCAAAAGACACAAAAAGGAAAAATCATGAAGCCGATTCCCACGCCCAAATCCCTTCCACTGTGGGAAAAGAAAAACCTTATTCATCCTTTTTCTAACAAACATGGACCCAAGTGGATCTGGGTACCCAAAACTAACCTTGGTTAATGATTGCAGATTTCAACAGGAGGAAGCTAAAGCAATGTTACCTAGACAACACATGCTCCATGCATATGAGCGGAGATAGAAACAACTTTCTCTCACTAAAAGATTTTAAAGGCGGAAATGTAGCCTTTGGAAATGGAAAAATGGGAGAAATACAAAGAATTGGAAAATTGGGTCTCAATCTCACCCGAGCAATATATAATATGTACTATGTGAATGGATTACAACACAAGCTACTAAGTATATCCTAGATGTGTGACAAAGGAAACAAAGTGATTTTTGCTACTAATGAATGTAGAGTGGTGAACTCAACCTCAGAGAACTGTTCTCCTTGGGAAAAGGCACAAGAATGTATACAAAACTGATATAATGATCCCTCTAGAGAACTCGCTCACCTGTCTTAGTGCCATCACTGACAGTTCTTTTATTTGACACAAAATAATGGGACATATCAACTACTCCACAACCAACAAACTGATATCAAAGGACCTGGTCAGAGGACTACCTTAAAAGAAACTCAATGGTGAACAAATCTGTGGTGCATGTGCTCAAGGTAAACATATAAAATCCTCACTCAAACCAAAAGTAGTGGTAAGCACAACAAAACCTTTGGAACTGCTTCACATGGATTTGTGTGGACCAATACGTGTGCTAAGTAAAGAAAGGAAAAGGTATGTATTCGTAATTGTAGACGATTATTCCAGATTTACATGGACTATATTTCTGGCAACAAAAAATGAGACATATGATATGTTTGAAATTTTTGTGAAATTGGTTCAAAAGAAATTCAGTAGTGAAATTGCCAGCATTAGATCAGATCATGGTTTAGAGTATGAAAACTCCAATTTCCTAAATTTCTGCGCCACAAATGGTGTTGATCACAACTTCTCCATACCAAGGACTCCACAACAAAATGGTGTGGTGGAACACAAGATTAGAACATTAGAAAACACTGCTCGAACCATATTGATATAAAGCAATCTACCAAAATTCTACTAGGTTGAGGCAGTAAATACCTTTTGTTACCTTATTAATAGATGCATGATCAAGTCAATATTAAATAAAACTCCTTATAAATTGTTGAAAGGAAGAAAGCCGAATTTGACACATCTTCGGTAGTTTGGGTGCACCTGATATGTGCATAACAATGGAAAAGGCACAATAGGCAAGTTTGATGCAAAAAGTGATGAAAGAGGGTTCCTTGGATACTCAGTACAAAGCAAGGCCTACAAAGTTCTCAACAGAAAGGTGTAATCGAACACTTATGGATATGGTTATGAGTATGATGGGTATTTCCTCATTACTCAAATCATTGTGGATGTATGCTCTTTAAACCGTTGTATATTTATTGAACAGGATTCCTAGTAAGGTAGTTCCAAAGACCCCTTTTAAACTGTGGACTGGAAGGAAGCCTAGTTTAAGACACTTGCATGTTTGGGGTTGTCAAGCGGAAGCTAGAGTTTATAATCCACATGAAAAGAAACTAGATTCTCAAATGGTACATGGTTAATTTATTGGTAGAGAAATCTAAAGGGTATAGGTTTTACTATCCAAATCATAGTTCGAGAATTGTTGAAACCGGTAAAGCAAAATTCTTTGAGAATGGTGAAGTTAGTGGGAGTGTTGAACGATAAAGTGTGGAAATTAATGAGGTAAGGGTAAATATTTCATTGCCCATTAATGTACCTACTTCCACACCAATGACAAATGTTTTTCCTCTTGTTGAAGAACATTTTAACAATGTTTGAACAACATTTGGTTGAAACACTTCAAGATGGAACTAACTCACAGTATTTGACGCAAATGAATCACAAACAGTGTCATTAAGAAAATCTCAAAGAGAAAGAAAATCTGCCATTTCAGATGATTATGTGATTTATTTGCAAGGGTCATATTTTGACATTGAAATTAATAAAGATCTGGTTTCATTTTCACAGGCTATAGAAAGCAATGAGTCTGATAAATGGGTTGATGCCATGAATGAAGAGTTGAGATTCATGGAATATAACAAAGTCTGGGATCTTGTTCAATTACCAGAAAGTTCTAAAAAAATCAGGTGTAGATGGGTATTCAAGACCAAACGTGATTCAAATGATAATATTGAACGATATAACACCAGAATTGTTGCCAAGGGATACACTTAAAAAGAGACATTGATTATAAAGAAACCTTTTCACCGGTCTCAAAGAAAGACTCATTAAGAATTGTTTGGCTTTAATTTGGTAGATCATTATGATTTAGAGTTACATCAAATGGATGTGAAACTGTCTTTCTTAATGGAGACCTCGAGGAAGATGTTTATATGGACCAACCAGAGGGTTTTGAAATTAAAGGAAAAGATCAAATGGTGTGTAAGCTAAAGAAGTCAATATATGGACTCAAACAAGCCTTACGACAATGGTATATAAGGTTTAATGATACCATAACATCTTTTGGATCTAAGGAGATCACCGTTAATTGGTGTATATACCTAAAGATCAATGGAAGTAAGTTTATATTTTTAGTCATGTATGTTGGTGACATTTTACTTGCTGCTAATGAATTAAGCATATTGTGTAGGACGAATGACTTTCTCTATGAACTTTGAAATGAAATATATGGGTGAGACATCTTATGTGATAGAGATAGAAATATTCCGTGATAGATCACAAGAATTATTGGGGCTGTCTCAAAAAGGCTATATCGAAAGAGTTCTAGAAAGAATTAACATGAACAATTGTTCAACAGGAATAGTTCCTATTCAAAAAGGGGACAAATTTAATCTCATGCAATGCCCAAAGAATGATGTAGAACAAAATGGAAATGAAATCAATTCCTTACTAATCTATTGTTGGAAGTTTGATGTATGTTCAAACTTGCACAAGATCGAAAATTAATTTTGCGGTCAAAATGCTAGAAAGATAGCAAAGTAACCCTGGAATTGATCACTGGAAAGCAGCAAAGCAAGTTTGTGGCATATTATAAAGCCACAATTCATGCATTATGGCTGCGAAACTTCATTTCAAGACTTGGGGTTGTCGACACCATTACCAAGCCGCTGAAAATTTATTGTCATAATACTGTAATAATATTCTTCTCCAAGAAAGATAAGTACTCCTAATGTGTCAAACATATGGAATTAAAGTACTTTACTGTCAAGGAAGAAGTTCAGAAACAAAGAGTGTTACTTGAGAATATTAATAATTATCTCATAATTGCAAATCTGTTAACAAAGCTAGCTTACAACCAAAGATATTTGAAGAACATGTTCAAAGAATGAGTCTTGGCTGTACTTATGATTGATACATTTATGATGTTTTATACTCTGAGCTCAATTATGTGTTTCTGATATACATTAATGAATCTCTTGTTTCTCATAATGGTGTATACATTATTGTTTTGAGATATTACAAGATAAGTCTTTATGAGACATTATCGTGGTAGCTTATGAACCTAGTATGATAAGTTGCTAATGTAGTAGTATATGGAAGAAAGTATGTAGCTTTAAATTTATGTACGACCGCCATAACTCGCATTAGTAGTTTGTTATATTACGGTATGTGTGATGGACATTATAGAACATATTTATTGTATACGCAACTAATGCTTATAAAATATTAATGTTATATGGTCACTGAGCCAAGTGGGAGAATGTAAGAATAATTTCTTACTCATGGCCCAAGTTTACTTGTGATTCAAGTAATACCATAAATGATATTTAATGAATAATAGATCTCGTCCGTACATTAGCTATTTGATGGACGTACTAAATTAAGTATTAACCTCTATAAATTGGTCCTCCCTCCACCCAATAGGGTTACCACATATTTTCTACAATAATTCCATCGTTGACGATTGTGGTATACAACTAGGGCAAAGAGGTAGAAACTAATTTACGACTAACTTGTGCTTTTCTCTGTGATAATGTCTTCCGCATCAGGTATGTACCCCTAACGATTTCTATGTAAGATTATAGTGTTTAAGATGCTGATGTTTATTAAAGTATTTAATCTTACATTAAATCCTTCAATGATTGTATACGTAATTGGAATTAGTGCATTAGATTGTGTAACAACTAATATATTGTCCTAATTTTGAGCGATTAGTTTTCAACCCCATGATACTTGTGTTTGTGTAATGTTGAGGTTTCAATCCAAGGTCCATGAGTCAAATTGGTTGAGTTGCTCAATCCAATCCATTTTAGGGTTGGTTATCCAATCATTTTAACGTCAATTATATGTAAGTTTACCCATATAACCCATCATAAAATATAGATAATTATACTCTCCTAGAATAAATGTGAATTATATATAAGTTTACCCATATAATCCATCATAAAATATGGATAATTATATTCTCCTTAGAATATGTAAGGATAAAATATAAGGACGTAGAAACTGTAAAAACTACACTTATTATTAGGGTATGTTTAGTTGGAAAAAAAAATCTTTTTAATTTTCCTATGTTTGTTTAACCTACGACTTTTAAAAAAATATATTTTTCACATAAACTTACTTTCCTCTAATTTTTAAAAAATAACTTCCATGCATAAAAGTAAGGGAAAATATTTTCCAAAACTTTTCTTAAATTTCACCACCTGATCCAACTTCCAAACTCCGATCCAACCTGACACCGATTTGAAACACGTATTTCGACTTTTTAAACAAACTCTTCCATTTTTATTTTGTAGAGAGCACATAACGTGCACAATATGTAACACCAGAGAGTACATCACAGACATGGCTTAGTATCAGCATAAAACATCTGAAGTAAATTCAAACACAACTTTGATCGATGATGCTTTTCGTTGAACTTTTTAAAGCCTTCACGGATATATATATATATATATATATATATATATATATATATATATAGGTTTTAGTGATGCTTCCTCTCGAAAAGGCCATCCGGAGCTGCATTCCGGAAGGACCAAAAATATTTTAGTATCAAACAGTTTCAAGAATATGAACCATTCAAGATGTGTTGATATAGTTGTAAAGCAAGATAAACAACCTACTCCAGACCTTGTACAGATAAGGTCAATAATATAATGAAGTTGTCATCTCAACTGAGCAAAATCAACAAATTAAAGGAATATTAGTTACTAGTCATGACTCATTGAGATGATGACACTTAAAAGACCAATTTTGTAAATGTTTCAGCATCGTAACCTAAGTTGCTCGGACTCTTCACTTACACTGTTGCATCCATGTTGACACGACATGAATGTGGGCATGGAATTCGTACAAGATTAGGTCAAATCAATTTTGTGTACTTTGACCAAATTCAACGTAGAAATTTGGGACATATACAAGGATTTTTATAATCAAAACTAAAACTAAGGTGAAATTCAAGAAAATGGAGTAAACTAGTATATAGAAAATTCTATGTCAATCCTTTTCCTTATATAACTATCAAGGATTCTACTCTTGATCAATCTTTTTCTTCATAATACCTTGTAAGCTTTCCCGTGTCTCATAACTTAGAGATAATAACTCTATTTTTAGCTATTTAAATTATTTTTAGCCGAATCATTGCACCTATATCCATATTCCCGAATCTTAAAATATGGATCATGAAGGACTCAATCTCTAGATCCACACCCGTATCGGACTCCCACATCCGAGTCCGAGCAACTTAAATCATAACTACATCAAAGGGAAAAAACAAAGTATTCAAAAACAAGGCTTCCCATTATCGTGTAAGCTCATAATGTGCCGATACGGGTAAGGCTGCAGACAGAAATGATAGCAAGAGTTGTAAAATAACGTCATGTAGTCACACACAGAACGTTTATTATACAAATTTTCAACCCCTCGAAACAAAATAATCTCCTTATAATGTCTGTTTAATCAACAGATGAAATACAAGTTAGACCATTAAATATTATAAGGACCAAATTATCGTAGTTCTATCTCAAATCTCATTACTTCAACAGGACTAGTGAAAACTATTCCGAAACATATCATCAATATGAATTTCTGTTTTCATGTGAAGTTGTGGCATCGAAATTTTGAAGACAGAAAACAGCATATTAACACTTACAGGAGGCTCTTCATAGTGGGGATGACCCTTAGAGATTGTAAAGATTGTAAGAATAGCGCACGTCTATTCCAACATAAGTAACTTTCTCCCACTTAGCTGCTTCACCTGCCCACACAAACCATGCAATATTAACACTTCAATCACATCGAAATTTAGTGATTTTACAAATGTATATATTTATACACTGTTATTGAAAATATTGAATTTAGTTGAACATGTTGATGGTATATGCTCCATCTAGTTGATGAATGTACACATGTTGAGACTCTAACACCCTTTACATGAACAGGATCAACTGGAACATGGATTGCGAGCCCTATCAAGATAAGTTTGACTCTGATACCATGTAAAGATACGACACTTAGGCCTAACTCAACCCCAAAACCTAACTCAAGAAGGGAGAATTGCTGGTCCATCCCCCAACCAATGTGAAACTCTAACTCATATAATGTGAAATTCTTTGGTAAAATAACACTTGTACCCAGAAAGGAAAACTATTTACAAGTGATTTCCCTTTACTTTCATACACCCCTGTTTTTAGTTCTAATATGCATTTACTGCTTGATGCCATCAAAGTATATATACTTTCATGATATCAAAGAAGAAGAAAGAGTGGTTCAGCGGGTAAATAGTTTGAGTCGTGAATCCAATCAGGGTACATATATTGGGTTAGATCCAATTTGGATAAATAGTTTGTCTAATGGCTCCAACTTGTGTAGTTTTCCCAAATTCCAATCAACTCTAACAGATATTATAGAGTTAATGACAAAATAAAACACCTAAGGTATAAATCCATACCTCAACTATCCATTATTTCATTTACGTTCATCTACTATCACTCTTTTAGTATTAATATACACTCCAATGTTAAATTGACCTACACACACCACATGTTATCATTGGGAACAAATATTTAGTCAACTCAGCATTAATGCATATTTTAAATATAAAAAGAGTGAAAGTTTAAACAGGTAGAAATAATTAATAAATGATTGGGATATAGAATAATTTAAGTGTATTTTTTTAACCATTAACTCTCTATTTAATATGTTTCAATATAACAACATTTCACACAATCAAAAAAAATTTAACCAATAGAAGTTGCTATAGAGAAATTTAACTGTGTATCGATTCAACTCTCATCGAGCTCATTTCGTAGTAAAAATTTATAATCGGAAATTTAATGGGGAGATTGATGATTATGAACTTACGAGCCTCATCGTGGTGGGCGGAAGAAGAGAAATTCCCCTTGAATGCACCGCCGTCGTGGAGGACTGAGTGAATTCTAGATTTGATCAGAGCAGATGCCATTAATTCCGGTGAATTCTACACTCTTCCACCTACTATAAACATTATTTATATTGGAAAAGGACAAAAATGTTCTACACTCTTCCATGCTACTTCTTATAAGCAACAAGTTTGTCAATAACAAAATTAAACTATTGCTTCGAAAATTACCTCATAATTGCAATTAGTGTAATTATTGGGTAATAATTACTCTCTTCGTCTCATATTAGATGGACACTTTCAATTTTACACGGTGATTAAGAAATTATTAATACATTGGAAGAGCTTATCATTTTGCCCTTTGTTTATAACAATGCACATTAATAAAAATTTGTTTAAACTTCCAAAAGTCATATTAATTGTAGGGGTAAAATGAGAAAAAAATGAATTAATTCTATCCTAATTTAGTAAGTACTCAAGTAATATGAGACAAACATTTTTAGTAAGATGCCCATCTAATATGGGACGAAAGGAGCATCAGTTTGGTAATTATACTGGTCTGTTTATTTAACCCAATATAATTAAAATTGCAATCCTAAGATTATATTAAATTTTAAGAATAAAAGCTAAATTATTTAAAATTAAAAAATTATATTAGACAAATAAGAGACTTAATTTTTAAATGATATTGAATTAAAATTATCTTTTGAAAATACATTAATCATAACTAATATTATTAAAAAATAAGTCGAATCGAACCGAAAATTGACCCTACAGCACGACATAAATTCAGTGATATAAATTATGACAAAATTTTTCTTAAAATCTTGTTCTACAAATGGAAAGTCATGTGTATAAGATAAACTAGAGGATGATAAGCTCGTGCAAGCACGGGCCTTATGTAAATAAAGATAATTATAATTCAATTAATTTAAATAATATTTATTAAATTGAATTCATTTGATTCGAATATGAATCATTATAGTTTCTGACGAAGGATAACTTACTTGTCTAATATGAATTGGATTGATTTATTTACTTGTGGCTTAGTTTGCATAGGATTGTTATTCTCATTACATGACTTAGACTAGGATTCTTACCTGATCTATATGTATAAATATAACGTGTATTTACAATATAATATAATGAGAAAGTCTTTCATGGTATCAGGGCCCTAAGAGGTTAAAACAACCCAAATTTAAACCCTCGCCATAGAAACAGAAGCTTTGTAGCAGCTTCAATGGTGGACGACAACATCTCATCAAGTTCCTCTTTGCAGGGAACAGCCGTGAGAACACAGACCTCCACGATCACCACTCTACCATCTCCTAGCCTTGCTCATCAGTTACCGCTTAAACTAACATCATCAATTTTTTTGTTGTGGAAGACACAGTTCCTTCCGATGGTTCGCGGTTGTGGACTTGGTCATCATATTGATGGTAGTCAGGTAATTCCAGGGCAGTTTCTGTCTGATGATCAACCTTACCCAAACTACCATGTTTGGGTAAGAGCAGGTCAACTTGTGTTAAGTTGGATCGTTGCTTTCGTATCTGAAGGAATATTACCCCAACTAGTTGGTGCTGAGACAGCCCAAACAGCTTGGAACAAACTGGTTGCTGCTTATGCTTCAGGTTCGAAGCCTCAAATTCGTGAGCTAAAAACACAACTGCACACGTTGCAGTGAGACAATACTAGTGTTGAGTCTTATGTGCAAAGGGAAAAAGGAATTGCGGACAAGTTGGCTGCATTGCAGCATCCAATTACTAATGATGATTTGGTCGAATTTGTTCTTGTTGGACTGGGACCAGCCTATCGACCATTTACAAAATCACTTGAATTGCGTCAAGCAGATATCTCGTTTGATGCTTTATATGGACTATTGATGAATGAAGAACGACAATTAAAGTGAAATGAGACTCTTAATGTCATAGCGTCGACGACACTCTATACTCAGAGTTCCTATCCTCGTGGTCGTGGTCATGGTAGAGGTAGAGGTAACAGGGGTCGTGGACGTTTCCAAAATCATGGTTTTTCTCAGATGCCCAACAACGTGATTTCCAGAATACCACTCAATTCGCTAACATCCCATCTCCAACCTTCAATATGTCAACAATTATTTTTCATAATTGTGAAGGTAAAGGCCATATTGCACGAGTTTGCCCATCACCCAAGACATCTAATGGCACTCGGGTTTCTGGACGACCTGTCTCCAACATAGCAAATACCCAACATTCACCTACCAAAAATTGGTTGATGAATAGTGGCACCACGCATCATCTGACATCTGATCTGGATAACCTTGGCATTCACTCTGAATATCAAGGTCCTGAGGAAGTAACTCTAGGTAATGACTCTAAATTACCAATATCTCATATAGGTGCAAGTTCTATTGTCGCTTCCGACAAAAACTTCAAACTTGACGATATTCTTCATGTTCCTACTGCTACTCAAAATTTAGTTTCCATTAGTTCCTTTACTAAATCTAACAATGTGTCTGTTGAATTCTTTCCTGACCATTTTTTGATTAAGGATTTGGCAAAGAGGGTACCACTTCACAAAGGATGGACTAATAGAGGACTATACTCGCTTCCTGTGACAAAACTATCCTCTCCAGCTTCCTTTGCAGCTTCCCTTGGTGTTTGGCATGCTCGTCTGGCTCATGCATCTTATCCTACCGTTCGTCAAGCATTACCATCTACTATTTTTCAGTCTAGTAAATCTCCTAGTTTATGCACTACTTGTGCTATTAGCAAAAGTCATAAGATTTCTTTTTGTTAATCTAGTTTCCAAGCTTCTGGACCACTTGATTTAATTTGTTCAGATGTTTAGGGACCTACCCCGGTTGTTTCTAATGATGGTTATCGCTATTATGTGATCTTTTTTGATCATTTTAGTAAATACACTTGGATCTATTTTCTTCGCTTTAAATCTGAAGTTATTTCTATTTTTATTCAGTTTCGCACTCTTGTTGAAAAAATTTTTGGTCGCCCAATTAAATGTTTTCAAGCGGACTGGGGAGGGGAGTTTCAAGCCTTAACCAACTATTTACGTGATAACGGTATTACACAACGAGTTTCTTGTCCTTACACTCCTGAACAGAATGGTTGCACAGAACGTAAACATAGGCATATTATCGAAACTGGTAGAGCGTTATTACATCATGCCAATGTTCCTTCCCATTTTTGGACAAATGCTTTTGAAATGGCTGTATATACTATTAATAGATTACCCACACCACGGTTGAAAAATCGATCACCATTTCATGCACTTTTTCAAAAGGATTCAGACTATTCTCTGTTGCGTGTTTTTGGTTATATGTGTTTCCCTTGGCTTCGTCCCTACACCAAGGACAAATTATCACCTCGATCCAAACCGTGTGTGTTCTTGGGATATAGTAAAATTCATAAAGGAAATAAATGCTTTGATCCTCTTTCCTCAAAAAATTTTGTCTCACGTCATGTAGTTTTTGATGAATTGTGTTTCCATTTTTTTTCGCAGGATGCGTTGGTGCACATGAAATCAACCAATCCTCCAACAGATCCTCTCACGCTACAAATCCCTCTTTCTCCAACAATACCTCCATCTCCAAGTAATTTTCCTTCTAACCCTTCCCAGACTACTTTACCAAATAAATCTCGATCAGATCAGCCCCTCACCTTACCAATAACTGAGTTACCTGTATTCCAGCCCTCACAGCTACCAGATGTAGTTGTTCAGCCTCCAAGTTCGATGGTAACACCTATGTCACCACAACCTGAGTTGCCAAATTCACCACCTGCTCGGCGTATAGTCACTCGGGCTCAAACTGGTTCACTGAAGCCTAAGCAGCCATTCTCCATGTCAGCTATTACTCCGACCTTTGAGGAACCTTCTTGCTATTCTCAAGCTGTTAAGCATGAGCACTGGCGTCGTGCTATGGATGAAGAATACAATGAGTTAATACGCAATGGAATCTGGCAGCTTGTTTCTTCCTCCCCAACTCAAAATATCATTGGTTGTCGATGGGTGTTTAAGACAAAATTAAAGGTCGATGGTTCTTTAGATCGTTACAAGGCACGACTTGTCGCCAAAGGGTATCACCAACGACCTGGGATTGATTTTGTGGATACTTTCAGTCCTGTAGTTGAGCCATCCACAATTCGGTTGTTACTATCCTTGGCTGTGACTAATGATTGGCATATCACACAGTTGGACATCTCCAATGCTTTTCTTCATGGTAACTTGGATGAAGTTGTTTACATGTCTCAACCTCCTGGTTTTGTAGATTCCTCTCTTGCAGATCATGTGTGTCTTCTCAAACGATCCTTGTATGGTCTTAAATAGGCTCCTCGTATGTGGAACAAGCGACTCACTGATGCTCTCACTTCACTAGGATTCTCAGGTTCTAAGACAGATAGTTCTTTGTTCTATATGTCTACTCCAACTGACAAATTTTTTTTGTCTAATATATGTGGATGATATTTTGGTACTTGGTAATAACACTGGTCGTATTAAGTCTATGATTACGCAGCTCTAATCCTAATTCGCAGTACGTGATTTGGGGACTGTTTCTTATTTTTTGGGTATTGCAGCATCTAGGATTAATAAAGGTTTATTTTTATCTCAAAGGAAATATGTTGAGGAGCTCCTTCGATGTGTCCAGATGGAGTCTTGCAGCCCTGTTAATACTCCCATTTGCCCATCTTTTAAACTTTCATCATCTAGTGGTGTTCCATTCAATGATCCGACATTGTATCGTAGCATAGTTGGTGGGCTGCAGTACTTAACTTTCACGCGTTCGAATTTGGCGTATGTAGTGAATAAGGTTTCTCAATTCATGCATTGTCCTATGGATATTCATTGGGTGGTAGTGAAACGTATATTGAGATATATCAAAGGTTCATTAGCTCATGGGTTGTTCTTTTCACGACGATCTACTACATTACTTCATGGCTATACGGATTCTAATTGGGGGGGAGATGTGGATGACAGGAAGTCCACCACTGGTTTTGCTATATACTTGGGTAACCATTTGATATCATGGTCATCACGGAAGCAAAAGGCGGTATCTAGATCAAGCACTGAGGCAGAGTATAGAGCACTAGCTGCCGCAACTTCAGAAATCACATGGGTGGAGTTTTTGCTTCGGGAAATTGGTTGTTTTACGTCTTCTACTCCTGTTCTATGGTGTGACAATTTGAGTGCTACATACTTAACAGCCAATCCCATTTTCCATTCTCGTACGAAGCACATGGAGATTGATTTTCATTTTGTTCGAGAGAAGGTTCGTGCTAAGACTCTTTCGGTGCGGTATGTCAGTTCTCATCATCAAGTTGCAGATTTATTAACGAAGCCATTGTCCAAGTCACGGTTTCTTGAGTTGAAATCCAAGTTGATGGTGGTCCAGACCCCTGCTCAACTTGAGGGGGAATGACGAAGGATAACTTACTTGTCTAATATGAATTCAATTGATTTATTTACTTGTGGCTTAGTTTGCATAGGATTGTTATTCTCATTACATGACTTAGACTAGGACTCTTACCTGATCTATATGTATAAATATAACGTGTATTTACAATATAATATAATGAGAAAATCTTTCAGTTTCCATTAACTGTTCCATCTACCATAAAATAAAGGGTTCAAATTTCAGTAGCGGTTTATCCTTAACATTAATTACTTATTTTCTAAATTAGTTTCCAAGACTTAATACTTGTTAGAAAAAATAATAGGAAATATAATTGACGAAGAAGATGGCTTTGAGGCGTGTAAAATCACTTTCTTTAAAGAGATATTGCCCGTATACATATTGGAAAAATACAAACAAATACAAAAAAATTTATTTATACATGCAGATTTTTCTTAGACAACTTATAGAGAGTCTTTATATTTATAGAACTTAAGAGATGACTTTTCATAAGAGTTATGTTCTATCATGAACGTATGACTTTTCATAAGAGTCATGTTCTTTCGTGATCAAATGACTTTTTATAAGAATCATGTTCTTTCATGAGCATTTTATTTAATTTAAGACTTTTATATATTACAAAATATCCAACAATACTAACATCAATTATTACTCCTTATTAGGGTTAATGTGGTAAAATAGTCATGTCAATCAATGTTTTCTTAATGGATACGTCAAGTTCAAATGTGATAAGTAAAAAGTAAACGAAAAAGTATTTGAAAGAATTGAAAGGTAAATTAGCAAAAATACTCTTCAATAGCCATGTCAATCATTGTTTTTTTTAATGAATATGTCAAGTTCAAATGTCATAAGTGAAAAGTAAACAAAAAAATAATAAAAAGAATTAAAAGGTAAATTAGTAAAATACTCTTTTTGTTTATGATTTTTTTTTAAAAACTTTGTAAATAAAAATATGAACAAATAGTACAAAGGAATAGATTCATTAATAATTGTGCATAGATAATTTTGTGGATCTCTTAATATTATGCATATGGAATAAATAAAAAAAAAAACCAATTATGAAATGATAAAGCACACATGTTGATACCAAAATTAAAGTCACCCTTCTATAATAGTAGAAAGTTATGCCTTAAAAGGGCAAAATTTCAAAAAACAGTTGTAAGTTAATTTTGATGGGCTTATAAGCTTAGTCAAACACCCTCGTACGACTACGAGTACCGGCTTAGGTCATTAGCCTCAATCATCTATAGATCTTCACGTTTTCAAACTCCTGGCATAATTTTACAAGTTTTGTAGCTATCACCTCATATGCTTCAGAAAACTCATATTCCTCCATACCTTCACAAAAATACGAATGAAGAAAGTCCTTCTTGACATACATTTGATTAAACTTGTGACTTATTCGGGTAAAAACGTCTTGGATACTCGTCGTGCAGGATACTACGCACACTTCCCTCTGCACGGTTGCTAAATCGCCTCCTGGATAGACTATCACGGGCACATAATTGATGCCAGACCTATAAGAAGTATTGAAATAGTCAAATCCAGATCCAGTTCTTGTTCTGGCCATAGATGCCGCATTATCCACATCATCCCCGCGGTAAACTATCAAGTTTTTCATATACATTCCCTTACATGGATCATACTTAACCATGTAAGACGAGGGTTCTAATGCAGCATTGGTAAGTTCTACAAATGAATGTTGTTTATGTTGAACCTCTTTGGCTGACAAAACCGGAACATATGAACAACCCACAAATCTAATTAATCCTAGACTTGTGCTATCACAAAAGGACCGTAAATTTTGATTAAATGTTGATCCTTCAAACCTCATTGAAACAGTTAAAGAGGAGAAGGCGTAATCAAAACAAACAATAAGAAAATAAATTAGTTACATTATCCGTTTTATTAGACGTCCCTTAAGAAACAAGACATGATGATCAAATATATATATACCTGAGAGACGAGTCGATTCATGTTAACATAGGTGGGGTTTTCAATATCAAGAGAGCGGCGACATATGTCATAAACAGAGCCATTATCAAACATGAGAGTAACATTGAAATGTTCTTTGAGGGAATAACTTGCAAGAATAGTATTATATGAGTCCAAAATAGATGGTGAAAACTCATCATCAGGGAAGGATACACAGTAAATGCAATTTTTTCTTTTGGCTCATACTCAGTTGACAAGCTTTCCAACAGAAGTGAACAGAAACCCGAACCAGTGCCTCCACTAACTGCGTTAAAGATCACAAAACCCGACAGATTAGAACAATCATCCACAAGCTTTCTGATACGATCTAAACATTCATCAATTATCTTCCCTCCTACTGTCTTTTTTTTTTTTTAAAAAAAAAAGATTAGAATTGTCGTCATGTGTTAAAAGGTCCAAATTTAGAATCAATACGTACGAGTGTAGTAACCACGAGCAAAGTTATTTCCTGCATCTTCTTTGCCACAGATAAATTGTTGAGGGTTATAGAGCTGGCTATTTGTTCCACTTTTCACTTCATCAATAACACTAGGCTCAAGATCGATAAACAGAGCACGAGGAACAAATTTCCCAGGACTTGTTTCACTAAAGAATGTACGGAACCTGTAATCACCATCATCTTCATCTTCAGTAGTACTCCGCATACCATCAGGCTACCAATACACAATTATAAGTACATTTGTATTTCTACCATAAAAGTTAGTACTAATTTGTAATGGTCACTAACTGGTTGGTAACACGGATCTAAAATTTGAAGTTTATGAGTTTCTATAATCCACCCCACCTACAAAGCTCTTATTAAGACACTCCCTCGTTTTAAAGATCGAGCATTGCTACAAAGAAGGTAATCAATCAGGTGGCCTGACCATCTTTCTGATATTATTAGTTTGCCAGTCAACAACAATGTAACATAACCAATGAAATCCTATAAGTAGAGTTTGAGGAGGATAGAGTATACACAGACCTTATCTTCTATATTCTTGGAGATGTTAGACCTCACATCCCTCGTGCTCACATACTTTACTATATATAAGGTAGCGGTCAAGCCTAACCCCACCATGAAGGTAGTTTTGAATAAAGAATATAACTAAGTGTTTGGATAAACTCTTGTGTAGAAAGATTGATCTCGTAGTTCTTGATCGGTGAAGATGCATTAATAACAAAGTACAAATAATATGTTTTGAACCCATTAAATCAAATCAAATCGACCACGTAAAATTCCAAACTCAAACTCATAATAATCAAATCTTAAATCCGCTAAGAAAATCTTTCTTTAATTCTCACCCAAACATGTAATGGTAAATAATTAAGGAATCAAATATAAATGTGCGAGCGCACGCATTGGAAAGAAAGAAAGAAAGAAAGATAGAACCTGAATTCCATGTTCAAGACAGTAAAGTTCCCAGCAAGAATTGCCAAGGTTAATACCAGTCTGGCCAATGTGAATGGATATAAATTCCTTTTTATACTCCTCCTCCTCCTTCATCATATTTTTTAAAGCCAAAGTAGGGAATTGGTTTGCTTATTAAGAAAAATTGCCTTTATAGATCACTCAATTCATTTCTTGCAAAACAGAAATCAATATGAGATTGATTGGATTCCCCTGCCCCAATCAAAAAATTAGCTTATTTACCAGATTTTATATATATATATATATATAAACAGTGTTTAACTTAATTGTCATATATATATATATACTAGTTTTTGGACACGTGTGTTGCACGTGTATTCTAAGTAATTTTGAATAAAATTTTACATAATTATCTAATATTATTGCAACACATATTGAGTAATAAAAGATAGATTAAAAAAGAAGTTTCATGAATGCGACACTTTTCTAGCTATTTGACAGTTAAGTTCAAAATAAGTGAATATGATATTTGACTATTGAACAAAAACACTTCAATGTTCATGCTCGTGACAAATAGAAAATAAAGCAACAAAAACAAATTGGACATCAGAATTGTATAGAAAATAATAGACATTCTAAACTATAGACCTTAATTAGATACGTAAATGCAAGCAACAAAATGGAAAATGTATCTACCATCTATAGATATTGTACGTACATGGCAAGTGAGACTGATGAAAATAAGAGAAAATTGATAGCTACATCAAATACAAATCCAATGAAGCTTCTTCGGACAACCTCTGGATTCAATAGAAAAATTGTAAAGCATTGAAGACAACATTTATAATTATTTAAAATAATTAAATATTAAAAGGATAGATTTGTTGCATGAAAGTAACATGAATATAAGAGTGTGAAATAATTAAAATTACGATCCACAATAAGGATTGAAGGTTCTATACCAAAATGAACATCTATTGTAAATTCTCTAAAAAAAAAATCAGTTTGCATATCATTTGAGCTAAAAGATTTTTCTTGGACCCCCAACTATCAGTTAAATATTATCCATATATTTAAGAATTTAAAATTAGTGATATAATATATTTTTTATTTATAGGGAATTATTTAAAAAATTTCTTTACTAAATGATATGCATGATGACCATTAGCTTATATGTCTTTTGCTTTGCATTATAATCTAAAATTATAAAAAGCCATTTTGGATAAATCTAATATTCTTATCATCTCTAACACATACCTTAACTTCTAACTATGATAGTCTCTAAATTTCTATCATAAAAAATATAAACAATGTTAAACTACTAAAGATGAAAAAGATAAAGAAGATAACATGTTGGAGGAATTTTATTAAAAACAAATATACCTTCTGATGACAACAATGTGTGAGGAAAAATAAGGGCCTGAATATTAAAAAAAATTTATTAAGTCAAACAACATCATTCTGGCACTATAATTATTTCATTAATTTTTAAAGAGTAGTTAATGGTTTACTTTGAGATTTTATTTCTTTTACTTTTAAGCTTTCCTTTCCTTTGTATTCGAGATAGCTTTTTTATTAATAAAATACACAACTAATTAGTCTTCTTAGTGGTTCAAATAAAAAAAGAAAGATTAAGAGATTGTTGTGTAATTTGAAGAGAAAGATGATTTAATTAGATATATTATTACTATCAAATTAAAATACTCAATAATGCATTGATGACAATTCAATAAAATCCTTTTATTTCCATGTTAAATGTCACAAATGGTCATTAACAGTTTTATTAGGAAAAGTAAATGGACAAACTTGAATCTTTGTTATTATTATTATTATTATTTAATTGAGATGACGGGGCTTTAAAAAATAAGGATTCAAAGAATGTAAAGAGACATAATATCTGTATTTATTTTCATTCTTTTTAATTCTTATTAATATGTATACTTTCTATTTTTGTTTAAAATTATTAGAAGTGTATTATTTAAGTGAAGTAAAAACGTCACACGTATATATATATATATATATATATATATATATATATATATGAATATAATATGATATGATGATATTTATTTATTCCTTCTATTTAGAAGTGAGACTATCATGTAAGTTTTCCACAATGTATCATAATTTAGAAAAACAACTCTATTTTTGGTATCTATAGAGTTGGGTAAATACGTTTAAATAAAATTTATAGGATTTTTGGATAAAATTAAGTTGTGATGTTGTGATAGGCTGCGTTGGTAAATTATGTTGTAAAATCCTACTCAGTACTCCCTCTTCCTGATCCATTATCTAGTTTAGTAGTTTTTTGTTACTAAATCTAAGTAATTTCTCCCAATATTACCTTTTTTTAAAAAAAAAATCATTTCACTTTACCTTACTCTGTTCATCTCTTTTCTTTAAACCATGTTCTTAGCACCTGCTTCTTTAACCACACCCTGGGATACACAGTCCTTTCGATTCCCTGACCATGGCGGACTTTCAACTTCCCTAGGTATTTACTGGTTAATCCATCGGGGTTACTAAGAAGGTAAAGAACTAACCATTTACTAAGAGTAATTTAAAGAGTATATGAACATATTAACATCATAGTAATATAAAACATCATATTATACATAACAGTACATAATAATACATTATATAGGGAGAAAATTACTAAGATCTAGAAAACAGATAACTACTTACATGATAATGGTCGGAATGAGGTTTCCCTTTCGAGAGTCCCTGGGTGACCTTGCAGCTACTTGCAGAAAATAAACACTCACACTCACACTCTTTGTACACAAACACAACAAACAAACTCTTACACTCTTATTATTTTTGGAAAGGGAAAGGAAATATCAAACTAATTTTTACAACTAAATTTCTTCTTTGTTGTAGCTCTGCTTACTTCTTCGCTCTGTCTTTCTCTTCTTGCAAATGGTCTCTATTTATAAGAGTAGATCCAGATTTGAAGTTCGGATTTCAAATGTTGAAAATAATCTCTCTTTAATGCTGGGTGCTCTTTGGGCCCTATCGTCACATGATTTTCAAAGACGTTTTTCAAAATAATTGTCCTTTTTCTTGTCCATTTCTAAGGAGTGGAGTCTTCTTTATAGGTAGTGGAGTCTTCTTTATAGTAGTGACTTGTGATGTCATTGCTTACATAATCTTTCAATGACATCATTGCTTACATATTTTTTTAGGTATCCAGGTTGTGTAGTGCTTCGGAATCGAAACTCATTCCTGAATCATTGTCTTCATTTGGGTTGTAGTGCTGAGTAAATTGTTCTATTGATAGATCGTTCTCATCACTTCTACTTTCTGTGTCTTCAGGATCAGAATTTGTTGGTTCTAGTTTCGGGTTTTCTTGTATAACTTCTTTAGTTTTTTCTTTAAGTAACTTGCAAAGGGAACTTTTTATTATTTTTTATATTCTTTTATTTTTTTTCCTTTTTGTAGGAATCCCTTTGTCTTTTTGCTTGTCTCTGCCACCGTATTGAAATTTGCTGGCAAAATCCTTACACTTTTTGGCAAAGTGTCAGCCAACAACGAATTTGATGAGTCTTTACCTGCTACTGTTTGAACGGGACTAGCTGTACCTTTAGCTGATACAATAGCTCTTTCTACATTCGTTGGGGAATGTACACTCATCTTATCCATTTTGAAATGAGATGGAGAACTCTTTGGTCCTTTTGGGTAGTCTTGTATTTGTAATGGTATGTTTTGATTAGTATTTCCAAGTAAAAACCTTATTCTTTCTTGTAATGAGTGGATATGTTGTGTCATTTTTTCCTTTCAGTCTCTAGTTTCTCGATGGTCTGGTTTAGTCTTTTGAATCCTTCAGTCATTGAAGAACAATGATCGCAGAAAATTATTTTGTCAGTATCCCTTTGAATATCGTATCGTAGGAAAGATGATCTTGTAGTCTGTCTTAAAGCTGGGTTTATGAAATGGTTTGGCCCAAGAGTCCCTCTAGCATAGTCTAGTGCTTCATTTAAATCGTTGAATCCTTTGAAAAGTGGGGTATGAAAGTCTTTGATTGAGTCTATCACTTCTATCCATGTCTGAAAAAATCCTGGCAATCTTCCTTGAACTACTACGTAGAATCTGAATTTTTTATCTTCATTTTTGTCTGTAAAGTAATGGCTTAATGAATTTTGTTGTACGCTATCCACAGGTTGTCTATCAGGCATCTTTGAGGTTTATCTATCTTTGTTTTTGGTTTTACCCTGAAACTTAGATTAGATGGGGGGTAGAAAATTAGATTTTGTTTCCCAAAGTGTAGTCGTTCCATTCTCGTAGTATTCAGTCTTGCTTCCTCTAATCTTGTCTGTGGTTGAAATAAAGTGTTTCTTAATAGAGTTTGCAAATATAAGTCTTTGTCTCTCAGTCCATTGTTACTTGAACTTGAACTGGATGCTTTGTCTTTGTTCTTGCCTGTACTCATTCTGAAAATCAATAATTAGTTTTCATAAGTCTTCTAGGTTGATATGCTAAGGAATTATCTTTTCCTTTTATTTTTTGGTGGAATTTTACAATAGCCTCGCAGTTAGTTCTTACCAATTTTTTTTTATTAATAATATATAATTTAAAACTATTTAACCCATATATGACTGCTAGAATTTCCACATCTATGCTACTCATGTTTCCTTTCTCTTTGTACTTTCCACTATGATAGGCGCAAATTTTTTCATCTTTCTTGTCTCCATATTTATTGTTTTTTGTTTTTAATACTGCTCCCCATCCTTCTAGGCTTCCGTCAGTTTCTACTATTGGGTAGTCAATTTCTAGTGGGAGGGCTAAATCTAATATATTTTTAACCATTTGTTTAAGCTTTTGTACTAATTTTATGTCCTCCATATTGAATGTCTTCTGCCATGAATTCCTGTCTTAGAATATAAAGGTCCGGCTATTTTTCCTAGGTCTTTTATAAAATTTCGTGCATAATTTAATATTCCTAGATTTTTTTGTAAATCTTTAGTATTATCTAATTTATCAGGCATGTCAAGGACCTTTTTCGCTATATGGGGTTGTAATCTTATTTTTCCATTTCCAATTTCTACCCCTAGGAATTTTATAAGATTTTTACATAACTCCATTTTCTTTTTGCTTATTATAATTCCATTGTCTACAAATAATTTAAACACCGTTTGTAAATGTCCTAGGTGTTCGTTGGTATTATTACTAAATACTAAGATATCGTCTACATATACTAAAATAAAAATTTTATAATCTTGAAATATATTATCCATCTTTCTTTGAAAGATTGGAGGAGCTGTTTTTAAACCGAATTGCATTACCAACCATTCGAAATGTCTCTCTGGGCAAGTAAAAGTTGTCCATTCTATGCTGTCTTCATGCATTTTAACTTGCCAGTATCCGGATTTACAATCAAACTTACTAAAGATTTTTCTTCCTTGTATTCGATTTATTAATTCTAATTTGTCTGACAATTTATATCCATCCAGTCTAGTATTGCCATTAAGTCTTTTATAGTTTATTACCATTCTAACTTTTCCTCTTAATATTTCATTATAATTTCTTACCATAAATACGGCTGACCTATGTTTTGAAGTTGATCTTCTTATTACTCCTAAATTTAGTAATTCTTTTATCTGGTCTTCAAATTCTTTTAGGTCTTCATTTGTGGATTCTATTAAAGCAGTTTTAACAATGTATTTTGGGTTAATAATATCAAGTTTGCAAGTTATATGGTTGCCTTCCCAGTGATTCAGAGGTCTTTCTCCAATTATTTCTAACTTATCCAAGATGGAAATTACTTCATCTAGGTCTTTCTGATTTTTTATGACTCCTATATGTTGCAATCCTTTTTTGAAATTGTAAAGTTCTGTATTTATTTCTATTAAGTTATAACTTTTTTCTAGTTGTATATCAGATAGACTTAGTTCTAATAATTCGATCTCTTCAATTTCTTCAATAACATGTATCTTAGTACAATTACATTCTTCTCCTTTGTTACATTTTAATATATTTGTGTTAAATTTATCAGTATTTTTAAGATACCTAGATCCTGTTGGAACTGATTCTGTTGTTATTGAGGTTTGAGTTATATTTTTTTGAGAATATTACACTGTCTCTAGTAAGGAGACAACTTCCGTTGTTATGTAATAAGAAGTCTAAACCTAAAATGAAGTCTACTCTAATATTTAAATCTCTAACCCATACTTTTTCTAATTTATATGTGGTTTATAAAAGTCTGCACATGTATTTAAAAAACTTATTTGAGCATTACTAACATAATGTTTATATATATTTGACAATCCATCCATTTGAATGGCGGTTTGTGGTTCTGAAAATTCTTTTATTATATCTAGAGGTAGGATACTTCTATTTATTATACTTTTTGTACATCCAGAGTTTACTAGAGCTAATGTTTCTATTTCGCAGTCTTGAATCCTTATTCTGGTTAATATTTTGATAGTATTAATTTTCTTGTCTTTATTACAAATTAATCCCTCAAATGATTTATAATTTTTTTTTATTTAAGAGTTCGATTTCGTCTTCTGCTATATTTGGGTCGGTTTCTTCTTCCACTTTTTCTTTTCCCTTTTCTAGATTACTTACTCTGTCTTCTAAACTATCAATCCTTTTTTCTAAAGATATTAGTGTTTTTTCTGTTGTATCTATTGTTTGATCTATAATTTTAATGTTAAATATTTTGCTAATGCACATAAGGCATCCTTCCATGTAGCAATTCATACATTTAGCTCTTCGGTCGTTATTGGGGTATCCTGTGCAATTGAAGCATTTTTGACTATCTAACCCTTTTCCTTTAGAAAATTGGTGATCACATTGTATATTGACAAAAGTAAAATCTTTAATGTTTAGATCTAATTTTTCTAATCCTATTTAGTTTATTAGAGTTTCTTCTTCTCAATCAGACGAATCTTGTTGTTTTCCTTCCATGACATCTATACTTAATACTGAATATATGCTTTCATTGTTTGACATATATTTATCTACATTTATCAGGGTTTTTTGGAAGTCTTATATAAGTTTGACATTTCTTGTTCTGCTATTATTTCTACCAGGACAAGTATTTGCTAAATGCTCTTCACTTCCACATGTAAAATAGGCTAATCTGTTTTTGTAAATTTTGTTATTACTATGCTTTCTTACATGTTTGTCTTTATTTAAGTAAGGCTTTCTAGCTGCCGATTTTCTTAGATAATATTTCTTTCTAGGTTTATATTCTTGACTATTTTGATACTTCTTTTTATATTTTTGTTTTGGTAAATCCTAATGATAACTTTGTGTTGTGTATATGTTTTTACAAAAACCTGTTTCGTTTGATTTTAACTGCTTTTGTATTTGTATATTAATACATTTTTCTTGTAATATTTCCATGATATGCTGTATTTTATGTTCTATTGACCAGTTAGCATTAGGATTTTACATTACTCCCTCTCTTTTGTTCCATCTTTCTTCTATTTCTCTTCCTAAGGCTCCAGGGAGTTTGTTAAAAAGTTTTTTTCCCAAGCTTTGATCAAACGCAATACCGCTTATAGCGCAATAGTAAAAATAGTCTTTTAGAAAGTTTTTTATATGGCTCCAATTTGTTATACTAAGTTGTTCTAGTTTTATTAAGGCATTCTTTTGTAACACTACTAATCCGCTATTTGAATCTTCTCCTATTATTAGGCTGTGTAATTTATTAGTAAAATTATATGGGTTTGGTCCCATATTTATGGAATTCTTGAGGGTAAGCTACTTTATATGCCTCCCATACTCCTTTGATTGATTCTCCTAAAAAGGTCTCCATGTATCTATACATGGTTTCTGCATCTGTTTCACTATAATGTTGTATATAATCTGCTACTACTATTCCTTTTCATACGTTTTTTTTTGGTATATGATACCAAAATAAATACGTCTAAATAAAATTTATAAGATTTTTGGATAAATCAATTTGAATATAATCTTAATACACAGTATTTGTGAAGATATCAATAAATCTAAATATAATCTTAATTGTTCTAGATATAGCTGTTTTTGTCCTATTAAGAAGTCGTATATACCTGAATAAATTTGTCTTATTTTTAATAGATACCAATGATATTCCTGGTCAATTATTATCTGTTTTTCGTATGACCTAAATCTTTTCTTATATATTCTACATGGCATATATGTTACGACTTGCATAAATAAGTTATCTCAGGATAGTAACGTATGCTCTAATACCAATTAAATACGTTTAAATAAAATTTATAAGATTTTTGGATAAAATTAAGTTGTGATGTTGTGATAGGCTGCGTTGGTAAATTATGTTGTAAAATCCTACTCAGTACTCCCTCTTCCTGCTCCGTTATCTAGTTTAGTAGTTTTTTGTTACTAAATCTAAGTAACTTCTCCCAAAATTACCTTTTAAAAAAAAATATAATTCATTTCACTTTACCTTACTCTGTTCATCTCTTTTCTTTAAACCATGTTCTTAGCACCTGCTTCTTTAACCACACCATGGGATACACAGTCCTTTCGGTTCCCTGACCATGTCGAACTTTCAACTTCCCTAGGTATTTACTGGTTAATCTGTCGGGGTTACTAAAAAGGTAAAGAACTAACCATTTACTAAGAGTAATTTAAAGAGTATATGAGCATATTAACATCATAGTAATATAAACATCATATTATACATAAAGTACATAATAATACATTATATAGGGAGAAACTTACTAAGATCTAGAAAACAGATAACTACTTACATGCTAATGATCGGAATGAGGTTTCCCTTTCGGGAGTCCCCGGGTGACCTTGCAGCTACTTGCAGAAAATAAACACTCACACTCTGTGTACACAAACACAACAAACAAACACTTACACTCTTATTATTTTTGGAAAGGGAAAGGAAATATCAAACTAATTTTTAGAACTAAATTTCTTCTTTGCTGTATGCTCTGCTTACTTCTTCGCTCTCTTTTTCTCTTCTTGCAAATGGTCTCTATTTATAGGAGTAGATCCGGATTTGAAGTTCGGATTTCAAATGTTGAAAATAATCTCTCTTTAATGCCGGGTGTTCTTTGGACCCCATCGTCACATGGTTTTGAAAGACTTTTTTCAAAATAATTGTCCTTTTTATCGTCCATATCTGAGGAGTGGAGTCTTCTTTATAGGTAGTGGAGTCTTCGTTATAGTAGTGGCTTGTGATGTCGTTGCTTAAATATTCTTTCGCTGACATCATTGCTTTACGTATTTCTTTGGGTATCCAGGTTGTGTAGTGCTTCGGAATAGAAATTCATTCCTGAATCATTGTCTTCATTCGGGTCGTAGTGCTGACTAAATTGATAGATCGTTCTCATCACTTCTACTTTCTGTGTCTTCAGGACATCTTTCTTGTCTCCATATTTATTGTTTTTTGTTTTTAATACTGCTCCCCATCCTTCTAGGCTTCCGTCTATTTCTACTACTGGGTAGTCAGTTTCTAGTAGGAGGGCTAAATCTTGTATATTTTTAACCATTTGTTTAAGCTTTTGTACTAATTTTAGGTCCTCTATATTGAATGTCTTCTGTCCATGAATTCTTGTCTTAGAATATAAAGGTCCGGCTATTTTTCCTAGGTCTTTTATAAAATTTCGTGCATTTTTGTAAATCTTTAGTATTATCTATTTATTTCTAGATCTTAGTAAGTTTCTCCCTATATAATGTATTATTATGTACTGTTATTATGAATGTATAATATGATGTTTATATTACTATGATGTTAACATGTTCATATACTCTTGTAATGACCCTTCAGGTCATTTCTGTGTCTTGCCTTCTGTGTATCGTTTAGAGCGTTTCTATAGCGACCCCAAGTCATTTATGACTTGCTGGGACTGATAGTTCGGTCACCTGGTCGTTCGTTTGGTCTTGGTGCGAGTTTTTGTGTTTTGGAGCTTATTAACCTTGAATGATCATTTTCGATCAAAAGTTCAAGAAGATGACATCGGAATCCAATTCTGACGATTTCATCAGCTCCGGAAAGGTCATTTTAGGCTAGTAGCATGGTTGACATGACTCCCGAGGTTTTCAGTGTGAGTCGGTGCAATTAGGCGTTTTAACTTTAAGTTTAAGCCTAAGTTTGACTTTGGTCAACATTTTGAGTAAACACGCTCGGATGAGAATTCCGTCAGTGTGGTTATCTCCGGAATGTTGAGTTTGGTCTAGATTGACCCTCCTTTTGTGTCCCGAGGTTTTCGATATCTTTCCGAGCCCTTTTGTGGGTTTTAACTTAAAATGGCCTTTGGAAGTGGGACCCACTTTTTATCGAGATGACCTTTGATGGAAATTTTAACTGCGCCGTTGAGTCCAGAATATCAAATTTGGTTTGGTTGCATATCTCGTTTGCATGCACGGGGTTCCGAACGAGTTCGGAGCACCCCGTCGGAGTTTAAGCCTTGGAAATTGTTGCAGATTTTCTGCAATATAATGCAGAAAATCAGCCAACATTTTCCAAATTCCAACTCTCATATCTCTCTCATCTCTCAACCGATTTGGGCAATTCAAAAGGCAAAGTTGTGAGTTTTTTCGAGGACAACGTGTTGGTGAGCTTGGATAGTGATTTGGGGTCTCAGTTCGAGGTAATTTCGCGATAAAACCTGGCAGCAGTATCATTTTCGAGCCTTTGATTTTGGTATTATTGTTTTGATCATATCTCACTCATTTTAGCTCGGTTTTGGGTGATTCGAAGTCCCACATGTTAATAATTGTCGAGACTTCATCGTAGAGTGTTCAAAGAGTGCTGGGCACCTTTCGATTTTCGTTTTTTTTTTTCGATTTCCGTTTTTTTTTTCGAGTTTAGAAGGCTGCTTAGGGTTTCTTTTAGTTGATTAAAATGTGAATTCTTGCTTGTTGTGTTTTGAGCCTCTAATTGTGTTTCATTTTGGAACACAAGTTTGGGGTACTGTTTAGGGCCTCTTGACGGAGTCAAATTAGGACAGTTCGGTGCGGGTCCCACGATTCTCGTTTTGACTCCAAAATTGACCCGTCTCCGTTTGTTGTGATTTTGGTGTCTAAATGACCGTAGTAACGTTGTGACTCTATTTTTTATAGAGGGGCATCATTTTGAGACTGTTCGGAAAGGAAAAGCTCCGGTAAAGTGATTTGAAGAACGCACGATCGGCCTTAAGGTAGGCTACGGCTTCCTTTCTTTTAGATTGAGCTTAATTGTGTAAAAATATGTCGATTGGAGTGAATTGGGGGTGGGTACCAGTTTACTACCTTACTTTGATTAGATACCTCATGTTAGGATCAATTGGCAATATTTCGGGTATAGTATCATGTTATCCGGTTTAGTAGAGTTGCATGTCTATATGCTAAATGTTATTGTATGCTTTGTATTGTATGCCTTGTTCATCCTTAACCGTAAGCATGATGTCTTTAGTCTAGATTAGGCTAGCATTGCCTTAGACTTATGACCCGTGTGGGCTGGTTAGCCTTGACTTGCTGCCGACGTCATTCAGATGACCTAGCTCCTTGTAGACTAGAGTAGCAGACTTGAGTCTGATAGTTTGAGCCTTAGATTAGGTGTTATCACTACTTGCTGCACTTTTGTATCTTCTCCCTCGCATTCTGCAGTTCCGACGTATTCTCGAAGGTTTGGTACATCACTAAAGGCGTGAGTTTGAGTGGACGGCATTCCACGGTGGTTGTTGTGGGATTGGATCCTATTGGAGATACCATCACCCCCGGGGTCGTTCTTTCTAGCTGCGCTGGGAACGTATCGCTGGCTGGGTAGACTCGGTGATATCGGCGATCGCCCCCGGGCCTCTCTTTCTAGCTGGGCTGGGAGTGTGCTACTGACTGGGTGTCCCGGGTCGCTCTTTCTAGCTAGGCTGGGAGCTGACTGCATGGTAGGACGACTCGCAATATCTACCTCACTCACGGGTCCCTCTTTCTATTTGGTTTGGGAGTGGGTTTGTTTGGTTGGGTGCCCTCTAGGGTCACTCTTTCTAGCCGGGTCGGGAGTGCACCGCCGGGCCGGGTGGAGTCGATGGATTATCTTAGTTACTTTGGGCCGTGAGCTCGATTTTCTTCTTTCTCGGTAGACTTAACTTTTACGTATATACGTCGGGCTTATGGGGGTCCGATCAGGTTTTATTTGATCTTGCGCGCGAGTGTACCTTCTGGGCATATGAGGGTCCAGTTAGGTTTAGTTTAGTGTACTTAGTTTGTTTCTAATATGCTCGTGTGCTTTCGTTGTATATCCGCTTTGACCTCTCTGTGTCTAGATTCTATCCTTTCTTATTGTTTTTACCCTTTTTGCTCAGTCGGCCTATGATGCCTACTGAGTACCTGTTGTGTTGGTACTCATGCTACGCCCTGCATCTATTTCGTGATGCAGGTCCCAGTACCAGTTACCAGCGGTGATTTATTCTAGCTTTCTTTTGCAGCAGTGATCCGGAGACGAGAGCGAGCACTTGACGTTTTGGGTTTGTTCTATCTCATTCTTTTGTTTTAGCTAGTCTTGTTGCTTCTGAGGCACGCTCTGTTGTGGTCCACTTTTGGGACTTGTACTCTTTATTAGATAGCTCTGTACTAGTGACTTCCAGGTTCTGGGAGGGATTTCTGTATATATTTATTTTGGGTTGCTTCCGCCTTGTTATTCTTGTTTAGATTATTGTTTTTGCTCATTGCTTGATGTTTTGGGTTACGGTTGGCTTACCTACTGGTAAGGTATAGTAGGTGCCATCATGACTCGAGAAATCGGGTCGTGACAAGTTGGTATCAAAGCCCCAGGTTCATTGGTCTCACTTGTACAGAGCTAACGTCTAGTAGAGTCCTGCGGATCGGTGTGGAGACGTCCGTAACTTATCTTCGAGAGGCTACAGGATGTCCTTAGGAAAATTTCCTCTTTTGTTTCGCTTTCGTGCAGCGTGTGTCTTATTGGTTTCTGAAAATCTCACTTGTTTCACTCTTTCGCAGGATGGCTCGCTCGCGAGGTGGCGTGGCCAGCAGGGGTGGTGCACCCAAGCTTGCAGACAAAGCCCCAACTTGGGGTAGACGCCGACCCCGAGGTCGAGAGGGGGCCGCAACATCAGTTCAGGAGAGAGAGGAGGATCTAGAGCCAATAGTAGACCTTTCAGCACTTCGTATACCAGATCAGCCGGTGGGGCTGGGGCCAGCCCAGCCACCACCCGGACTAGTTCTGACTCCAGATCTCCAGGCCGCTATTGCTCAGCTCTTAGGTGTGCTTGGGGGATGCAGCAGCCACCGCCCCGGCTACACCGGCACTAGTACCGCGGGATCGGCTGCGGTGAGGGCACCTTAGGTCCGGTACCACCCGAGGGAGTACTGGCCCTTGGCGGGTGACGGACCTATGCGCTTGAGGACCGAGAAGATGCTTGGTGTGTTTCTCGAGGCTAACACCACCGAGGTTTTAAGGGCTGTGGGGAGGATGCCCACGAGTTTCTTGCGCTTCTTTGTGAGAGGCTTCGCTCTTTGGGCCTTGTGGAGTCTAGAGGGGCCGACTTCATTGCTTATCAGCTAGATGGGCCAACCAGGCAGTGGTGGCGCACTTTCATCCAGACCAGGCCAGTTGGATCTCCACCGATATCATGAGATGAGTTTCTGAGGCCTTCTTGGCCAAGTTTATCCCTCGTAGCGTCAGAGACCGCCTCAGGGATCAATTTTGTAGGTTGGAGCAGGGATCCATGTCGGTGGCGGAGTACGAGACTAGGTTCCATGAGCTCTCCCGTTATGCCGAGATGATATTACCTATAGAGGAGGAGAAAGTTAGGTACTTTGTTCGTGGTTTGAGATTGCAGCTTCGGCTTGAGACCCAGTCCTTAGTTTCTGCGGGTCGATCTTTTTTAGATGTAGTTGACCATGCTAGTACTATGGAGCATCTTTATCGCTAGGCCCAAGGGGGCAGCGAGAAGAGGGCTAGGCATGAGGGCAGCTACAGTGACTCCCGCCCCAGGTCTAGAGATTATCATGATAGGGCCGGACGACGGTTTCGACAGTGTCAGTCTAGCAGACCTACACAGGCCTCTCTTCAGGCATCATATGGTGGTCGGAGTGAGGCTAGTTCGAGTCAGGGCCGCGAGGTGTTTCAGTCGGGTTCTTCAGGCCATGGTAGTCGTTCTTCTGGGAGTCGCTCTCGACAGGGTTGCTATGAGTGTGGTGAGATGGGTCATTGGGCCAGAGATTGCCCTCAGCATAGTGGTATTGCTCCCGCTCCTCATGTAGCTCCCCAGCTTTACCGGCACCTCCCGGTTAGAGGCCGTGGTCGGGGTCGGGACCGTAGAGGTGGTCGGCGGGGTATACGGGGTGGTCCTCGAGGGACGGAGTCGGGTGGTAGGTCGATGGTCGGGCGAGAGGCGAGATATAGCCACTTCTATGCAGCTCCAGCGAGAGCGGAGGCTGAGGCATCAGACGATGTGATCACAGGTACGATTCTTTTATGCCAGCAGCCCGCCTTGGTTTTATTTGATCCAGGCTCTACTTTTTCATACGTTTCTATTTACTATGCCTCTCGATTGAGTATGATGTCCGAGCCTCTGGTAGCGCCGTTGCGTGTGCCAACCCTCGTGGGTGAATCTTTAGTAGTGGATCAGGTATTTCGATCTTTCTTAGTTACTATCCAGGGGCGTGACACTCGGGCTGACCTTATATTGCTTGACATGGTTGATTTCGATGTGATTCTGGGCATGGACTGGTATCCCCTTATCGCGCTGTTTTAGATTGCTTTTCTAAGACCGTTACCTTAGCCATTTCTGGTATTCCTTCGGTGGTGTGGCAGGGATCTCGTGGTAGCACACCAGTTGGGGTTATCTCTTTTATTCGTGCTAGGAGGCTAGTGGCTAGTGGATGCTTATCATATTTAGCCTATGTACGTGATATGAGTAGGGAGGTTCCTCCGGTTGAGTCAGTTCCTATTGTTCGTGACTTCTTAGATGTGTTTCCTTATTGATTTTCCGATTGAGCTTGAGCCGGGTACTCGGCCTATTTCTATTCCGCCATATCGGATGGCTCTGCGAGCTCGGTGTTCAGCCCAGGATCTCTTGGGTAAGGGATTTATCAGACCTAGTGTATCACCTTGGGACGCTCCCGTTCTTTTTGTTAAGAAGAAGGACGGTACGATGCGCATGTGCATTGACTATAGGCAGTTGAATAAGGTGACAGTGAAGAATCGATATCCTCTGCCGAGGATTGATGACCTATTTGACCAGCTACAGGGAGCTTCAGTGTTCTCTAAGATTGATTTGAGGTCTGGTTACCACCAGTTAAGGATTAGGACAGCGGACATTCCTAAGACTGCATTTAGGACTCGTTATGGCCATTATGAGTTCTTAGTGATGTCATTTGGGTTGACTAATGCCCCTGCTGCCTTTATGGACTTGATGATGCGTGTGTTCAGGCCTTATCTTGATTCCTTCGTCATAGTCTTCATTGATGACATTTTGATATACTCGCGGAGTAGGAGTGATCATGAGTAGCATTTGAGAGTTGTGCTCCAGACTTTGAGAGATCATCGGCTTAATGCCAAGTTCTCAAAGTGCCAATTTTGGTTAGACTCTGTGGCGTTCTTGGGGCATGTTGTATCTAAGAAGGGCATTATGGTAGATCCGGCGAAGATTGAGGCTATTCGTGATTGGGCTAGACCCACCTCCATTACTGAGATTCGGAGCTTCGTCGGACTAGCAGGCTACTACAGACGATTTGTGATGGGTTTCTCTACCTTGGCAGCACCTCTGACCCGGTTGACTCGTGTTGATGTTCCCTTTGTTTGGTCAGAGGAGTGTGAGGCGAGCTTTTTGAAGCTCAAGGAGTTATTGACCACTGCTCCTATATTGACACTTCCAGTTGAGGGTGAGGGCTTCACGGTTTATTGTGACGCATCCGGCGTTGGTTTGGGTTGTGTATTGATGCAGCAGGGCCGGGTTATTGCTTATGCATTGAGGCAGCTTAAGATCCATGAGCGCAACTACCCCACCCATGACTTAGAGTTGGCGGCGGTAGTTTTCGCACTTAAGATTTGGAGGCACTACTTGTATGGAGTTCGATGTGAGATCTATACCGATCACAGGAGTCTTCAGTACATCATGAGCCAAAGGGACCTTAATTCGAGGCAGCGTCGTTGGATTGAGCTCCTGAAGGACTATGACCTCTCTATTCTCTATCATCCGGGCAAGGCGAATGTGGTAGCAGACGCCTTGAGCCGAAAGGCGGTGAGAATGGGTAGTCTAGCCTTCTTATCTGTTGAGGAGCGACCCTTGGCTATGGACATTCAGTTCTTAGCCAATAGCATGGTTCGATTGGATATCTCAGATCCTAGACGTGTCTTGGCCCATATGGGAGTTTAGTCCTCCTTGCTTGATAGGATCCGTGGTTGTCAGTTTGAGGATGAGGCCTTGGTGGCCATTAAAGATCGAGTGTTAGCGGGTGATGGTGGTTAGGCTACCTTAGATCCTGATGGAGTGTTGAGATTTGCCGGCCGCATTTGTGTTCCGAGAGTTGGGGATTTGATACAGTTGATACTTTCTGAGGGCCATGAGTCTAGATACTCTATCCATCCGGGCACAGCGAAGATGTATCGTGATTTGAGGCAGCATTACTGGTGGAGTGGCATGAGGAGGGATATTGTTGACTTTGTTTCCCGTTGCTTATGTTGCCAGCAGGTAAAGGCCGAGCATTTGAGGCCTGGTGGAGAGTTTCAGAGATTACCCATTTCGGAGTGGAAGTGGGAGCGTATCACTATGGACTTTGTTGTGGATTATCTCGGACTTCTAGAGGTGTTGACAGTATTTGGGTCATCGTTGATCGATTGACCAAGTCAGCACATTTCCTTCATGTTCAGTCTTCGTTTAGCGCCGAGAGGTTGGCTCGTATCTATATTCGGGAGGTGGTTCGACTTCATGGGGTGCCAGTTTCTATTATATCAGATCGGGGTTCTCAGTTCACGTCCAGTTTTTGAGGACCTTTCGGGATGAGTTGGGCACTCGGGTTGACCTTAGCACGGCTTTCCACCCGCGAGACGGATGGCCAGTCGGAGCATACTATTCAGGTCCTTGAGGATATGTTGCGGGCCTGTGTTATGGATTTTGGAGGTCAGTAGGACCAGTTCTTACCTTTGGCAGAGTTTGCGTACAATAACAGCTACCACTCTAGTATTCAGATGGCTCCATTCGAGGCATTATATGGTAGGCGTTGTCGCTCTCCAGTTGGTTGGTTTGAGTCTACAGAGTCTAAGCCGCGTGGTACAGATTTTCTTGGGAGGCCCTGGATCGGGTGAGGGTGATTCGGGATAGGCTCGGGGGACGGCTCGAGTAGGCACCGAGTTATGCGAGATCGGAGGCGCCGACCTTTGAGATTCTACGTTGGCGATCGGGTATTCCTCCATGTGTCACCCATGAACGTCGTGATGAGGTTTAGGAGGCGAGGCAAGCTTAGCCACAAGTATATTGGGACTTTTGAGATACTCGGACGGTAGGGAAGTTGCTTATGAGTTGGCCCTACCTCCAGCATTTTCAGCCATCCACCCAGTTTTCCATGTCTCGATGTTGCGGAGGTATGTTCCTGATGAGTCCCATGTGCTCCAGTATGATGCAGTCGAGTTGGATGATTGTTTGACATTTGTAAAGGAGCCAGTTGCCATTCTAGCCAGAGATGTGAGGAGATTACGCTCGAGAGCCATTCCTGTTGTTAAAGTCCGTTGGAGGCATCGTCCAGTCGAGGAGGCTACCTGGGAGACCAAGCAGGAGATGCGAGAGTAGTTTCCCGGCTTGTTTGAGCCTTCAGGTACTTCTTGACCCTTACTTTCGCGGACGAAAGTCCTTTTTAGTAGTGGATATTGTAATGACCCTCCAGGTCATTTCTGTGTCTTGCCTTCTGTATATTGTTTAGAGCGTTCTTATAGCGACCCCAAGTCATTTATGACTTGCTGGGACTGATAGTTCGGTCACCTGGTCGTTCGTTTGGTCTTGGTGCGAGTTTTTGTGTTTCGGAGCTTATGAACCTTGAACGACCATTTTTGATCAAAAGTTTAAGAAGATGACATCGGAATCCAATTCTGACGATTTCATCAACTCCGAAAGGGTCATTTTAGGCTAGTAGCATGATCGACATGACTCCCGAGGTTTTCAGTGTGAGTCGGTGCGATTGGGCGTTTTAACTTTAAGTTTAAGCCTAAGTTTGACTTTGGTCAACATTTTGAGTAAACGCACTCGGATGAGAATTTCGTCAGTGCGGTTAGCTCCGGAATGTTGAGTTTGGTCTAGATTGACCCTCCTTTTGTGTCCCAAGGTTTTCGATATCTTTCCGAGCCCTTTTGTGGATTTTGACTTAAAATGGCCTTTGGAAGTGGGATCCACTTTTTATCGAGATGACCTTTGATGGAAATTTCGACTGCGTCGTTGAGTCTGGAATATCAAATTTGGTTTGGTTGCATATCTCGTTTGCGTGCACGGGGTTCCGAACGAGTTCGGAGCACCCCGTCGGAGTTTAAGCCTTGGAAATTGTTGCAGATTTTCTGCAATATAATGCAGAAAATCAGCCAACATTTTCCAAACTTCCAACTCTCATATCTCTCTCATCTCTCAACCGATTTGGGCAATTCAAAAGGCAAAGTTGTGAGTTTTTTTGAGGATAACGCGTTGGTGAGCTTGGATAGTGATTTGGGGTCTCAGTTCGAGGTAATTTCGCGATAAAACCTGGCAGCAGTACCATTTTCGAGCCTTTGATTTTGGTATTATTGTTTTGATCATATCTCACTCATTTTAGCTCGGTTTTGGGTGATTCGAAGTCCCACATGTTAAGAATTGTCGAGACTTCATCGTAGAGTGTTCAAAAGTCTTGGGCACCTTTCGATTTTCATTTTTTTTTCGAGTTTAGAAATTTCGCTTAGGGTTTCTTTTAATTGATTAAAATGTGAATTCTTGCTTGTTGTGTTTTGAGCCTCTAATTGTGTTCCATTTTGGAACACAAGTTTAGGGTGCTGTTTAGGGCCTCTTGAGGGAGTCAAATTCGGATAGTTTGATGCGGGTCCCACGATTCCCTTTTGACACCAAAATTGATCCGTCTCCGTTTTTTGTGATTTTGGTGTCTAAATAACCGTAGTAACGTTGTGACTCTATTTTTTTTTATAGAGGGGCATCATTTGAGACTGTTCGGAAAGGAAAAGCTCCGGTAAAGTGATTTGGAGAACGCACGATCGGCCTTAAGGTAGGTTACGACTTCCTTTCTTTTAGATTGAGCTTAATTGTGTAAAAATATGTTGATTGGAGTGAATTGGGGGTGGGTACCAGTTTACTACCTTACTTTGATTAGATACCTCATGTTAGGATCAATTGGCAATATTTCGGGTATAGTATCATGTTATCCGATTTAGTAGAGTTGCATGTCTATGTGCTAAATGTTATTGTATGCTTTGTATTGTATGTCTTGTTCATCCTTAACCATAAGCATGATGTCCTTAGTCTAGATTAGGCTAGCATTGCCTTAGACTTATGACCCGTGTGGGCTGGTTAGCCTTGACTTGCTGCCGACGTCATTCAGATGACCTAGCTCCTTGTAGACTGGAGTAGCAGACTTGAGTCTGATAGTTTGAGCCTTAGATTAGGCGTTCTCGCTACTTGCTGCACTTTTGTATCTTCTCCCTCGCATTCTGCAGTTCCGACGTATTCTCGAAGGTTTGGTACATCACTAAAGGCGTGAGTTTGAGTGGACGGCGTTCCACGGTGGTTGTTGTGGGATTAGATCCTATTGGAGATAACATCACCCCCGGGGTCGTTCTTTCTAGCTGGGCTGGGAACGTATCGCTGGCTGGGTAGACTCGGTGATATCGGCGATCGCCCCCGGGCCTCTCTTTCTAGCTGGGCTAGGAGTGTGCTACTGGCTGGGTGTCCCCGCGTCGCTCTTTCTAGCTGGGCTGGGAGCTGACTGCATGGTAGGACGACTCGCGATATCTACCTCACTCACGGGTCCCTCTTTCTAGCTGGGCTGGGAGTGGACTGTTTGGTTGGGTGCCCCCTAGGGTCACTCTTTCTAGCTGGGCTGGGAGTGCACTGCTGGCTGGGTGGAATCTGATGGATTATCTTAGTTACTTTGGGCTGTGAGCTCGGTTTTCTTCTTTCTCAGTAAACTTAACTTTTCTGTGTACCTGTCGGGCTTATGGGGGTCGGATCAGGTTTTATTTGATCTTGCGTGCGAGTGTACCTTCTGGGCATATGAGGGTCCAGTTAGGTTTAGTTTAGTGTACTTAGTTTGTTTCTAGTATGCTCGTGTGCTTTCGTTGTGTATCCGCTTTGACCTCTCTGTGTATATATTCTATCCTTTCTTATTGTTTTTACCCTTTTTGCTCAGTCGGCCTATGATGCCTACTGAGTACCTGTTGTGTTGGTACTCATGCTACGCTTTGCATCTATTTCGTGATGCAGGTCCCAGTATCAGTTACCAGCGGTGATTTGTTCCAGCTTTCTTTTGCAGCAGTGATCCGGAGACGAGAGCGAGCACTTGACGTTTTGGGTTTGTTCTGTCTCATTATTTTGTTTTAGCTAGGCTTGTTGCCTCTGAGACACGCTCTGTTGTGGTCCACTTTGGGACTTGTACTCTTTATTAGATAACTCTGTACTAGTGACTTCCAGGTTCTGGGAGGGATTTCTGTATATATTTATTTTGGATTGCTTCCGCCTTGTTATTCTTGTTTAGATTATTGTTTTTGCTCATTGCTTGATGTTCTGGGTTACGGTTGGCTTACCTACTGGTAAGGTATAGTAGGTGCCATCATGACTCGAGAAATCGGGTCGTGACAACTCTTTAAATTACTCTTAGTAAATGGGTAGTTCTTTACCTTCTTAGTAACCCCGAAGGATTAGCCTGTAAATACCTAGGGAAGTTGAAAGTCTGCCATGTTCAGAGAATCGAAAGGACTGCGTATCCCAAGATGTGGTTGAAGAAGCAGGTGCTAAGAACATGGGTGAAAGAAAAGAGATGTGAAATGAATAAAAAAAAAAAAAAAGAAGGTAATTTTGGGAGAAGTTACTTAGATTTAGTAACAAAAAAAACTACTAAACTAGATAACGGAGCAGGAAGAGGGAGTACTTAGTAGGATTTTACAACATAATTTACAAACACAGCCTATCACAACTTAATTTTATCCAAAAATCTTATAAATTTTATATAAACGTATTTATTTGGTATCAGAGCATACATTACTATCTTGAGATAACTTATTTATGCAAGTAGTAACATATATACCATGTAGATATATAAGAAAAGATTTAGGCCATACGAAAAATAGATAATAATTGACCAGGAATATCATTGTTATCTATTAAAAATAAGACAAAATTATTCAGATATATACGACTTCTTAATAGGACAAAAATAGCTATATCTAGAACTATTAAGATTATATTTAGATTTATTGACATCTTCACAAATAATGTCTATATACCAAGAAATAAAACAGATAGATTTATAAATACCTATAATAGGAGCTAGAATTTATCATTACATGCAAGAAATTAGAATAGAAAATCAAGATTGGAAAACAGAACCCTATATTTAGCATAAAAACAAGAATAGGAAGTATTAAGAGGTCAGAATATTTAGATTTAGAAGTAGTTTCAGAAAAGAAATATTGGAGACTAAAATTTGGATTAATACTTAAGTGTAACTTCACAGAAGGAGACCATATCTTACATAGTGATAATCAACAGTTAAATACTATTACAGATTTAATAATAAATTTAGCAGAACATAGTTAGTATAAAGACGATAGATTTCTAAAGCTAATAGAAACTACAGAAAACCTGCAACATAAACAAAACAAATCATTAGAAAAAATAGAACAAAATTTTGATTTTTTGAAAAATCAACAACTAGATATAATTTCTAAGGTACAATCAATAGTAGCAACAAATAAAATAATTGATAGCAGTCCACTAGAAATAATGAAATAACCAACTAGAAAATCTTTATAAAAAACGAAAGAAATTAAGAAAGAACTAAGTAAACTTAAAGACTTAACCCTTTCATGAACAATCTTTTTTACCAAGAAGTTCTTAGAAAAACAGCCCAATTTCAAGCTAACCTTGAAGGATTATCAGATTATACCCCACCAGGAAAAACAGACTTAATAAGCGTAAAACAAAACAATCTAATAATTTTTGCTTTATTAGAATTAAATAAAAATCTAGAAGATCAAATAACTGAAATAAATAAAAAATTATATAGTTTATTAGAAACTAAAATCCATAAAAGAGAAGCTAAACAAGAAAACGATATACAAGCTTTAATAGAACAACTCAAAAAGACTGAAATAACCCCTCAAAAAGATAGACTTAAAAGAAAAGAAAAGGCTTGGACCTTTTTTCAAACAGGAATAGAAGTTCTCAAGAAAGACAAAGGGCCAGTTTCTCTCAAGATAGACTAGCAAACAATTTATAGCTCGAATAATGAACTCATCTAGACCTAGTAGCAGTCATCAGTTAGACGAGCTAATAGATGTAGATAGAGATATAGAAATTTTCAAGCAAAATAAATTAAAGTTATTAAACCCACAAGTTTTATACAATACAGGACTATTTTCATCAACAACACATTTATACAGACATTATAGAGAAGAACATTTGAGTGTATCAGAAAATGATAGTGAAAGTATAAATTTAATTAGTAAAGAATCTATGCAAGAAATACAAAAAAGACAAATGAGTCTTATGCATATGGGATTAGTAGTAATCGGACTTAAAGGTTTAACTAGAAAAAATTTAGGTATTAAAGTATTAATTACTTTATATGATAGTAGATGGTCAGAATCTAAAAGATCGATAATAAGTTTAACAGAAGTCGACATGAGTAATAATGGAGGAATTTTTTTACTGTAGTCCAGATTACATGATAAATTCAAAAGAATTTGGAAAATACATAAAATAGGTATACAAACCAAGGGTTACGAAAAAATGAACTGTGGAAACAATCTTTTAGTTTGTGTTGGCTTCATAGGAAAATTAGCCACCAATAGCAGTTCAAGGTTTAAAATAAAAATAGACGATGCGGTAGGTATAATGGGAAATAAAGGAATCAAATTAATGAAACCTTTAAAAATAAATTCAGAAGTACGCAGGTAGAGAATGGAATTTAGAAAAATTCTATAAAAAAGAAGTGTTAAGACCAAATGACCACCTTACATACACTAATAATAAAGGAGAGACTTCAGTTAGATTCACGGATTATAAATATACAGATCAAAAAGAAATAGATCAAGATTTGGAAGATAATGAATCAACCATCAATATGGAAGGTATGAATATTCAAAATATAAAAGAAAAAGACTATGAAGTAGATTTATCAATAGCAAAAGCTAAAGAAATACATTAAGCAAATAAAACAACTTTATTTAAATGTAAAGGTTGTAAATTAGGAAAAATAAAATTTTCTATAATAGAAAAACACTTTAAAGAATGCAAACATAGAACAGATAATTATGGATATAGACAAGAAGAAGATGCCCAAGGAGAAAGCGATGATGAGACAACATGCAATTTAAAAGAATTTATGGAAACCGCTTCCTCGAGTTCAAGTCCCTTCCAAAAAACAACCCCAATAACACCAGTAGAATATACTATAGGTAACTTACCACGACATCGTGTGTTTAGACAAGACCCGGCAATAGAACCAGAAATGGTTAGACCTATAGGAAAAAGAATGCCAATAGAAGCCCCTATCAAACTTCAAGACGGAGGAGATAGAGGAAAAATATTAAATATAGCGGCTCATGACCCTCAATTATGGAACTCAGTAATAGACGTATGGAAAGGAATAGTAGTAACAAATTATATACAACATTATAGTGAAACAGATGCAGAAACCATGTATAGATACATTGAGACCTTTTTAGGAGAATCAATCAAAGGAGTATAGGAGGCATATAACGTAGCTTACCCTCAAGAATTCCAAGAACTAGTAAATATGGGACCAAACCCGTATAATTTTACTAATAAAATACACAGCCTAATAACAGGAGAAGACCCAAATAGCGGATTAGTAGTGTTACAAAAGAATGCCTTAATAAAACTAGAAGAACTTAGTATAACAAATTGGAGTCATATAAAAAATTGTCTAAAAGACTATTTTTACTATTGCGCTATAAGCAGTAATGTGTTTGAACAAAGCTTGGGAAAAAAGTTTTTTAACAAACTCCCTGGAGCCTTATGAAGAGAAATAGAAGAAAGATGGAACAAAAGAGAGGGAGTAATGCAAAATCCTAATTTTAACTGGTCAATAGGACATAAAATACAACATATCATGAAAATATTACAAGAAAATTGTACTAATATACAAATACAAAAGCAGTTAAAATCAAACGAAACAGGTTTTTGTAAAAACACATACACAACACAAAGTTATGATCAGGATACACCAAAACGAAAATATAAAAAGAAGTATCAAAATAGTCAAGAATATAAACCTAGAAAGAAATACTATCTAAGGAAATCGGCAACCAGAAAGCCTAACTTAAATAAAGACAGACATGTAAGAAAGCATAGTAATAACAGAATTTACAAAAACAAATTAGCATGTTTTACATGTGAAAGTGAAGAACATTTAGCAAATACTTGTGCTAGTAGAAATAATAGCAGAACAAGAAATGCCCAGCTTATAGAAGACTTCCAAGAAACCCTAATAAATGTAGATGAATACATGTCAGACAATGAAAGCATATATTCAGTAATAAGTATAGATGTCATGGAAGGAAAACAACAAGATTCGTCTGATTCAGAAGAAGAAACTCTAATAAACGAAATAGGATTAGAAAAATTAGATCTAAACATTAAATATTTTACTTTTGTCAATATACAATGTGATCACCAATTTTTAAAGGAAAAAGGTTAGTAAAAAATGCTTCAATTGCACAGGATACCCTAGTAAAGACAGAAGAGCTAAATGTATGAATTGCTACATGGAAGGATGCCTTATGTGCATTAGCAAAATATTTAACATTAAAATTATAAACTAAAAAATAGATACAACAGAAAAACCACGAATATCTTTAGAAAAAAGGATTGATAGTTTAGAAGACAAAGTAAGTAAGCTAGAAAAGGGAAAAGAAAAAGTGGAAGAAGAAACCAACCCAAATATAGCAAAAGACGAAATCAAACTCTTAAATGAAAAAGAGGATTATAAATCATTTGAGGGATTAATTTGTAATGAAGACAAGAAAATTAATACTATCAAAATATTAACCAGAATAAGGATTCAAGACTGCGAAATAGAAACGTTAGCTCTAGTAGACTCTGGATGTACTAAAAGTATAATAAATAGAAGTATCCTACCTCTAGATATAATAAAAGAATATCCAGAACCATAAAGCGCCATGCAAATGAATGGATCGTCAAATATATATAAACATTATGTTTGTAATGCTCATATAAGTTTTTTAAAAATATGTGCAGACTTTTATAAACCCACATATAAATTAGAAAAAATATGGGTTAGAGATTTAAATATTAGAGTAGACTTCGTTTTAGGTTTAGACTTCTTATTACATAACAGCGGAAGCTGTCTTCTTATTAGAGACGGTGTAATATTCTCAGAAAATATAACTCAGACCTCAATAACAACAGAATCAATTCCAACAAGATCTAGGTATCTTAAAAATACTGATAAACTTAACACAAATACATTAAAATGTAATAAAGGAGGAGAATGTAACTGTACTAAGATACATGTTATTGAAGACATTGAAGAGATCGAATTATTAGAACTAAGTCTGTCTAATATACAACTAGAAAAAAGTTATAACTTAATATAAATAAATACATAACTTTACAATTTCAAAAAAGGATTGCAACATATAGAAGTCATAAAAAATTAGAAAGACTTAGATTAAGTAATTTCCATCTTGGATAAGTTAGAAATAATTGGAGAAAGACCTCTGAAGCACTGGGAAGCCAATCATATAACTTGCAAACTTGATATTATTAACCCAGAATACACCTTTATATTCTAAGACAGGAATTCATGGCAGAAGACATTCAATATGGAGGACATAAAATTAGTACAAAAGTTTAAGCAAATGGTTAAAAATATACCAGAATTAGCCCTCCCACTAGAAACTGATTACCCAATAGTAGAAACTGACGGAAGCCTAGAAGGATGGGGAGCAGTATTATAAATAAAAAACAATAAATATAGAGACAAGAAAGATGAAAAAATTTGCGCCTTTCATAGTGGAAAGTACAAAGAGAAAGGAAACACGAGTAGCATAGATGCGAAAATTCTAGCAGTCATATATGGGTTAAATAGTTTTAAATTATATATTATTAATAAAAAAACAAATTTTGGTAAGAACTGACTACGAGGCTATTGTAAAATTCCACCAGAAAATAAAAGGAAAAAATAGTAGTAAAAGAAGATGGCTAAATTTTCTAGATGCCACATCAATATACAATATATCTTTAGAACATATAAAAGGAAAAGATAAATCCTTAGCAGATCAACTAAGCAGACTTATGAAAACTAATTATTGATTTTTAGAATGAGTACAGGCAAGAACAAAGACAAAGCATCCAGTTCAAGTTCAAGTAACAGTGGACAGAGAGACAAAGACTTATATGTGCAGACTCTATTAAGAAACACTTTATTTCAACCACATACAAGATTAGAGGAAGCAAGACTGAATACTACGAGCATGGAAAGACTACACTTTGGGAAACAAAATCTAATTTTGTACCCCCCATCTAATCTAAGTTTCAGGGTAAAACCAGAAACAAAGATAGATAAACCTCAAAGATGCCTGATAGACAACCTGCGGATAACGTACAACAAAATTCCTAGAGACAATAGTTATTTCATTTCAGTAATAAATTCATTAAGCCATTACTTTACAGACAAAAATGAAGATAAAAAATTCAGATTCTACGTAGTAGTTCAAGGAAGATTGCCAGGAGTTTTTTTAGACATGGACAGAAGTGATAGACTCAATCAAATACTTTCATACCCCACTTTTCAAAGGATTCAACGATTTAAATGAAGAACTAGACTATGCTAGAGGGACTGTTGGGCCAAACTATTTCATAAGCCCAGCCTTAAGACAGACTACAAGATCAACTTTCCTACAATACAATATTCAAAGGGATACTGACAAAATAATTTTCTGTGATCATTGTTCTTCATTGACTAAAGGATTCAAAAGACTAAACCAGACCATCGAGAAGCTAGAGATTGAAAAGGAAAAAATGACACAACATATCCACTCATTACAAGAAAGAATAAGGTTTTTACTTGGAAATACTAATCAAAACATACCATTACAAATACCAGACTACCCAAAAGGACCAAAGATTTCTCCATCTCATTTCAAAATGGATAAGATGGGTGTACATTCCCCAACGAATGTAGAAAGAGCTATTGTATCAGCTAAAGGTACAGCTAGTCCCGTTCAAATGGTAGCAGGTAAAGACTCATCAAATCCATTGATGGTAGCTATTACATCAGTTAAATGTACAGCTAGTACCGTTCAAACGGTAGTGGGTACAGACTCATCAAATTCATTGATGGCTGACCCTTTGCCAAAAAGTGTAAGGATTTTGCGAGCAAGTTTCAATACGGTGGCAGAGACAAGCAAAAATACAAAGGGATTCCTACAAAAAAGAAAATAAATAAATAAAAGAATAGAAAAAATAATAAAAAGTTCCCTTTGCAAGTTACTTAAAGAAAAAAGTAAAGAAGTTATACAAGAAAAAATTATACAAGAAAACCCGAAACCAGAACAAACAAATTTTGATCCTGAAGACACGGAAAGTAAAAGTGATGAGAACGATCTATCGATAGACCAATTTACTCAGCACTACGACCCGAATGAAGACAATGATTCAGGAATGTGTTTTGATTCCGAAGCACTACACAACTTGGATACCTAAAGAAATACATACGCAATGAAGTCAATGAAATAATATGTAAGCAATGACAGCACAAGCCACTACTATAAAGAAGACTCCACTACCTATAAAGAAGACTCCACTCCTCAGAAACGGACAAGAAAAAGGACAATTATTTTGAAAAAAGTCTTTCAAAACATGTGACGATGGGCTCAAAGAGCACCTAGCATTAAAGAGAGATTATTTTCAACATTTGAAATCTGAACTTCAAATTCGGATCTACTCCTATAAATAAAGACCATTTACAAAAAGAGAAAGACAAAGTGAAGAAGTAAGCGGAGCATACAACAAAGAAGAAATTTAGTTCTAAAAATTAGTTTGATATTTCCTTTCCCTTTCCAAAAATAATAAGAGTGTAAGTGTTTGTTTGTTGTGTTTGTGTACACAGAGTGTGAGTGTGAGTGTTTATTTTCTGCAAGGTCACCTAGGGACTCCCGAAAGGGAAACCTCATTCCGACCATTATCATGTAAGTAGTTATCTGTTTTCTAGATCTTAGTAAGTTTCTTTCTATATAATGTATTATTATGTACTGTTATTATGAATGTATAATATGATGTTTATATTACTATGATGTTAATATGCTCATATACTCTTTAAATTACACTTAGTAAATGGTTAGTTCTTTACCTTCTTAGTAATCCCCAAGGATTAACCTGTAGATACCTAGGGAAGTTGAAAGTCCGCCATAGTCAGGCAACCGAAAAGATTGTGTATCCCAGGGTGTGGTTAAAGAAGCAGGTGCTAAGAACATGGGTTAAAGAAAAGAGATGAACAGAGTAAGGTAAAGTGAAGCGAATTTTTTATAAAAAAAAAAAGAAAAAAGAAAAAAAAGTTAATTTTGGGAGAAATTATTTAGATTTAGTAACAAAAAACTACTAAACTAGATAATGGAGTAGGAAAAGGGAGTATACGTTTAAATAAAATTTATAAGATTTTTGGATAAAATTAAGTTATGATGTTGTGATAGGCTGCGTTTGTAAATTATGTTATAAAATCCTACTCAGTACTCTCTCTTCCTTCTTCGTTATCTAGTTTAGTAGTTTTTTGTTATTAATTCTAAGTAATTTCTCCAAAAATTACCTTCTTTTAAAAAATAAAATCATTTCACTTTAACTTACTCTGTTCATCTCTTTTCTTTAACTCATGTTCTTTGCACCTGCTTCTTTAACCACACCCTAGGATAGACAGTCCTTTCGGTTCCCTGACCATGGCGGACTTTCAACTTCCCTAGGTATCTACAGGTTAATCCATCGGGGTTACTAAGAAGGTAAAGAACTAACCCTTTACTAAGAGTAATTTAAAGAGTATATGAACATATTAACATCCTAGTAATATAAACATCATATTATACATTCATAATAACAGTACATATTAATACATTATATAGGGAGAACCTTACTAAGATCTAGAAAACATATAACTACTTTCATGATAATGGTCGGGATGAGGTTTCCCTTTCAGGAGTCCCCAGGTGACCTTGCAGCTATTTGCAGAAAATAAACACTCACACTGACACTCTTTCTACACAAACACAACAAACAAACACTTACACTCTTATTATTTTTGGAAAGGGAATGGAAATATCAAACTAATTTTTAGAACTAAATTTCTTCTTTGTTGTGTGCTCTGCTTACTTCTTTGCTCTCAATGTAATGAATATAATATGATATGATGTTATTTATTTATTCCTACTATTTAGAAGTGAGACTTATCATGTAAGTTTTCCACAATGTCTCATAATTTAGAAAAACAACTCTATTTTTAGTCGAATTCTTAGACCCATATTTGTATCCCGGAATCTCAAATATAGATCGTGAAAATTCCGATATCTAATTCCATATCCGAATTCGATCATCTTAGATCATAACTACATCAAAGAGAAAATTTGGTGTTTGGATAAATTTCTTTTAAATGACTTAAAAGTTAAAAGCCGAAAGTTAAAAGTAGGTAGCTATCTACTTTTTACTTTTACCTTTTTCGGTATTGCTGCTAAAAACAATTTATTTTTAGCAGCAATTTTCAAAAATGCCTTTTCAGAAAAGTGTTTTTTGAAAAGAAAAAAACAATTTGTGTTTAGTTAATTCATTTGAAGAGTGTCTTTCATAAGCAAATTGTGTTTGACTAATCTTTTTAAAAAAATATTTTTGAAAGTCAAATTACAAAAAGGGACAACTACTTATGTACTTCTAATATTAAAATTATTTTATAGAGAGAAATAATTTTAAATATATAATATAAAAAAATAATGAAATGTTTATTTTTATTAAATTAAAATGTACATGTTTAAATTTGCAATCAATATTATATCTTTTTTGAGAGACAAAACTCTTTAATTGTTATTTTTTTTCTTATCTTGTAAAAATATTGTTGGTATCTTTTTTCTAATTCTGCAAAATATGTCATGCCCCGAGCCAACACCCTGGACGTGGCCGGCACTCGAGAATCATTTTTGGTCCCCAAGCAAACCCTTGGCATGACTGGCTACTTAGCGGAAGATTTACTCAAGCGATAACAAGCTTAGAAAATAGAATTTAGAACATTCAAACTCAAGCAAATACTTAACTCAAACTGTCAGAAAAATACTTAATTGTAATAATAATTATAATACTTTACAAAACAGTCTCAAAATATCTCAAACGAAAGGGAAAATATTGAGAGACTCCTTAACTCTTACTATCTATGAAACATCTATAGTTCAACATGGATGTTGGGGCAAGACCCACAAAAACCTAAAGGGGCTAAACTGAAAGGAAAAAGAAAAATCCTCCGGAATGCAAGAAGGCTCACTAAAGCTAATTAACTAGAGTGGCAAATGATCTCAAAAAAGTGTCTATTGATGATCGTGAACACATGTATCTTCATCATAATAAGATGGAGGTTGAATGACATCAGTACATTGAATGTCTGAGTATGTAAAGAGAACAAAATGCATAGATAACTGAATTGATAAGACAGAAAGAATACTCACCTCAATTCAACTCAATACAAAGCAATAACAAAAGATGAAATGTTTAAAGCTTCATAAATAAAAGATACTAACTCAAGGATGTATATAAAAATACAATAAGTTACTCTTTACCTTTATTTGGGAGATTCTCAAACTGATAACCATCAGTTGAGCTATGTGATGATACAATGTCTCGCCCACTCATTTTAAAAATCAAAGTCTCTCTTTTCCAATGTAAAAGTGGTACATTTGGAAATACTTAGTTCCCTTATATTCTTTCTCAATCATGAATAAAACCCTTCTAAACACTAATCTTTTCTTTCTCAAAAAATTAGTTTAAGACCATTGTTGGTTACAAAAGATTCTCAACAATAACTCACTAAAACTCTTGAACTTTTCTCTTAAACTCATTTTAGTTTTGAATGTGCATTAAGACAGGTGATTAAGATATGCCATAATTTTCAAAGGTAAATGGAGCCTATAGGAGATAATACAAGGAAAGGAAATATGGGCACAACTTAAAGAAACATGCGCCATATGAAACAAAAAAATGAATCGGCCCAGCAAACCTCAGCGTACTATTAGCGCAGGGCGCCAGTCCCTGAACTTCAGAAGTCAGGCTTTGGCGCACTGCTAGCGCGACGCCCCAAGGCTTGAACTTCAGAAGTCAGGTCTTGGCACTATCATGGCACGCTGCCTCATGCCCTTCCCCAACACCCTGATAAATTTTCAAGCTTAAATTAGGACCCCAACTTAGTTTAGAATTGAGAAATTTCTCCTAAACTCTTATTGATTCTCAAACCCAACACAAATACATGAGAACTTTCATACAATTTCTTTAGAAACATAACTTTATCAAATTAATAGGGTTCATGTGATACTAAACATGAACAACACAATAATATTCACATAACAAAAGAATAAAAAAGCCTCAATTGTTAAAGAATCGAACTCAATATCAAGAACTACGAATGAATCTTTTAGATGTAATAATTTATTGACTAAATTGAGATGTAGGACGTGAGGACGAACAAGTCCAACACTATGAAAAGCCTTACATATCTGGAAAGAACAAAGGTTCTTGGCGAAATAAAGAGAATCTTCAAGAACGCTTGAAACCTAGTTTTTTTTTCTCTTATTTGAACCTCGCTCTAGTTTCTCTAAGTGTTAAAGAATGTGAAAAGATGGTTTAACACTAATTAGACCCTTAATTGGGTGAAGAAAAATGTGTCTAGGCTTAGAAGGGATGAGAAGAGACGAAACTACCCTCTAAAAAAGATTGAGGTGCCTTAAAAGAGAGGCTTCACCAAAACGGGCATAACATTTTACTCCGTGCTCAAAATTAAACAAACTTGGTGGCATTAAAAAGAGAACTCAAAGACCTTTAATTTGATAGGTCATGGGCCACCAAATTCTTTATGTATTAAGAGATATGATCGTTTGCATTTGACTCAAAACTTAAAACTGATGGGTGACTTGCACGAACCCCTCTTTAGCCATTTTCATAGTCCGAGGTGTTACAAAATCATACATACTATAATATATAATATATAAACGTAAAATTTTTTATAAAATTTATTATAAAAAAATTTGAAAATAAAATTCTTAAATCAAATTTAACCAAACTTATGAATATGCTAATCAATTAATAAGAAATAAATTGGTCAATATGTATATATGAAAAGGATATTTTAGTCTTGAGAAAAATAATTTTTTGTTTCTGCATTTTTCAAAAAGCAGAAATTTTTAGCTTTTTCCCAACAACAGAAAAACTGCTTCTACTTCTATTTAAAAGCACTTTTAGTGATTTGGCAAACACTTATTTTTTTCAACAAAAATATTTTTTTCTCAAAATTAGGGCTTTTGGCCTCCCAATAGCAATGTCAAATAGGCTCTAAAGTAAATAAAAGTGAGTTTTTGGCTAAAAACATCCCTTAAAATAACAAAACATCTTTTTACTACCATAGTGAGCAAAAAACATCATGTAATATCCTAAAAATGGCCAGATTCACCCTTCCATTTTCTTCTTGATAGAAACTAATGGTTAAATTCATTTCCTTACATATAAATGAAGCAAGAATTAACTATAGATAAACATGTGGCGTTTTTCACATATTAAAGTTGCAATTCTTCTCATATCAATATGATGAAAAATACATAGTAAAATATTTATAAAAAGTTCACATAGGTTGAATCTTAAGAAGTGAAAAGTGACACATAAATTGGAAAAAAAAGAATATATTTTTATGTAATAACTAAATATGTTACTTTTATATATTTAAAAATATAGTAGCTAGTTTTTATCAAATTTACACCAAAAATAACAAAATAGACTACCTTCATACTTCGAATTCCCCCATTCTCTAGGAAATAAGAGAAAATTATACATTTTTTTTCTTATAATATTTTGTTGCTTATCTGATCTATAATTATATAGGGCGAAAAATAGTTTACTCGAGATATTTTGCTCACTTTTTATGGGAACATCCTGGCTACTATTGTGAAGTTGAGAATGAAAACCTCTCTTCCTAGCTCATTTAGCGTAGTTAGGATTGTCTATTACTACTATAAGCTAAGAGAAGAATGGGAGCAAACAAATGGGGGATTTGTGGGTTGATCACCTGTTAGTTTTTTGACAAAAACTAATTGAAGGATGAATCTTGCCATTTTAAAGATAATTTGAGGGAGGTTTTTTGTTCATTGTGATAGTGTAAGGATGTGGTTTAAACATAGAGTATAGTTGAAGGATGTTTTGGCCCAAAAACTCTAAAAAAGTTTTTAGTACTTTCAGTCTTAGTAAACACAACTAGAAATTAAAAAGTACTTCAAAGTTAAAAACACTTACAATAAGTCAATCCAAACACACTCTCAGAGTGCTTCAGTTAGATAACATAAAAATATTCAGAATATTTATGTGCTGGCCAAATTATTAGTTTAATGCTGTCTCAAATCTCATTAATTCAATGGGTCTAGTGAAAACTGAAATCCGTAGGATTCTACTAGGTATTAGCTCTATACAAGTAAGACCAGTGAAACTGGGCTATGATACCAACTTATAACGACCTGACTTTCCGATTCATGATGACACCTACTATAACACACCAGTAGGTAAGCCAACCTATACACAAAAATGACAAATAATGAGTATAAGGGTAGAACTAACTAAAAAAATAACACTAATAATAAGAAAAGATAGAAACGGAAGCAAATTAAAAACTATATATAATAGAATCCCTCCCAGAACTTGGAAGTCACGAGGACAGAGCTGTCTAATATGAACAAATACAAGTCCTAAAAGTGGACCACAACAAGCTGCCTCAAAGACAAAAGACTAGTTAACATAAGTACAAAAGGAGACATGTTGATCCAAAACGCCAAGTGCTCACCCTCGTCTCCGATATCCAAAGCTACAAATGATGACACGAATGATCATCGTTGTATGTGGTACTAAGATCTGCTTAATGAAAAGGATGTAGAGTGTAACGTGGGTACCAAAAAAAGGTACTCAATAGGCATCAAAGGTCGACAAGTGCACAAAATAGCCCAGACTACAAAAATGAAGAGTAACCCAAATCTGAATCCAAAAACATTTGTCGGGCTCCCAGCCCAAGTAACAACGTAACCAATCAACTCTCAGCCCATCTAGCAAGAGTGTCAATCAATCTAGGCTACCCAAAAAGACAATTCACTCTTAGAGGTGTAAGCCATCCAGTTAGCAAGAGTGACTCGGGAGCGTGTTTACTCCGTAGAGGATCTCAAGTAGGCTCCAAGCCACCGTGCATCAAAGTCCACTCGTAAATGATCACAAAAAAAGATCCAAGCCTGAACTACACCAATTCTGAGAAAGCGCAAAACCTCTAGTAACGCATCAACGCTATAGAAGTGGGGAGAGAAGACAGAGAAGGCTAACAAGCTGCGCAAGAGCCTAAACTAAGGCTCATACTATCATACCCAAGTCTTTTATTCCATTTTACAAGGACCTAGTCCATTCGGAACAACGTTGGAGACATAATAATGTTACAAGGCTTGTGAGTCTAAGTTAATCCTAGGCTATCCTAGACTAAGGCTGAACATGCTTCAAACAATAAGTAAAAACAAAAGCAAATCATAACAACAAACAATAATACACATACAATCCCAACTAACATGGTACTACCCTTGAGATAATATCGATAAGGAAATGGTTTCTAAGGAGAAAGTAGTAATAAATAGGTACCCCCCCTACAATTTATCGCTAATCATCATGAATTCACACATTCAAGCTTCATTTAAATAGAAATGAACTTGTAGCCTACCTAGAGGCCAACCATACTCGCTCCAAATCACAAGGCCAGAGCTTTTCCTTTCCCGAACGCCCTCCAAACACTATCATGCTATCAAGAATAGTATCACTATGTCATTATGGTCGTTTAGACACCAAAATCACATAAATGGAATTGGATCAATTTTGGAGTCAAAGGGGAACTATGGGACCTATACCAAAATTTCCAAAATTGACTCCGGTAAGAGGTCTTTAACTATGCATAAAATCTGTGTTTCAAAATTGAACATAATTCGAGGCCTAAAACAACCAACACAACAAACATGTGAGGAATTCACAATTTAAACACCAAAAAGATGAGGGACAACAACTTCAACACATAATTCACCTCAAACGAAGGGTCCTCAATCCAATCCGATCACCTCACCCCAAAGCCTTGACAAATAAAAACACGTGGGACTTTGAATTAGTAATTTACGAGCTAAAATGATCAAGAAAACACCTTTTGAAGCATTGTAAGAAAGCTGACTCACGACTGGTCTTTAAATAAGAATAGTTTTTTCTTTTCTTTGCGAATGCAGAAGGTCCTCCGCGAACGTTAAAAGTGCCCGGCGAACGCGGCCAAGAGGGACCCATGCATCCACAAACACGGCTAGCGATTCCATGAATGCGGGCTTCACGATCTCAGTCACTACCTTGCGAACTCGACCCTAAGGTCAATTTACCTCTGTGAATGCATCCAACTGCCAGCGAACACGAAATCCTACACCAGTTGATGCATATCAACTGGTTTGGAAAGTTTGGAATCTTTTATGAGGCGTTCTGAATTTGATAGGAATCTCGTGCACGCAAATAAGATATGCAATAATTCGATACTCCAGACTCAATGGAACAGTCAAAATTCTCATACGAGGTTATCTTAGCAAGAAGTAGGTCCCACACCCAAACTTCATTTGAAGTCAAAATCCACAAAGGGGCTCGGAGTTAGCCTAAAAGCCTCGAGATCCATACAAAGGGTCGTTTAGACCAAACTCAACATTTTGAAGCTAATCGTGCTAACATAATTCTCATCCTAGATCCTTTACTCAAAATTATGACTAAAGTTAAACTTAGGCCTTAACTTGAAAGTTCAAATGCATAATTGCACATACTCACACTAAAAGCCTCGGGAGTCATGTCGAGTATGCTACTAGCGTAAAATGGCCATTTCAGAGATGATAAAATTGCCAGAAGTAGATTATGAGGTTATCGTCTTGAACTTCTATCAAAACTAACAATTAAAGATTGAAAAGCTCCAAAACAATAAAACTTCTACTAAAACTAAACGAAAGACCAGGTGAATGAATTGTTAGTCTCAACAAGTCATAAATGACTTAAGAGTCAAATAATGGACATGAGGCATTAACACATAAATAACCTGGAGGTCATTGACAATTGATTATTGTAATTGTATTATTATTTGTAGACTAAGAACAAGCTAGGATTTGTAACAAAGGAAAATATCAAGTCTAGTAGAACTTTCAAGGCTTAATTCAAGGTAGATGATGGTTGATTGTTTGCAAGTTATGTAATGTATGCATGATAACTATTTCTATAGTATCGTTTTACAATGCATGGTTAGGAAGATAAAAGAAATGAAATTGAAATGATAACCTGTTGACAATATCAGGCAATGGTGTCTTTTAATATACATGTGTTTATTATGGTGTCATTGTGTGTTGTGTGCCTGTCGGTGGGATTGGGTACCACACCTAGTACGCATTATCGATTGACTCAGATATCACATTTGGTACTAGATATCCTTCGGTTGGCTTGTGTACCACAGTTGGTATATATCACGACTGACCTTCCCTAAGTGTCACTCATACTAATCCTTAGTGGGAGAACCAAATAATTACTTACATACATCACTGAATAACAAAAAGGAAATAGTTTCAACACTTAAGAACAAGACAAGTTTCATAATTAAAAACCATAGTAATAAAAAATTGCGTAAGAACCCCTAAAAATTGAAATTCATGTACCAAAAATTGACATAGTCTAGAATACAAGGATGCAACCACAAAACAAAAGAACTAAAGGGAGTCTGAGTCCATAAAATGGACTATAAAAACAAGATGCATAAATGACAAAATGAAAGAAGTAGATCACCCTTGGATTCAGTTAATGCTAGGATCAAAGTTGTGATTGCAAAACAACCACTGAAATATGCCTGGTACTCAACAAAGAAAGAGAAAGTACAATATTAGTCCACAAAATCCACAATATACTACTAGGATCATCGCCCAGCACCAGTTATACGAAATATGAACAAGTAACAATAACTTAATAAACGAGATAACATACAATTAATACCATAATCATAACATAGCTTGGATTCCTAGTCCTCTCCTTGAATTGACATTCACAATAAATATGAGCAACAAGATTACAACAAGACAACCGGTTATCTCATGGAACCCACACACAAATAGTCAATGTACTAGGTGTGGTACCCAAGCCAACCTTTATTAATTTGTACCAGCATAGTATCCGAGCCAACCATATAGATATCTCATACCAAACATGGTGCTCGTGCCAACCGTGGGAGTATCCTATAGCAGGCATGGTACCCGAGCCAACCAACAATCACAATCACAATGAATAACAATCACACTTTTACACCCAAGTAAACAAATTTATTGAATCCAATTGAAAAAAAATTAACATTTCAACTTATATTTCTTCAATTTCCATAACCATACAGTATGTATGCAATAATAACGAAGCAGTTAACAAGAACATAACATAAACAGAAAATAAACAATCATCACCTACCTCGAATCAAGCCGAGAATGCTCTAAAGAACTTGAACTTTCCCCTTGTTATGATACCTAACTTGTTCTTTGTCTACTAATAGTAAATATACACATAATCAGACCCAAATGACCTACAAATACCCCGATTATACCCAAATCCCAACCCCAGGAAAATTCCATGATAATTATACTCAAACTAGGGTTTTTCCTTCATTATACCAACTCAAACCCTCCCCTAAGGTAACCACCATAGATTCTAAGGCCGATAATTGAGTTGCCAAGCTAAGGGAGTAGTTACTTACCTTCACCAATGATAATAATGAAAATAGAGAAAACTCGGCCTAGGTCACCTTTGCTCTTCCCCAAAATATCTTATCGAACAATGGGCGGTTTTGGGAATTTTCTGCATTAAATGTGAGTAATCTCATTATAGCAACTCCATCAAGCTATTGCGGTGTCCCTGTAGCGGGACTCTCCGTTGTAACGGGACCTTTCGCTATAGCGAGAATTAATTCCACTGCTATAGCGGTGTGTCACCCTATATAGCAGCTTCTACGGGATAAACTCAGAAATCTCCTGAATGAGTCTATTTTACAACATACATATGAACCTTAACGTTCTAAACTAACCCCTTCACCCCAAGTTCGATGTCAGGATTTCTACTTACCTGAATTAACTTCTAAGAGCCCTATGGATTCCTTAATATCTTAGCGACAAGAAAATTAGAACTTACTTAGACATTTCACCCAATCTGTTCTCCGAATTTCCCTATACCTCATGTCACTCAAATTCTGTCCAAGCCTAGCCTAACCTAAAATTTTTAACTCTTCAAACCAAAAGTTTTCTCCTTTGTTTTCATTCAATAATAACTCAACCATAACGATCATGAGGGTTATTACAACACACATTTGATTGTTCTCTTGTATGTTGGTTCCTTGAGTGAACCGGGGTTGTTTGTAATCATATGGGATATGCTTCATACAATTGTTAAGTCGTGGTTGGTGATTAAGAGTCGTGTTGTATTGCTGACTTGGTTGTTGTGTGTTATCTTGTCTCTACTATGCTTTAGTTATTTTTTTAGATTCGAATATTTGGAGCTAGACATGATACTAGCAGTACACTGTAGTTTTGTATATTGATACAACATTTGCTCTTTCTTTGTTCATTACATGGCATATTTAGGCAGCTACAACGTGACCTGAACGGTGAATCCCACGTAATTTGTATCCAATGGTAAGCTACTTTGTCCATGATTCCATAGACCTGCCTTACTTTTCTACTCCATCTTCCAGACTTAGACTCTTTTGTATTTTTGAGGTTACATCTCCAAATTCTAGATTAGTAGATTCTTTGGTACACAACTCTTAGGTTCTAGGGTTTAAATCTGTAATTGTTTTATGCTAATGGATTTTTGCTATGAAACTTGATTTTATCGATTAAAACTATTACTTCTAGTTGTATAACTGTGTGTGTTTTAGTAGGTGATTGATTCTCCCATGGGGAATTTAGTGTGGGTGCCACTCACGACGGGTGAGGCTTGTGACATATTTAAGTTTAAACTTCATTAGTTGGTGTGCATCCATACCATATATACTAGTTCTACCTATACTTTCAAATAATTATGTATCTTATCACTAACTAACAATTTCCTACCATATATTGAGGAAGATACATCTAAATACACATTTGTTTGCTGCCAGACACTCTAAAATAGGGAGAGAGGCAAGATAGAAGGGGAGGGAGGCGAACGATATGGGGAGGGAGATAGTCATGTATCACAATTACATGTGAATCACACTAGATACACACTAGATACATGTATGTGGTGTGATTCGTATGTATTTGGATAGATACAGAGGAGAGTGATGAGTTAGATTTGTTATATGTCTAGATTCATGCGAATCCACTTGGATACAATATATCTAGAACAAATTACACCTAATTTTGACTTCATATATTTCGCGATACATGTATCCGGACACACCAAAATCTGGTCTTATTTATAATATTGTAAATTAGAATGTACTAAGTAATAACCTCATAAACTAGTGAAATTTATGTAAATTTACCTATATATATACATATATAGCAAATAATTAATTTACTTACCTTTCTGCAAAAGATTCTAATTATATAAATCTAGTTTACAAGATGACAGACTGTCCAAGTGAAAAAAAATCATTTTACCATCTCTATATAAAGATATCTAGTTATGCCATTGCAAAATCACAAAAAATGTAAAGAAGCATTCTTCAATTAGAGGTATACATATATTAGTTCTTTCACTTCATAATTCATTTTCTTTATCAATTTTATTTCTTTTTTGGCTAATGTTTCTTTTTTGGGGATTTTCATTCAATGCTCCTCAGGTGATTCAACAAAAATTATGGAAGAAAAAATGAATGAGAAACGAAACAGATCTGATGAGCCTAATTTGAGTTTGTCTTTAAAAACTCCAATTGAATATGAATCAGTTAAGAGGATTCCAACTCTGGAAGAAGCTATGAATTTGGAACTAAAAAATGGTCAAGTAGACCCCAATGTGAACTTGAAGAAGTTTAGAAGGTATACACACACGTCTATTTTTATTGACACTACTTTAAAAAATGTGAATTTCTGACTCATGTTTAGAATTTTTGAAGAAAAATTCTTATGGAATCGTAACTTGTAGAACGATATCAAATCGATTGTCTGCCCAAAGGTCTAGGATGAGGAGGACTGAGTACATAGATGAGTTGAAAAAAGAGGCCAAAAATCTTGAGGTAATAAAATTTAGATGAAGAGTTTTTATTAGAATGTTTTTTGATTCATTATTTGATTTTTTTTCTTGGATGGTTTTATTAAAATTCAATGGCGCACACAAATATATAGAGACAATTCTAACATATAAAAAAGTAAGCAAATAAATAAATAACACTAATTAATAGATCGAATTATATCAATTGCTACTCAAATTCATTTATATATAATTATTTTAATCTTTTGTTCATCCAATATTTTGAATAGTTGCTAGTAGTACTTCAGACATAATTCTAGGGTTAGAAAAAGAAAAAATCAAAATCAATAGAACGAATCCTAATTAAAATGATGTTGTTTCAAAACTCATTTGTTAAATGAGAAATTAAGTACACACGTTTCCATTTTTCAACATGTGATCATACTTGAACATAAATTAAATTAATCTCTAGACTAAGTGTACCAGTTACAACAACATACCCAATATATACACAAATAAAACCTAAATAAGGTATAAAATATACATATGTAGATCACAATCCTATCTTTGTAAGGTATGGAGGTTGTTTTCGATACACTAGATTATGGATACCTAATAATACACAATTTCTTTTCATTTCTTATGTTTCATATATAAATAAATTGATGATGTTATGTTGAATGACATGATTCACTCGAGGTGCATAAGAGTTTGTTGGGTCTTTCAATATCAATAGGTTGATTGTTTCACTATAATTATTAGCGCTTAAAAAATATTTCCTATATGTACTGGTGCAGGATACAATAGCTATTGTGGGACGAAAAATAGAAAATGAGAAAGACAACAAAAAGAAGCTGCAGCTGGAGAATCAAATGTTGCGAGTACAATTGGATAGCATCACTAACAAATCTAATTTACTCACTGGTATATATATATATATATATTTCGTTTCCAACAAATTTTTTATTTTTTTTTACTTTACATTTATGCAGGAACAATAATATAAAAATTATTCATGAAATAATAATAAAAACATATTATATAGTGATTAATACGTCAAATAATAGTACATAAATTTTCTCATAACGTAATACTGAAATTTCTTTGTATCATATTATATTGTTTTGATTTGTTTCCTTTTTATGGCTTACGTACCAAAAATTTCTTTGCAACAAAGCTAGCATGTTTGTGTCATTTTTAGCTAAACACAATATATTTGGTTCAGATCTTACACATTTGTCTTGAAAATTTATTGAAAATATAGAGATTATTGATAACCTAGCTAGTAAGAAGTTAAAAAGATTAACTTGCCAGAATCAAGAATTCATTAGCTTGAAATCTTTGAATTTATTCACCTCGATTGCAGTGCAAACTGAAGAGCTGAAAGTTGACTTGAAGAGGCTTAAGGAACCTGCAGATGCTCAGGAAGATGAAGAGCATATGGACATGGACCAGTATCTCAACTTTGACAACATGACCTTTTCTCCACCCAAGAATGACGACATATGAACCATTCAACAAATATTGTTGCTATTTAGCCTTGTTAGATCATTCCTTTCCTTTTATTTGAGGTAGTGTTGGGTTTTTTTTTTGGGGGGGGGTGGGGGGGTGGGGTTGATGGGTGTTGAAGTTATGAATTTTCATTATGCAATTTAAGAAGGGTGAATTTTTCATTATTAGATTATCGAAAACAATACTTGGTGATCTATATGGATCTTTTAATTCCTAGTATTATTTTAAAATGAGTTTATGTTTAATGTAGTACCTAGTTTTCTTAAATATCATCTGATTAAGTTCACTTACTACTACATGCAATTAAATTGTGTTTATGTTTGAAGTGAGACATAATGAACGTGCTTTATCTAAATTATTCTCTCAATTCAATTCAATTTATTTCGATATAGATAATTTTTACTAAGATGTAAGACCTTGTGTAATGTCTTAAAAGTAAATTAAAGCATAAATTCACTATATTAACAATCTATACATTTAATCATACATTTTTACTCATGGACTTTTGAGGTTTGCTTGTTAGCTTCCGCACCAAACCAAATAATTTTGGTCCTAACAAGTGGTATCAAAGCCAATTATAAATGGGTGTTCATCTTGGCGTGTTCAGTTCTAGGCTTCTCGCCACAACCTAATTGACAATAATGAAGATTTTATTGAAGAAACTTTTTCAAAGAGGTTCTCTATGTTGAGACATAGATTTATTGAAGGAGATTCAATCAGTTGAAGATTATGTGAAGAAGATGGAACAAAATTTATTTTTTCAGAAATTCAGGCCACTGGGGAGTATTGTTGGGTATTTACCCTAATTTCTTACCATAATTAAATTTTCCTTTTCCTAAAAGAAAAGCACAAAGTCTCCATTTTTGGCTAGTCCTTTTCTTATAGGAAAATGATTATAATGACATGTTCTATCATTATTTAAAAGTCATCTCGTTATGGAAACCTAACTTTTTTTTGAAATACACTGTCAAATTAATTAAGGGTGACATGACGAAAATCTCAAAACTTTGAATTTGGTTCAGAATGATGGTACTCCGCCATAGTAGGAATGTTACCGCTCACTATAGTGGTTGTTAGGCCGTTATGATGAGACTAAAACCTAGCAACTAGGAATTTTATAATTTGGCTCCTCATCTTCAGTTGGAAAAGAGATGAGGGTTACTCAAAAAATCCTCCTAGGATGGTCCAAGCTTGGGGACAATGGAGAGGGAGGATTCCAGCGCAAATAGCAGGCATTTTCGCTATAAGGTTGTCTCTATAGAGAGATTGAGCCGCTATGATGGGGTAAATCATTGTAAATGGAGAAAATTCCTCAAATCTGTTCATATTATGCAAGAACATTTTGGGGAAGTGCAAAGGTCACCTAAGGTAATTTTCACTATTTTCATCTGGAATCTTCCTAAATATAAGTAATTCCCAGCTTGTTACTTTGATTCTTGTGCCTTAGAATCGATAGTTGTTATCCTAGGGGAGAGTTTGGGCTTGTGTCAAATGATTTGTTAATTATTTCTTAAGTATTAAGGTCAATTTTTTTAGTGTGGAAATGGTTTTGGATATGAATTAAGGTCACTAGAATCCCCTAGGACAAAGTTGAGTTGAAAATTTTCCTTACCGATTAAGTTTTGATATAAGATTCTACTTAGGTCAACTTCAAACAATAATATCTCTCAGAACATAATGAATTAGGTGGTCCATGACCTATCAAGTTAAATTTCTACGAGTCATCTTTCCAACTCCACCAAGTTTGCCCCATTTCAAGTTCGAAATAAAATGTTATGCCCGTTTTAGTGAAGCCTTGTCAGGCAATCAAAGTTCTACTGATGGCAGCTATGGATAGTGGAATGTTCCACGAACTATAGAGCCTTCCGTGAAGGCTTGCTACACATTTTCTCCAGCAACTTCATGCATGCGTTCTAGGGTTGCTTTAGTCCTTTTCCAAGCTTTTTATCCTATTCTAAGTTGGTTTTGAGTATATTAACTTAGTATATCATTCAACTAACTAGTTTTCATCTCAAATTCATCTATCTAATCATTCAAGTATTTATAAATTTCTTAAAACTCACCTAGGGTTCCTCTTCTCTATCAAGAACCCTCAAACCTTCAAGTCAAAAATTCAAGATACAAAGAGAGACTTTCCATCCAAGGTTTTCCAAATTCTTCCACTCTAAGAACTTCATAAAATAGTTTATTCTTTCAAGATCAAGCCTCAAGATTCCAAGCACAAAGATTTCCTCCAAGAAAGCTAATGTTCTTCCTCAAAGCTACTTAAGTTTCCACCAAAGTTTTTAGTGGAAACAGAGAGTTCAATAGGTACAAACAGTTGGGTGTTAGCCCTAATTTCTTATCATAATTAGGTTTTCTTATCATATTTAGGCTTTCTTTTTACTAAAAGGAAAGCACAAAGTCTTCATATTTGGCTAGTCCTTTTTCTTGTAGGAAAATGATTGTAATGACTTGTTCTATCATTATTCAAAAGGCATCTCGTTATGGCAACCTAAATATTTTTGAAATATGCAGTCAAATTAATTGGGGGTCACACCACGAAAATGTCAAAACTTGGAATTTGATTCGGGATTATGTCACCCCACCATAGTGGGAATTTTACCACTCATTGTAGTGGTTGTTGGGCTGTTAAAGCGGGGCTAACGAGACTAAAACCTTGCAAATACAGATTTTATAATTTGGCTCCTCCTCTCCAGTTGGAAAAGAGACGAGGGCTACTCAAAAAATCCTCTTAGGATGGTCCAAGCTTGGGGAGAATGGAGAGGGAGGATTCCAGCACAAATAGCGGGCATTTTCGCTATAAGGTGTCTCTAAAGAGGGATCGGCCCCCACTATGATGGGGTAAGTCATTGTAAATGGAGAAAATTCCTCAAATCCGCTCATTATTATGCAAGAATATTTTGGGGAAGTGCAAAGGTGACCAAAAGTAATTTTCACCGTTTTCATTTGGAATCTTTGTAAAGATAAGTAATTTATTTTCCAGCTTGTTATTTCGATTCTTGTGCCTTAAAATCGATAGTTTTTATCCTAGGGTGGAGTTTGGTCTTGTATCGGATAATTCTTAAAATTTTCTTAAGTGTCAAGGTCAATTTTTTAGTGTGGAAATGATTTTGGATATGAAATAAGGTGTCTAGAATCCCCTAGCACAAAGTTGAGTTGAAAGGTTCCTTATAGATTAAGTTTTGATATAAGATTCTACTTAGGTCAACTTTAAACAAAAATATCTCTGATACGCTCAAATTACACCTCCCTAAAGAAGTATAAGCGATCGTTGTCAAATAAAGAACACAACTTGTAGGTTGGGGTCGATCCCACGAGAAATATGGTTTTAGACTTCAACTTAACTAACAATTATATATTTTTAGTCAAATTATTTCCGAGAAAAGTAAACAGAGGGGATTTTGTAAGTACGTAACAAATTTGAATGCTTAAGTAACAAGTAAACAAAATTTAGATTTTGGTTTATCAATATGAGATGGAAACTAGGGCATATGTGTTCCCCATAAGTCCTTAATGCAGTAATCCTAATAATAGTAATCATTTCCTAGTGTTTAATATGTAAAGTTGGTAAGTTGGGTATCCCTAAGTGCTTGGTCCTCCAAATAGGGAATTTCACCACGCACCTTGGTCCGGCTACGGGTGTATGCTTTACTAACCCTTACATTTTACCTCAGATTAGTCATCACATCAATGTATGGTTTAGTTTTCACCCTCACGCCAATTGATATTAGCCTATTAGATAGCATCCACTAAATCTTTGTTGTTTAATCCTTTTCTCAGTTACTACCTCCTTGGTTCGTCAAATAGGAACGAGGCGAGTTCTAACGTTGCGCATTGTTAAAAAATTTCTAAACGAAAGGATTAACAATACATGCATAAATACTGTTCAAGAATTACTTAATTATTATTCATACTTTGTTAATTGCTCATGGTTCCCACTACCCTAGTTTTGGATTTAGCTACTCATGCTTGATGATTGACAATTCATAATTAGGTTAAAAGAATACATGAACTTATAATGAGAATAGATGAAAACCCAAATCTTGAATTGAAATTCAAAGTGAAAACTGTATCAAATGAATTTCGGAAATTAAATTGCTATGTGTTTGCAAAATTAATTCCCAAAAGACCAAAAACAAGAAGTATACAATAATGTCTAACCCCTAAAAACAAGGATTACAACTCATATTGATAAAAAACAAAATAAGGAAATAAACTGCTGAAACACGGTTTATGTCGACACCTTGACCTATGGATCGTGGGTCGACCTACGGTCCGTAGATCTCCTTCCATGGCTCAACACTTAGAAAAATTATCAGGTACTGGAACTCTTAACTTTTTGATCTCAATCGATGGATGTGCAGGATGGCCCGTGGGTCGACCTATGGTTCGTCGTTTGCTCCATGGTTCCAAACTTGGTCAGCTTCCCTGATCTTCCACCTATGATGAATCACCTACGGTCCGTGGATTGGACTACGGTCCGTTCTTGTACTCCATGGTTTTGAGTTCTGAAACTCAACTTTTAGACCAGGACCTACGACTGCCCATCCACAGCCAGTCGTTGAACCTATGGTCCGTTTGTGGCTACTTCAGTACTTTTCAGCGCGCATCTTCATCAACCGCATCCAAGCCTATTTCTTGAAAGAATTACACACAAAACATTATTTCTAATAACGAAATGGCCCAAGACACACACAAACTCTAAGTGACACATATCAAAAATATTGTAAACTCACAGTAAATCAATCTCTCAGAAAATAATGAATTAAGTGACCCATGACTTATCAAATTAAAGTTGTACGAGTCCTCTTTCCAACTCCACCAAATGTGCCCCATTTTGAGTTTGGATAAAAAGTAATGCATGTTTTAGTGAAGCCTTGTAAGGCAGTTGAAGTTCTCTGGATGGCAACTACGGACAATGGAATGTTCCACGAACCATAGAGCCTTTCGTGCAGGCTTGCGACACTTATTTTCAGAAAATTCCTGCACGCATTTCAGATTATTTTAGTCATTTTCCAAGATTTTTAACCCTATTCTAAGTCGTTTTTTAGTGTTTTAACTTAGTATATCATTCAAATGACTAATTTTCCTCACAAAATCATCTATCTAAACATTAAAGTATTTAGAAATTCTCTTAAAACTCACCTAGGGTTCCTTTTCTCCATTAAGAACCCTTAAACCTTCAAGTCAAAAATTCAAGATACAAAAAGGAACTTTCCAGCCAAGGTTTTTCCAAGTTCTTCCACTCTAAGAACTTCATAAAAGAGTTTATTCTCTCATGATCAAGCCCCAAGATTCTAAGCTCGAAGATTTCCTCCTAGTTAGCTAATGTTCTTCCTCAAACTCAAGATAAATGAAGTATCCACCAAAGGTTTCAGTATAATAGCTTCACAATCAAGTATGTATGTCTATCATAGTATTGGACTAGTTCGTCTTGAATCCTTACATATGTCTAAATTCATTAAAAGAGTAATCTAGAGTTTTATCCTTGATTTAGAGTATTCTTGAGACAAGTTATATTGAGTTATGATTTATTAATTCCTGAGTATTAAGTTATTTATCATTGTATTGACATCCTTGATGTTATTTTGTTCATATCCATATTTCAGCATGAACCCTACTATTGAGTTAAATTTGAGAATCTTTTCAAAATAAATGTTGTCTTTAAATTGATTTATGAGGAGCGTAAAAGATAAGTTTTGAGAAAAAGTTTTCAAATATAAATTCAGTAAGAGTATAAGGGAACTAAGTATTCCCAATGGTATCACTTTTTACATTGAGAAAAGAGAAAATTTTATTTCTAAATGAGTTAATGAGTTAAGAGATATTTCAGAGCAGTTACCTTTTTTAAGAGGGTATTTTGAGTAATTACCTCAAATTGAGAAAGAGTATGTTTTATCCATTTGAGCATGAGTAGAAATTTTATGAGAGTAGTATTGAGTACTAGTAGGGGATGAGTTCAGACAACTCACATTCCTCATAAACCATGTAGCCAACATGAGTAAAGGATCGTTACTTTTTGATGACTCCTTATTGCTTTCAAGCAAAGATTTAGTGGATCCACTTAATTGAGATATTTTATATCCCGACAAGGTATAAGATAGTTCTGGCAGTATGGGCAAGACCATTTATCATCACATTGCTCATAGTGATAGTTGACGGTTCGAGAATCTCCCAGATAGATTTAAAAGTGTATTTTTATCATATCACTTAATATGTTGAGTTCATAGATGATTCAATATTTTTTAAGTTTAAATGATTACACTCTTTTATTTCATTATATTTAGTTGAGTATCTTGCTTCATATTCTTCAATTTAGACATTAATTTTCCTCGGCTATATATTACATACTCATACATTCAATGTAATGATTTCATACGAAATATATATTTTCATGATGCAGATATAGGTGTTCAGGATCATCAACAGGTGCTCCATTGAGATCACTTTGCACTTCATGTTAGCTTTGGTGATCCTTTATTGCATTCTGGATGACTCCACTCTTGTATTTCAAATTAGTAGTTTTTAGGTATCGTGGATCTTGTCCCGACATCCATGTTGAACTATAGAGGATTCATAGATAGTTAGAGTTGAGTTTCTTTTAGTATTACCTTTGAACTATTTTGGCAAACTATTATTGTTTCTAGAGTATTTTCAGACAGTTTTGAGTATACTATTTTGAGATAGTTTGAGAAGTTTTGAGACTTTTGAATTTAAATTTTGTTTTAAAACTTAAATATGCTTGAGTTTGTCTTCCATTAGTACTCAACCAGACCAAGGGTCTTGGGGATCAACAATGGTTTTGGAGTGTCGGGTACATCTAGAGTGTAGGCTCGAAATTTGGCAAACTTGGTATCAGAGCTAAGTTCAAGTATCCTAGGGTGTCTATGAAGTCGTGTCAATAGGATCTTATTTATGTTTATGGCCCCACTTCTATAAATGAGGGACTACAAACATTTAAGAAAAGTTTCTCTTTCTTTCTTACTCTAAATCGTGCAATAGAACCGTGTCAAAATGAACTTATTCAGTCTAATGCATTTTTCAAATCCATTTTACTACCCCTTATACTCAAGGTGGTTGAAATAACAAAGTTTAGACCTTATCGATGAATTACTCTCAGAAAAGGTCTTCAAAAAGTTAAGAGATTGCACAGAGCCGGAGAGAAGTACGCTAGTGTACATTAAGTGTATTTAGTCGAAAGAATGCACCTTCTTCATATAATTCATGCATTCGAGCTAAAGAAAGATGTGCTCTTAGATTCTCTTCTCTAAACCTTGTTTCAGGTGATGCCCTTTATGAGGAAATTATGCTTTAGAATGCTTGTGTAGTATTGTCACCCAAAAGGTAGTGTGATTTGCGATACTATAAGACAATAGTAGTAGAGCAACCAAGAGGTAGAAGTATACATTTAGAAGTGTTGTAACCTAAGGGATGGGGATAACTATTGAGTAAAGTGTGTAGTTACAGCCACGTACCTGGTAAGTAATTAATAATGTGGAGCTTTCTCTTATCTATAGGCTAAGAAGTAATAATTTTGTGTGGATTTCAAGATAAAAGGCAGAGAAATATTTACTAGTTAGGATGAGTTTAGGCATCCTTGAATCAGAAATGAGTTTATGGTGATGTGTCAATGTGTTAGCAACGGCCAAGTATAGGTGTTGAATATAAAAGCAAGGTATTTATGAGGTGATAGATCTTAGATAGGCTTATAATTTTGAAGGGAGAGCTCCATGATGATTATAGGGTTATATAACTAATTAGGCAATGATGTATAGTGAATGGGTAAATAGTACTTAAGTTGTGAAAGGAAATGTGATGGCAATATGTAAATAGGTAAATTGGGAGAATAAGATTGACTATTTGTCATGAGATCTTAGTGGATGAGTGTTTCTTAATTTTATCTAATAGTTGTAAGTTAGTATAGTATGCGAGCAATTATATTGAAATATGTGTTTAGTACTAGACACTAAGCTTGAATTTGAGATGAGTGTCGTGATAAATAGGATGGCGATATGAGGGTGATGATGTTAGTTTTGAGATCTGATCTAGAAGTTTTGACATAAAGCATGTGAGAAGTAGAGGTGTTGATTTGCAACGAATATGAGTGGTACAAGAGTGGTATTGTGACCCTTATATGAGAGCAATAAAGGGTGGCTAAATCATTATATTAACAAGTGTATGAAGAGGTGTATTAGAGATTGTATGTAGTCAAATGAGGTTTTAATCAAGTTTATGATTTTATGCCTAGATAGTATATTTGAGTTGTCAATGCGGAGTAGAGTAGGTTGATAAACACATTATTATTAGCCTTAAAAGTTTGGTCGAAGGAATTATATATAGACAATGATAAGCCTCTTACATATAGTTTAGGTTTCCTCTAGTTAGGTAGATATGAACTTAGAAGGACGGTGTTAGTAGCCTAGAAGAAGAAGTCAAACTATTAAAAGTTATATTAAGTGGTTTGATAAGCCAATGCGGGTAACAATTATAGAAAGACTTCTATAGAAGCGGAAAGAGGTTAAGAGAAGCATCTCTCAAAGAAGACTTAAAAGGAATCTTAGTACTCGCACATGGAGAGTTCAGTATCCAAGAGATTAGCATTTTCTAAGTATTAAAGTAAATAAAAAATAGACTAGTTGAGAAAAGATGGAATAGATCCATAGCTTTAAAGTATCAGCTTCAGACCTAAGGGGGAGATGATAAGATGAGAAACCAAGTCAAATATTAAGAATTAGATGTGTTAAGAAAGAGTTATAGTGCTATATCAATCCATTCATACTCTAGAGCATTCCTCAAAGTTACGCCATTATAACATCCTATTGATGTTTCTAAATGTAAGAATTGTGTCCATGACCTACGTTTATACATTTAAGATAGATTCATATCTATGTTCAGTTCCCAAAATGAGGGGCAAAGATTTTAGTTCATTGATCTCAATCTTACTCCATAAAGTTACGTATATCATCCTCATGTGTAGACTAATTCATATAAGCACTCGTGTATCATAGTATGCTTAGTCCCACGAATTCATGATTTACTCTTAATATCTATCAACATAATGTTAGGACATTCATATTCTTATATCAGATTTCTTGAATGAACCGTGCTTATGATCTTTCACTCTAATCTCCTAAGTGATCCTTTTAGTTTTGATAATGTTATTGATGATAGTAGTTGAGTTATCATAAAAGGAAAAGTTTGATGTTTTTATATTGATAGTGGTGGTGTGCTTATTTAATCTAAGGTTATAAAAGTGGAGGAATGATGAGATGAAGTTTTACTATGAGTAATAGTTAGATGAGAGTAGTTAGTTGTAGTAATGCGTGAATTTCAATTGGTAGAGACAGCAAGAACATGAGAAATTCTTATAAATATTGGTTAGTAGGAGTCCATGGAGCGGTTATAGTTCTAGGCTTGATTATGGTATTGATAACATGTGGATAAATGCATAATACGTTAGGTATTTCTTTATTAAGAATTGTGGTTGGTTGAATACAGTGGTAAATAGTAGTATTCTTGGGATGAGATTTCCTATAGGGGTATAAAACCCGAATCTTGTGGCTTAGATTAGTATATGCATCTCATGTTTAGCACCTTGTGATTTAGAGTTAGCCTTGAACACAAAAAGAGCAGGTTGTTTATCTTAGACCTTTGTAAGAGTAGTCATAAACTCTTGTAGGATTTAGGAGTTGCAGCTAATGAGGTACGGTATTCATAAAGGAGGGCATGGTTTAGAGGTATTTCTAGTCTTGAAAGCTAGCAGTTGTATTGCTTAAGTCATAGTAGTCCTATTCTTACTCCATGCCTAGATACCCTTGTTTCATGTCAAATAACTTTGGATAGAGCGTGACTTTGTTCAAACCCATATTGTTCGTGACTTTTGTGCTATACATAGTTTGAAAATCTTATTATGAATCAATTTCACCTATGTTAGTAGACAAGTTCAGAAGTCAAAAAGATAGTAAGAGTAACATCATTCCCTACCATGCTCAGTTCATCCATCACCGAGGACAAATGATCCCAATGGGGAGATATTGTAACACCCCAAAAATTTCTAAGCTAAGATCCGAACCATTCTTAATTTGCATATAAGATTGTATCGGGTGATTCTTATATTGTTCTTAGGTTTTAAGGTCAATTCTTTAGTGTGGAAATTATTTTAGACATCAATTATGGTCATTAGAATCCCTAGAACAAAGTTGAGTTGAAAGTTTCCTTACCAATAAATTTTGATATAAGATTCTACTTAAGTCAACTCCAAATGATTAATCTCTCAGCACATAATAAATTCGGTGGCCCAAGTTTTTTTTTTTAACTCTATACTAAGTCGTTTTTGAGTGTTTTAACTTAGTATATCATTCAACTAACTAGCTTTCCTCTCAAAATCATTTATCTAAACATTCAAGTATTTATAAATTATCTAAAAACTCACCTAAGGTTCCTCTTCTCTATCAAGAACCCTAGAACCTTCAAGTAAAAAATTCAAGATACAAAGAAAGACTTTTCATCCAAGGCTTTCCCAAGTGCTTCTAATATAAAAACTTCGTAAGAGAGTTTCTTCTCTCAAGATCAAGCCCAAAGATTCCAAGCTCAAAGATTTCCTCTAAGAAAGCTAATGTTCTTCCTTAAACTCAAGATAAATGAAGTATCCACCAAAGTGTTCAGTCTAATAGCTTCATAATCAGGTATGTAAGGCTATCATAATGTTTGACTAGTTCATCCTCACACCGTACATATGTCTAAATCAATAAAAAAAAGTCAATTTTGAGTACTCTTGAGATGAGTTATATTGTTGAGTTATGAACTATTAATTCCTAAGTATTAAGTTATTTATCATTGTATTGAGATCCTCGATGTTATTTGTTCATGTCTATATTTCAGCATGAACCTTGTTGTTCATTTAAATTTGAGAATCTTGTCAAAACAAATGTTGTCTTTAAATTGATTTATGAGGAGAGCAAAAGATGAGCTTTAAGAAAAAGTTTTCAAATATGAATTGAGTAAGAGTATAAGGGAACTAAGTATTTACAATGATATCACTTCTTATCAAAAAAGGAATAAACTAATTATGATCCCAAAAAGGTCCACTAAGCATAAAAAAAGGAAAAAATAAAATTAATGAAACGTGTGTATTTGAATCTATATTAGGAGAGAGAATATTTGATAAATATTAATGAGTAGTGCTAAATGGCTGGACATATTTTTGGCAGGAATTAGCACGACAGGTGTAAATGACAAAAATATCCCTTTGGCTCTAAAACCGCCTAAATTTCCTTCCAAAAAAGAAAGCCGCCTTTGAATTTTTTCTTTCTTATTTACTCTCTCTCTTACTTTACTCATTTTATCTCCTGCACTTCACTCATTAGTTCTAATTTTATTTTGTTGATCCATTTGTTGTTCAAGAGTTTATTTTGTTGTTGGAGTTATATAATTTTAACAAAATGGATTCGAATAGTCAGAATAGTCAATTAAACCAAGTATTGAATAATGTTTTGGGGTTAGTTGAGGATGCTAGTTAGTTGTCCCAAAATGCTGAACATAATGAAGATTTTGATGGTGCATACGATGGGCCTGAATCATATTTGCACAGTGATGATAAAGATCTTATTAACCTGCTTTTGAAGAAATGAATCAACCGGAGCAACATGAATCAATAAGTTTTGGTGACAGAGAGGAATATGAAGCTGACGAATAATGAGATGAACACAAAGATACAACCAATGATGATAATTTATCAAACCAACAACATATAGAAAGCCCTGTTGTAGGTATGGTCTTTGGTAGTGTTGAATCTCTTTTTACATTTTATAAAGAATATAGTCATTTAAAAGGTTTTGGAGTTGTTAAAAAGTGTTCAAAAAAGAGAGGTTGTGAATATGCTAGGTATGTCTCATTTGCTTGTGATAAGAGTAGAAAATCAACCAGTAAGAATTCAAGCAAAAGGGTTGATTGCAAATGTAAACTTAGTTGTGCTGTGTTGGTTGATGGTTCATGTCGGGTTACAAGTGTTATATCCAAGCACAACCATGATTTGCAACCATCTTTGTCACGTTTTTTTATTTTCCACGGGAAGATAAGTACGGCATTAAAGAGAAGCCTTGAAGCCCATGACATCGCATCGCAGGAATTAGACCTGCGAAAAGCATTAGACTTTTGGAAGTACAAGTAGGTGGTCTTGATAAAATGGGATGCACCCCAAAAGATTGTCGAAACTACATTCTTCAACAATAGAGGATGAGGACATTGGCTTGCGATGCTGCGGCGATACATAAATTCTTTGCTTCAATGCAGATGAAGGACGATGAATTTTTTTTATGTAATTGACACGGATGATGCTACTAGACTTTGCAATGTAGTGTCGGTTCACACACATTACAAGTATGCGTATCAGGAGTTTAGTGATGTTATTTGTTTTGATACAACCTATTTGGTGAATCAACGGCACATGCCCTTTGCATTGTTTGTTGGTATGAATCAACACAAACAATCTATTCTTTCGGGCTGGCTTTGCTCACAAATGAGGATATTGAGACATACAAATTTGTTTTCTCGACTTGGCTGGCAGCAATGGGCAATGTACCTCCAACAGCTAACCTCACTGATCAATGTGAGAGTATCAAGGCAACAATTGCAAGGGTACTTCCAGACACAATCCATAGATACTGTATTTGGCACATCATGACCAAGCTCCCTGCAAAGCTTAAGGGTATGTTGGACTTTAAGATTGCCAAGGCCGAATTTTAATCAATAGTCTATAACAGCAACACTATCCATGATTTTGAGGGGAAATGGGCTGCATTCATTCAAAAATACGAGCTTCAGGATAGACTATGGTTTCATAATCTATACTCGAAAAAGGAAAAATGGGTCCTAGTCTTCTTGAAGTACTATTTTTGGGCTGGCATGATGTCCACCCAAAGAAGTGAGTCAATGCATGCATTTTTTGATGGCTATATCTCCGAACGAAGCTCTCTAAAGCAGTTCGTTGAGCAATATGAGTTAGCCTTGAGATTCAAATATGAGAAGGAACTCCAAGTAGAATCTGACTCACAGAAAACGCATGCAGCGCCTACTAGTGGTTTTGATTGAGATATGCAACTTCAAACCCATTATACTCAATCTATTTACGATGCCTTTGCAGCAGAGCATATGAAGCGGTTGTACCACTGTGAAATTGAAAAACACATGACTTCAATGCCGTGGAGGGAGTGGAGAAGTACAGTGTAACAGATTATTCCATATTTATTTAGTGATTTTCATGGAAATCAATTTGTTTACACTGTTGAATATCACCTAGCCAATCAATATCTGGATTGCAATTGCAAGAACTTCCAAAGTAAAGGTGTTGTCTGCTGCCACATTTTAAAGACTATGTCTCATTATAGAATTAAAAAATTTCACGACAGATATATTTTACTCCGATGGAGAAGAGATGTAATTCATCCATACAAAGGTAAATTCTTTCAAGGAGGTTATCCATCAATGACGGACAAGTACAAGTACAATTCCTTGAAGAAATGGTTTGATAGGAATTGTGGTGTTGTGTTGGACAACAACGCCAAATATATGGATTTCAAAAATGTTTTGAAAGGTAGTTTCAATGCATATTCTGATTGGAATGATGAAATGGCAGTCCCTAGCATTGGTGATCCAGACTCGGACGATGACGTAACATTCATTAGGAATTCGAGGAAAGTGCGAACATGTGGAAGGCCTCAGATTAATAGATATAGAAGAGGTGGTGTCACACCCCAAGCCTACACCGTGGACGGGACTGGCACTCAAAAACCATTGTTGGCCCTAAGCGAACCCTTGGCCTGGCTTACTATCTCAGTGGAAGACTTAACTCATCACATAAACATTTATGAGGGAAATAGAATGTCATAAAGGAACATTCAACTGGCCATTTAGGCAAACTCAAGTCTTTAACATAAGAAGTGAAAAGTAAAGACAACTAAAATAACTAATTGACTGTCTGTCTATGAAGCCTCTAAAACAAATGAGATGGATGTTGGGACCCCACAACATCCTAATGGACTAAACTAGAAAGCAATGAAAATAGATCCTCCAGAATGTAAGGAGGCTCACCGAATGACTCTGAACTGCTCAATGGATCAACGGTGCGCTGGAATGTCGATCCTAGATACCTGTGTCTGGATCATAAGACGATGCAGGCCAACTGACATCAGTACATTGAATGTACGAGTATGCGAGTTGGAATGCTAAAACAACATAGGCTTAAAAGGGAATCTGAAAGAAACACTTACATTGGCTCTTCTCAACTCATGAATACTTAACTGAACTTATTTTAATATAAAGCAGTTTAAAACAAGTGCAATATAAAGAAAAGTTGTTTAAAAATATGATGTCAACTCTGTGTATATACAAGGATACAACATAACTCTGAAATGTATGTAAAAATACAATAACTAATGTATATAAAAATACAATAACTTTTGTGGGGGTTTCTCTAACCGACAACCATCACATAAAAGCTATAGTGTTGATACAAGGATCTACCTCACGCTGCCAGCGCATCCTATACCCGGCCAAAGGTATAGAACCTGAACTGCCTAATGGATACACTTGTCTATTTCAAAAAGGATTCATCTAAAAAGTGTGACCCTTTTTTACCCATGGTGGCTACATAGTTCTATGGTGACGTGAGTTATCTAAACTCATGCTCGTCCCCTATTCGGTGCTCAATACTACTTCCAAAATATACTGGCTCTTATGTTTTAAAAAACATACTTCTTCTGTGATTTGAGATTAGTGCTAAAAAACTTAGCTCGAACGCTATCTTGGAAATCTCAGTTTCCCTGCTTGCTTCATTTAGAAAGCTATTACTCTTTTCTGAAAACTAGCTCGAAAGCTCTTTGGAAATCTCAGTTTCTGCTCTTATTTAAAATGTGAAAACATTTTTCAATTTCTTTGGGAATACATAGTCCCCATATACTTCTTTGAAAAAAAGAGCTTCAACTTTACATCCTTACTGAACTCGAAGCTTAAGTCTTAAAATAAAGTTAAAACATTTGTGAAAGACTTTTGAAAACTTTAAGAACTCATCTTAACTTGACTCTTGAATTCTCTTGACTTTGACCTTAACTGCTCTTGACTTGACTTGACTTTGACCTTAAGTGCTCTTGACTTGACTCTTAATGGATCCTTGAATTGAATTATGGATTCAAGGATTAAGATTTATGGTTGGAAAGATCTCATGATGTTTAGGAATGATTATAGATAGTTAAAGATGAGAAAAGACCAAAAATCAATATCTGAAAATGGGTCCGCGACGCGGAGGCATAATTTAATTTTGGTTCCAAAAATGTCTTTTGAGGCAGAACACCTCGTGTCAGCTCCACAACGCAAAGCTGAAATGATCAAACCTGGGCACTAGGCGCGCGACACGCGGCCACCCTTTAATTTCATCTGACGAAATTTCTTCTTTGTTTTCCAACCCTAATTCACTCAAACTCAATTCTTTTCCTCAAATTACTTTTAGATACAGATACCCAACAAATGTACCTAAGAACCTAACTCAAAATGACCCTATAATGCGAGGTAACGAACTCAGAAACTTCCCAACTCAGTCAAATTCAAGTACAATATATGAATTCAAGAATAGGTATCAAGATCATCAATATTCAAATGTTTTTAGGACAAATCCAAACTAAAATAAATATGCTTGGCACGTGGGAGAACGATCCCAATGTTATGAGAGCCTCACATACCTGATAGAAGTAAATCCTTGGTGAAACACCAAGTTCCTTGATCGATCTTGATGAATTTTCCCTTTTCTCCTTCTTCTTTTCTCTTCTCATTTCTCCTTAGCCTTAGCGCAAAATCCCAAGTTCTAAAACTGACTAAGTCCTTAATTGACCCATAATAAAATCCTAAAATTGGATTAAAATAATAGGACAGTGAAAAGACTAAAATACCCATTATATTTCTGGATTGGACATTTCCTTAATCCAACAGCCCAACTTCCAAAGGGCATAATTTGCTCATACGAACTCGAAATCGTGCAAACTTTGCGGCGCTGGAAATATCATTCCAAGGGTTTTCCAACCATATCTGGAACTTTACCTAAATCCTCCTGAGCTAGTAGTTATTTCCATATAAAGTTGACTAAAACTCAACTTTAACTTACAATTTTCCAGATTTCCTTATACCTTCCAAAAATAACTATTTCTAGATTTTTAAACTTCTTTCTAGTTGCGAGATGTTACAATATCTCCTCCTTGGAAAAATTCATCCTCGGATGGGATTTAATATTTCTAAGTTAAGGGTAGTGACATCAAGTTCAAACACCCAACAAGCAAATGCGACAAATAACATGCTTACTAATAATTTAGATAGTACTAAGGAGAAATTTAGTACCTTGGTCTACTTTTTCTCCGGATTCGAAGAGATGTGGATATCTCTTTTTCCATATCCTCCTCAGCTTCCCAAGTTGCTTCCTCAACAAATTGGCTCATCCAAAGGACTTTGACTGATGCTACCTCTTTGTTCTGAACTTGCGAACTTGGCTATCTAGGATCTAAACAGGAATTTCCTTATACGATAAGCTATCCTTGATTTCACTTGGTATGATCAATGAAGGATCGCCCATGCACTTCTTCAACATGGAGACGTAAAATACCGGATGAACCGTTGCTAACTCTAGTGGTAGCTCTAACTCAGAAGCTACACTGCCAATCCTCTTGGCTATGCAATAAGGTCCAATATACGGGGGACTAAGCTTCCCCTTCTTACAAAATCTCATAAAACCCTTCATGGGTGAAACTTTCAAATATACCCAATCATCTATTTTGAACTCTAACGCCCTTCTCCTAACATCAGTGTAGGATTTTTGACAACTCTAAGCCATTTTCAACCTCTCTTGAATCAATTTCACCTTCTCCATAGCTTGGTAAACTAAATTTGGTCCTATCAACCTTGCTTCACCAACTTCAACCCATCCAATAAGAGATCTGCATCTTCTCCCATAAAGAGCTTCATAAGGAGCCATTTGGATGCTAACCTGGTAACTGTTATTGTAAGCAAACTCAATGAAAGGTAGGTGATCATCCCAATTCCCTTTGAAATCAATCACACAAGCCCTCAACATATCTTCTAAAGTTTGAATAGTGAGCTCTGCTTGCCCATTAGTCTGAGGATGAAAGGCAGTACTTAAGTTCACCTTTGAACCCAAGCCTTTCTGAAATGATTTCCAGAACTGTGCAGTAAGTTGTGCACCTCTATCTGAAATAATGGAGATTGGGACTCCATGAAGTCTTACCACCTCCTGAATATATAACCTGGCATAATCTTCTGCTCAATGGGTAGTCTTTACAGGCAGAAAATGGGCTGATTTTGTCATTCTGTCGACAATCACCTAAATAGAATCGTGTTGTTTGCGAGACCTTGGTAAACCTGTGATGAAGTCCATATTAATCATCTCCCACTTCCATTTTGGAAGTTCTATATTCTGCGCCAAATCATCGGGCCTTTGGTGCTCAACTTTCACTTGCTGGCAATTTGGACACTTAGCAACAACCTCTGCAATGCCCTTCTTCATGCCATTCCACCAATACACTTCTCTAAAATCGCGATACATCTTTGTGGAACCCAAATGAATGGAATATCTGGAGCTATGAGCCTCCTCCATGATCCTCTCTTGGAGTCCATCCACCATAGGTACGCACAATCTACCTTGATATCTCAATACACCATCTCCATCTTGTTCAAAAGCTAATACTCTTTTCTTATGAACATTTGCCTTTCAAGTCTAGAAAAATGGGATCTTGGTCTTGCTTTTCTTTCACTTCTGACACTAGTGAAGATTCAGCCCCATTCGTCACCATTATTCCTCCTTTTGTGGAATCCATAAGGCAGACTCCTAAGCGTGCAAGCCTATGCACATCTTTCTCTAACTCTCTCTTTTCTTCCTCAACATGGGCGGTACTACACATAGACAACCTACTCAAGGCATCAACAACAAAATTAGCCTTATCTGGGTGATAAAGAATACTCATGTCATAATCCTTGAGTAACTCTAACCACCTTCTTTGTCTGAGATTAAGCTCTCTCTGAGTGAACACATATTCAAGGCTCTTGTGATCAGTGAATATATCAACATGAACACCATATAAGTAATGACGCCATATCTTCAAAGTGAACACTACAGCAGCCAACTCTAAGTCATGGGTTGGATAGTTCTTCTCACGAACTTTCAACTGTCTGGAGGCATAAGCTATAACTTTGCCATTTTGCATTAAGACATAACCCAAACCTACTCTAGATACATCACAATACACCATAAAACCTTGAGTACCTTCTGGTAAAGTCAAAATTGGAGCAGTAGTCAACCTCTTCTTCAATTCCTAAAAGCTTTTCTCCCAAGCTTTAGACCATTGAAATTTCACTTTCTTCTGGGTCAACTTCGTCAAAGGGGATGAAATGGATAAAAGAACCCTTTACAAACCTTCTATAATAGCTAGACAAACCCAAGAATCTCCTAATATCAGTTGGAGATGTGGGTTTAGGCCAATTCTGCACTGTTTTAATTTTTTGAATATCAACTCTAAATCCTTCTCCAGACACAATATGGCCTAAGAATGCCAAAGACTCAAGCCAAAATTCACACTTAGAGAATTTTGCATATAACTTCTTATCTTTCAAAGTCTAAAGAACTATTCTGAGATGACTAGCATGATCTTCTTCATTCCTTGAATAGATTAGTATGTCATCAATGAAGATGATAACAAACATGTCTAAATAAGGTTTGAAAACTCTATTCATCAAGTCCATGAATGCTGCTGGTGCATTGGTTAAACGGAATGACATAACCATAAACTCATAGTGACCATAACGGGTCCTGAAAGTTGTCTTTGGAACATCACACTCCCTTATTCTTAACTGATGATAACCTAATCTGAGGTCAATTTTTGAGAAATAGGAAGCGCCCTAAAGCTGATAAAAAAGATCATCGATTCTCAAAAGAGGATGCTTATTCTTGATGGTAATCTTATTCAACTGATGGTAGTCTATACACATCCGAAGGGAACTATCTTTCTTTCTTACAAATAAAACCGGAGCGCCCCAAGGTGAGACACTTGGTCGAATGAAGCCCTTATCTAAAAGATTCTCTTTCAACTCTACTGGTGCCATTATGTATGGATGAATAGATATAGGACGAGTATCTGGAAGAAGATCTATACCGAAATTTATATCTCTCTTTCAGGAGGGACTCTGGGAAGATCATCACGAAAGACTTTTGGAAACTCTTTTACTACTGGAACTGACTGAATAGGAGGTACATCAACACTTATGTCATTAAATCGGACTAAGTGATAGACACACCCTTTAGAAACTAATTTCCTTGCCTTAAGGTACGAAATGATACGACCTCTAGGCACCGCAAAACTGTTTTTCCACTCTAAGACTGGCTCATTTGGAAACTGAAACTTGATTGCTCAAGTTCTACAATCAACCTAGGCATAACAGGCATGAAGTTAGTCCATACCAAGAATGACATCAAAATCTACCATGTCTAACTCAATGAAATCAGCCATGGTACTCTTGTGATTGACATAAATGGGACAATCACGATAGACTCTCTCTGCTAGAATAGACTCCCTAACAGGCGTAGAGACACTAAATGGTTCACTAAGTTGCTCAGAAATAACATCAAAGTTCATAGCAACATATGGAGTTACAAAACATAAACTCGCTCTTGTATCTAGCAAGGCATAAAATGTAAAGTCAAAGACTTGAATCATACCAGTGACAACATCTGGCAAATCCTCTTGCTCTTGGCGACTAGTGATAGCATATAAGCGGTTTGTCCCTCCGCAGTATCGGAAGTAGCTCCTCTAGGTGCAGCTCTGTCTGGTGGAGCAACTGAAGAAGACCGGGCTTTGTTGCCCCCATTACCATTTCCCTGCTTGTTCTTTGGACACTCTCGCATGAAATGCCCAATCTAGCCACGCTTGAAACAACGATCTACACATAGACCATCAACCTTGAAATGTCTATGTCCCCAATAAGCATTGCTGCCCTGCCCTCTTTGCTTGATAATCGGCCCGACCCAGCAACAAACAAGCTCATTCTACTCATCATGTCATTAACCATCTCCGGAGCATATCGAGATAGTTGGGTGAACTTCAACCTATATTCATGAACGTTGAGAGAATCCTGCTTAAGTGTAAGGAAATCACGTACCTTAGCCTCCTTCAGTTCTCGGGGAAAGAAACGCCCCAAGAAAGCCTCTACAAAACATGTCCAACTCGCAGATGGTGCATCATCAGCTCTACCCCCTTTCCACTGATCAAACCAAATCCTAGCAACATCCTTCATCTGATATGCAACTAGCTCAACTCTCTCAATATCAGCAACATGCATCACATCGAATACTCTTTTCAGTTCCTCAATGAAGTTCTCTGGATCCTGTGCAGTGCTCGAACTAGTGAAACTTGGAGAATTCATCCTCAAGAACTCACAAACCCTCAAAGTGTCAGCCTCTTCTTGTCGAGCTCCTCTTTGCTGACCAACCTGGTTAGTCATAGCTTGACTCAGCATCCTAATTGCCTATCTGAACTCAGCATTAGTAACTTCGCCTTGCAGTTGCACTTCAGGTGCATTAGGTAACTTTTACTCCTCAACATTACGCCTAGCAGAACGTCCTCTGATAGCTCTTCGTGGAGACATGATTATCTAAAAAGCACGCGCAAGCACGAATTGGAGGGAAACTTTTTAGAGATCAAACTTTAACGCACGAAATGAGTGTGAAAGAAGTGAGAAATTTTCCTAAATGTTGCAGCCTCCTAATTATAGATGTGGCGCGCTTCACACCGATAACTAGGACTATTAACTGCTCTTGACTTGACTTGACTTTGACCTTAACTGCTCTTGACTTGACTCTTAACTGATCCTTGAATTGAATTATGGATTCAAGGATTAAGATTTATGGCTAGAAAAATCTCATGATGTTTAGGAATGATTCTAGATAGTTAAACATGAGAAAAGAACAAAAATCAATATTTGAAATTGGGTCCGCGACGCGGAGGCATAATTTAATTTTGGTTCCAAAAATGTCTTTTGAGGCAGAACACCTCGTGTCAGCTCCACAACACGAAGCTGAAATGATCAAATCTAGGCACTAGGCGCGCGACGCGCGGCCACCCTTTAATTTCGTCTGACGAAATTTCTTCTTCGTTTTCCAACCCCAATTCACCCAAACTGGTTCTTTTTATCAAATTACTTTTAGATACAGATACCCAGCAAATGTACCTAAGAACCTAACTCGAAACGACCCTATAATGCGAGGTAACGAACTCAGGAACTTCCTAACTTAGTCAAATTCAAGAACAATATATGAATTCAAAAATACGTATCAAGATCATTAATATTCAAATGGTTATAGGACGCATCCAAACTGAAATAAATATGTTTGGCACGTGGGAGAATGATTCCAACGTTATGAGAGCCTCGCATACCTGATAGAAGTAAATCCTTGGCGAAACACCAAGTTCCTTGATCAATCTTGATGAATTTTCCCTTTTCTCCTTCTTCTTTTCTCTTCTCCATTCTCCTTAGCCTTAGCGCGAAATCCCAAGTTCTAAAACTGACTAAGTCCTAAATTGACTCATATTAAAATACTAAAATTGGATTAAAATAATAGGGCAGTGAAAAGACTAAAATACCCCTTATATTTTCGGATTGGACATTTCCTTAATCCAGCAACCCAACTTCCAAAGGGCATAACATGCTCATACAAACTCGAAATTGCACAAACTTGGCGGTGTTGGAAAAATCATTCCAAGGGCTTTCCAACCATATCTGGAACTATGCCTAACTCTTCCTGAGCTAGTAGCTATGGCCGTCTAAAGTTGACCAAAACTCAACTTTAACTTACTTACAATTTTCCAGATTTCCTTATACCTTCCAAAAATAACTTTTTCCAGATTTTAAAACTTCTTTCTAGTTCTTTCTAGTTGCGAGATGTTACAGGTGGTGGAAGGTGGACTAGAACATATTATGATGCATCTCAAGTGGTAAGACTAGCCAAGGTCGGAGGGGTGGTGGGAGACGGGGTGCTGGTAGAAGGGTTCGTAGAGGTGGTCGAGGTGGTGGTAGAATTAATTAAAATATTCATGTAATTTGTACTCGTACATCTTATATATAGATTTTTTAAGTGGATTTTCATCATTAATGGTTAATTATATAGGGATATGAATATTTGAAATTTATATTCTTAAGATCAAAGTGACAATGTAATACGCATAATCCTCCCTAACCGTAGACGAAAACCATTTAAACTCTACTTAACCTCGATCCCAAGAAAATCTATTTTTAGGCTGTCTAATTCTTGGGCCTCTTTGTTGTTTAGTCCCAGGCCCAACATATTGGCTAGCCTCTATGCTATCCGCATTCATAACAAGTTCACTCAATTATGTGATTGGTTCGGTTATGTGAAATTATGTTGAGGTAAAATTTGTTGGGAACAAAAAATATAAATTCTTTGATAGTGGTAACACTCAATATTTTCGCCTTTATAAATGTAATTTGGCAAACATCACCACTTTGCATTTTAACATCTTAGAACACGAAAATGATCCTTCAATTAATGAAATGAAGAGGATACGTTCTTCTTTTGCATCCTTTGATAAGGGTCTGCTTGATGAAATTGTAGAAAGGGTGGCTTCAGCCTCATGCAAAGATTTAATAAATCTAAGACTGAGGTATATAAATTTTTCAACAAAATCAATTGTTTACATTCATATTTAATAACCTATAGATATTTTCCAGTTGCAAGTTATTTAAGGAAATAGGATGTGAACGGTGGGTTTACAAGAAACTCTTGTTGGACGATGTTTCGCTTAAGATATTGATGCGCTGAACATAAAAAGTGTTCAAAACATACGATTCTTTCATGAGCGTGTGCATCGATTATGGAAATACAAAAGCCATGTATAGAAAAGGCGTGGTAATAACATTAATTAAATTACTTTCTGATGTATTCGCTTCCTTAAATTCGTTCTAAACTAACGGATATGTGTTTGTATTTTAGAAGTTGTTTTTCAGCTATGAAGATTCAGATGCTGCAATACCATTACTGGAGAAAGCATCAAAAGCAGGTCACACCACTGCATCATACGCTTTGGGTATATTCTCAATATCTATAGGCGGTGAATAAAGGTGAGATAGGATAAACACTATTGGGATGATGAAACTAACGCAACAGCAAAGAAGACTAACAATGGATTGTCGAAATCGTCTTCGACAATTGTTAAGCGTAACGTGGAATTTAATAGTTTATTTATTGAAAAACCCAGTCCTTGTTGCACAAATAAGCATCCATTTACTTATCACAAAATGGTCTTGGATAGTGATCAATGTGAGATAGGTGACTATTGTTACAATTGTAGTACTGATGAAGAAATTACATGGTTTTATGGTGGTTAACATTACCTAGGAATTTTTATATGTCTTTTTTCTGTGTTTTTTAATGGTATTTTGGTTCGTCATTGTTTACATTCAAATGTATGTATGTTCAATTTTATTAGTAAATGTATACCCTAACCTAGAAGGTGAAAATGTTTTTTTTATTAAAAGAAAACAAAAAAACATTTACATACTCCACCCGGAAGTCCACTCCAACCATGCATCATGCATTAGGCAACAGGTGTAAAGAAAATAAAAACAAAATAAAAAAAAAGTGAAATTAGAAACCATCTGAAAAGGACCTCATCCAGCATCCTTATGTTCTACCAAATAACCTACAACTGCAGATTTCTTTGGCAATCCCTCTTCGTCTGGAACCAACCATCAACCGAATTTACCTCTCCAACTGCGGGAGTTATTTCATGAACTCCATCGAGACTAACAGTGAAACCGTTGGGTGATTTGACCACCACCTTCTCGTATATCTCGAAGGTTTTGGTGAGGGGTGGATCATCCATTAATAACATCATTTCTACCCACCTATTTCCTTTCCATCCGATAACTCTGCCACTTCGTCCTCCATCTTCTCGCACGAGTCGCGTTTAAGGTAATATAATCTTTCCACAACCTCCGAAGAGGTTGGGAATGAAATTACCCTTCGTTTGTTATCAGGAGTTTGGTAGTTTTCCATATTTTATCACAGTTAGTGTAAAGTGATTCTTTGAAATGTTTTTCGTGTGAGAAATACAATTAGCGGGAGTCTTTATTTATAGTCAAAATATTGGAGCCAAATGTGACCAGTTTGGCTCCAAGAAAACTTGGTTGGGAGCAAATGGTAAAATTAGTATAGTAATGTGGTGTTCTCTAAGTGTGCAAATATTATCCAAGTAACTTTGCAAATTAGTGTGATCATAACTTTAATTATTTCACTCTTCTCTTTTTTAAGTCAAAACAATTAATTAATCAGTTTTATTCGAAGGTAAGAAAATAAAAATTTATTAATTAATTTAATCACTAATATTTTAATATTATTTTTACAAATTTCACTAGATAATTCCTCTACAAAAATTGTTACTTGAAAAATAATAGAGAAGGAATCAAAAAGAGTGAATGGGATTATTGTTGATGCTCATCTAATTAAAACTACTTGAGTATACCTACAACTTGTTGAAAATATTTGATTTGACGAGTTGATTTTCTTTCTTCTTGTTAAGCCAAATCCATTAATTAATCAATTTTTTAGAAGGTAAAAAAATAAAATTCAATTAATTAATTTAATCATTAATATTTTTATGTTAAGTATTAATTATTTCAGACCTTTAATTATTAATTTCATGGAAAATAAATTTATTCTTATATAAAAAAAATTTAGTCGAAAAAAAACAATATAATGAACGGGAACCGACGGAATGGATTCGTTGTTCAAGCCTAAGAGAACTACTTGAGTACACCTAGCATTTTGAAAAGATTTGATCTGATGAGTTGAATTTTCTTTCACTCTTCTGTTTAAAGCCAAATCCATTAATTAATCAATTTATTAGAAGGTTAGAAAATAAAATTTAATTAATTAATTTAATCATTTAATAATTTTTCCTCATCAATTATTTCAGTCCTTCAATTATTAATTTCATGGAAAATAAATTTATTCTTATATGAAAAATTCCTAGTCAAAAAATAAAATATAACAAACGGGAACCGACGGAATGGATTAGTTGTTCAAGCCTAAGAGAACTACTTGAGTACACCTAGCATTTTGAAAAGATTTGATTTGATGAGTTGAATTTTCTTTCACTCTTCTTAGTTAAGAGAAAATAAAATGCTACGTTTGTTAAAAGGCCATTGTTAAAAATTAGTTTCTCATAATATAAATGATAATTTTATTTTTATAAAAAAAAATTGGGGACCTAACCTAGATTCGAAATCGTGACCTATCGACTAAACATTAGCTTTAACCATTCGCACTACAATAACATTCATTAATAATAGCGAAAGGAAATTTATGTATTCGTTTTCATATCAGTTGTTTAATGAATATCACTAGGCAATTTAAAAATGACATATTATCAATAAATATAGTCTAAACACCCCTAAAATGTGAAAATAAATTGATCAAAGGTTGACATGTACCATAACTCATTCTATTAAGATATAATACCCAATTATATCTTGATCATGATTATATTCATCACATTCAATTGAGTTGTAATTGTGAAGGAGGATCACTCATATAATAATATGTCCTTTACGTTTACTTTCATCATAATGATTCGACTTAATAATGAAAAATCATCACATATTGTAAAAAGAATACAAATAAAAACTTTTACAATCTTCTTTACCCAAAAGCATAAGAAATTTACAAATATTTAAATCCTCAAACCTACAAAGAGTCTAATTAAAAAAAGTGGGGACCTAAGCCTAGATTCGAACACGTGACCTATAGACTAATCGTTTAAGCTTTAACCATTTGCGCTGCAATAGCATTCGTTTATATTAACGAAACAAATTATATTTTATCAATTTCATTTTTCACTGTTTTAATTTTAAATATTATAGTACTACTAGTATTTTTCACATTTTTTTTTGGATAATTTTTTTTTTTCTTTAAAAGGATATAACAAGAAGAAGAAGAAAAGACATGTTGAAATCACAAGAATAGACACATGTCATTATTCCAGGTATAACACACACAATACTCACAACATGCTTTATCAAATTGTTACTTGTTTGAATTCGGAAATCTACCTTCATAAAATTAATCACTTTGAATTGCTACTTGTTTGAATCCGAAAATCTACCTTCAATCAAAAAAATGAAGAGGATATGTTCTGCATTTGATTCCATTGATAGGGGTTTGGTTGAAGAAATTGTAGAAAGGGTGGCTTCATCGTCATTCAAAGATTTAATAAATCTTCGACTAAGGTATGTAGAAAAATTTAAGTTAATTTATTATTTATTGTTTACTTACCCATAGATTCTATAGTTGCAAACTTCTTAATGATATAGGAAGTCAACAATGGGTATATGGGAAGGTATCGCTGCAAGACATTCACATTAGCCCATTCATACGCTTAAATGATGTGACGAACATATCATTCAACACTTTCATAGACAAATGTCGAAAAGGCATGGTAATAATTTCTTTTAATTATCTTTCGTATGTATTCGAGTTGTTAATTCGTTATAATTAATAGATCTCTATTTAATTTAATTATTTTTTCAGATTAGTTTTTTAGAAATATAAATCCAGATGTTGCACTAGAATTAATTGGCAAAGCTTCAAAAGGAGGACACGCAGCTGCAACATATGCTTTTGCTTTAATCTCGCTATACATAGGCAGTGAATATAGCCAACAAGGGGTAAAGACAATTGCCGAAATCAAGGCAACACAAAAACAAAGAGAGATAACAAGGCAGTATCGACGTAGATTTCAACAAATCTTACATTACATTTTTGTGTTACATCCTTTATTTGATAATAAATCCCCGCATTTTTGCACTGTTAAGCATGTTCCTCTTGTTCGTAACAATGGCTTGGATAATTCAGAGGATGAAAATTGCTATGGTTGTAGCAGTGATGAAGAAATTTGGAACTCCCGCAATTATTAGCCCTTTACGTAATAATTGTATGTTTATAATGTAAATATATTTTGTATTATGATTATAATGTAAATATATTTTGTGGAAAGTATCAACTTATTTGATTGTGGAATCCACTACATAATTATACTATGACTCATTAGTGATTAACTATAACAATTTTCTTTTAGTTTTATGCTTTATGTTTGATATCCATATCGGAGTTCTATTGATTTTACATTTTTGTGGTAAGACTCGCCCAAAATATGAAGTCTATTTGTTTAATTTTAAATATATGAAGACTCGCCCATAAATTTCTTATTTTTAAAAGAAACTCTCTTTATCCAAACTTATTTTGACGTTTAAAATTCAGACTACAAAATTCAATCATTTAATATAAGAATGCTACACTAAATAGTATTTCAATGCGTCTTTTACACAATTAATGCAGGGTGTCAGACCTAGTTGAAATTTCAATGCGTCTTTTACACTCTTTGCATCCAACCTTTTAAGAAACCACAAAGTCCTAGAAATCTACACACCTTTGCATTCTAACCTCTTACCAAAATCATCCTTCCATGAAAAATATGAAGACGATTTTCTCTTCCTTTAAATCCCTAGACAGTGGATTACTTGATAAGATTGTATAAAGGGTGGCTTCTAAATCGTGCAAGGATTTGATTAATTTCAGACTAAGGTAATACTATTTTTTTTCGAATGTATTGTTTACTTCATGTTTACTAACCCGACGATTTTTTAGTTGAAAACTTTTTAATGAAATAGGACGTCAACGGCGGGTTTATACGAATCTGTCGTTGTTAGACGTTCCGATTCGTCCATTTAGACTCCCAACCTATGAAAATTACAGAAATTTTGAGTCGTTCATGAACCGGTGCATAGAATGTGGAAATAACGATGGCTGGTTAAAGAATTTTATCAAAGCTTTAATCCATTTTAATTCATTGTTATGTGTTATTACTTTTAAAAGAACTATTTCAAAAATAAAATTACAGATGAAGCACTTCAAATGCTAGAGAAAGCATCAAAAGGAGGTCATAAAGCTGCAAGATATGCGTTTTCCTTAATCTCGATATTGTTAGGCAGTGAATCCAAAAGAGATGGGATACAAACGATTGGCGAGATGAAAGTAACGTAAGAATAAAGAAAATTAACAAGGCAGTGTCGACAACATCTTCGATAAATCTTGGCCACAATTTGTATGTTTGATCGTGTATTTGTTGTTGAACCCCCACGTTGTTGCACTAGACTATTACATGTACTTACTAATAATAACTCAATTGGATTTGATAGTGACGAATATGAGGAAGAAGACCTATGTTATGGCTGTAGTAGCAATGAAGAAGTTACTGTCACGCCCCGAGCCTACACTCTGGGCGGGATTGGCACTCGAAGACCATTGATGGCCCCATGCGAACCTTTGTTCTGGCTTACTTAACTCAGCGAAAGACAATATTCATATCTATAATGATCAATGAACTTAACTTAAATGAATAATAAAATAACTGAGAATGTTTTAAAGATTAAACATTCAACTTGGCCAAAAGTGGCAACCTAAGTCTTTAACATAAGAATGATAACATAAAGACTACTAAACTACTTAACTATCTATGAAGCCTCTAAAACAAAGAGGGATTTCGGGAAAGGACCCCCGATAATCCTAACATCTGAAAGACTAAAAAGCAAATAAAAGAGTCATTCAGAATGCAAAGAAGCTCACCAACAGACTCTGAATGCTCAAGCTAGATCAACGAGGCGCTATATGCTGATCTGGTTACCTGCGTCTGCATCATAATAAGATGCAGGCCAACTGCATCAGTACATTGAATGTACGAGTATGCGAGTTGGAATGCTAACAAACACAGGCTCGAAAGAGATTATGGAAGAAACACGTACCTGGCTATTCTCAACTCATGGATACTCAACTCAATATAAAGCAATAAAACACATGTGATATATATAAAGCTTATAAAACAACTGAAAATAATCTTAGTTAGTTAAAGATATAGTAATAACAAACTTAACTTTACTCATTTAGAAAGTAATATAACTTATGTGGGAGATTCTCTAACCAAAAACCATCACTATGAGCTTAAGTGATGGTACAACGTTTTACCTCACGTTGCCAAGGACCATCCTATACCTTTCCATCGGTATAGAACTTGAACTACTAAGTGGATCCACTAGTCTATGCTAAAAAGCACTAGGGAATCATCTAAAAAGTATGATCCTTTTTAATTAATTAGGTAAGGAAAAGACCAAACTACCCTTCAAAAAATCCGGATTTGGGCATTTCCTTATTCGAATAGCCCAACTTCCAAAGGGTATAACTCACTCATACTAACTTGGAATCGTGTAAACTTAGCGGCATTGGAAAGATCATTACAAGAGATTTCCAACCATATTTGGAACTACACCAAAATCACCCTGAGCTAGGAGTTATAGTTGTTTGAAGTTGACCAAAAACTCACTTTAACTTACTTAAAATTTTCCAAATTTCCTTATAAAAATAACTATTTCCAAATTTTAAACTTCCTTCTAGTTCTTTCTAGTTGTGAGATGCTACAATATCTTCCCCTTGGGAACATTCATCCTCGAATGAGATTTATTCTTACTAGGCTAAGGGTGGTAACATCAAGTTCAAACATCCCCTTCTCTATAGCTTGGTGAACTAAATCTGGTCCTATCAATCCTGCTTCACCAACTCCAAACCATCCAATAGGAGATCTGCATCTTCTCCCATAAAGAGCTTCATAAGGAGCCATTTGGATGCTCGAGTGATAACTGTTGTTGTAAGCAAACTCAATGAGAGGTAGGTTATTATTCTAATTCCTTTTGAAATCAATCACACAAGCCCTAAACATATCTTTTAATGTCTGAATAGTGCGCTCTACTTGTCTGTCAGTCTGAGGATGAAAGGCAGTACTCAAGTTCACCTTTAAACCCAAACCTTTCTGAAAAGATTTCCAGAATTATGCAGTAAATTATTCACCTCTATCTGAAATAATGGAGATGGGAACTCCATGAAGTCTTACCACCTCCTGAATATATAACCTGGCATAATCTTCTATTGAATGAGTAGTCTTTACCGGCAGAAAATGGGCTGATTTTGTCATTCTATCGACAATCACCTAAATAGAATCATGTTGCATGTGAGACCTTGGTAAACCTGTGACGAAGTCCATATTAATCATCTCCTACGTCCATTTCAGAAGTTCTATATTTTGAGCCAAACCACCAGGCCTTTGGTGCTCTACTTTAACTTGTTGGCAATTTGGACACTTAGCAACAAATTCTGCAATGCTCTTCTTCATACCGTTCCACCAATACACTTCTTTCAAATCGTGATATATCTTTGTGGAACCCAGATGAATGGAATATCTGGAGCTATAAGCTTCTTTCATGATCCTCTCTTGGAGCCCATCCACCATAGGTACACACAACCTACCTTGATATCTCATACACCATCTCCCCCTTATTCAAAAGCTAATACTTTTTGCTTATGAATATTTGCCTTCAATTCAAGCAAAATAAGGTCTTGGTCTTTCTTGCCTTTTACTTCTAACACTAATGATGACTCAACCCCATTCATCACCACTACTCCTCCTTCTGTGGAATCCATAATTCTGACTGCTAGGCGTGCAAGTCTATGCACATCTTTTGCTAGCTCTCTTATTTCTTCTTCAACATGGGCGGTACTACCCATAGACAATCTGCTTAAAGCATTAGCAATGACATTAGCCTTACTTGGGTGGTAAAGAATACTCATGTCATAATCCTTGAGTAATTCTAACAACCTCCTTTGTCTGAGATTGAGCTCATTCTGAGTAAACACGTACTGAAGGCTCTTGTGATCAAAGAATACATCAACATGAACACCATACAAATAATGATGCCATATCTTCAAAGCGAATACTACAGCAACAAATTCTAAATCATGGGTTGGGTAGTTCTTCTCATGAACTTTCAACTGTCTGGAGGCATAAGCTATAACTTTGTCATTCTGCATTAAAACAAAATCCAAGCCAACTCGAGATGCATCACAATATACCACAAAACCTTGAGTACCTTCTGGTAAAGTTTAAACTGGGGCAATAGTCAACCCTTTCTTCAATTCCTAAAAGCTTTTCTCACAAGCTTCAGACCATTGAAACTTTACTATTTTCTTAGTCAACTTCGTCAAAGGGGACGAAATGGATGAAAAACCCTCTAAAAACCTTCTATAATAGCCAGCCAAACCCAAGAAATTCATAATATCAATTGGAGATATAGGTCTAGGCCAATTCTGCACTGCCTCAATTTTCTAAGTATCAACTTTAATTCCCTCTCCAGACACAATATGGCCTAAGAATACCACAGACTCAAGCCAAAACTCACACTTAGAGAACTTGGCATACAACTCTCTATCTTTTAAAGTCTGAAGAACTATTCTGAGATGACTAGCATGATCTTCTTCATTCCTTGAATAGATTAGTATGTCATCAATGAAGACAATAACAAACATGTCTAAATAAGGTTTGAAGACTTTGTTCATAAGATCCATGAACGCTACTGGTGCATTGGTCAAACCAAAGAACATGACCAAGAACCCATAATGACCAAATCTGGTTCTGAAAGTTGTATTTGGAATATCACACTCCCTTACTCTTAACTAATGGTAACCTGATCTGAGGTCGATTTTCGAGAAACAAGAAGCACCCTGAAGCTGATCGAAAAGATCATCAATCCTTGAAAAAGGATATTTGTTCTAGATAGTAATCTTGTTCAACTGACGGTAGTCTATACCCATCCTAAGGGAACCATCTTTTTTTCTCACAAACAAGATCGGAGCATCCTAAGGTGAGACACATGGTCGAATGAAGCCCTTATCTAATAGATCATTTAACTTCTCTTTCAACTCTTTTGGTGCCATTCTGTATGGCTAAATAGAGATAGGATAAGTATTTGGAATGATGTCTATACCGAAGTCTATTTTTATCTCAGGAATAACTTCAAATTTATTTGCAACGTAAGGAGTTACAAAATATAAACTTGTTCCTGAGTCTAGCAAAGCATAAACATCAAAAGTAAAGACTTTGATCATACTAGTGACAACATCTGGAGAGTTCTCTTGCTCTTGGAGACTAGAGGCGGTTTGCTCCTCCGCCATTACCGGAAGTAGCCTCTCTAGGTGCAGCCCTGTCTGGTGGAGTAATTGATGAAGACTGGGCTCTATTGCATGGATTTTCACTACAATGCTTATTCTTAGGACACTCTTTCATAAAGTGTCCCTCCTACCCACACTTGAAACAACCTGTTTGGCCATAACGACACTTACCTGAGTGGTTTTTACCACATCTACCACATGTATGAGCCCAACTACCTCATTGTGCCACACTACCTTGAGACTGTGCTGGCCTAGCTCTGAAGTTCTATGAATTTTGGCCATTATACTTACCTTTGTTCTTAGGTGCAGGTTCACTAGCAGATGATGGTGCAGACCCCTTTTGCTTCTGAAAGGATGAACGATTCACACTGCCCTTTTGCTACCCAGACTCATTTCCTGTCTTCGCTTTCTTATTCTTGAACTTCTCTCTATCTCTAAGTTTCTCTTCCTCTACCTGCTGCACATAGACCATCAACCTCGAAATGTCTATTTTCCCAATAAGCATTGTTGCCCGGCCCTTTTTTCTTGATAGATGGCCTAACCCAGGAACGAACAAGCTCATTCTACTTATCATGTCCTTAACCAAGTCTGGAGCATAACGAGATAGTTGGGTGAACTTCAATCCATATTCATGAACACTTAGAGAATCCTCCTCAAACCAGGTCCAACTCGCAGGTGGTGCATCCTCAGCTCTACCCCCTTTCCACTAATCAAACCAGTTCCTAGCAACATTCTTCATCTGGTATGCAGCTAGCTCAACTCTCTCAGTATCAGCAACATGCATCATATCGAATACCTTTTTCAGTTCCTCAATGAAGTTCTCTGGATCCTCAGTAGTGCTGGAACCAGTGAAACTTAGAGGATTCATCCTCAAGAACTCACGAATCCTTGAAGTGTCAGCCTCTTCTTGTCGAGCCCCTCTTTGCTGCCCAACCTGGTTAGTCACGGCTTGGCTCAACATCCGGATAGCGTCACGGAACTCAACATTGGTGACTTCGCCTTGAGGTTGCACTTCAGGTGCATTGGGTAACTCTTGTTCCTCAACATTGTGTCTCGCAGGACGACCTCTGACAACTATTCGTAGAAGCATGATTATCTGAAAACACGCACAAGCACGAATTAAAAGAAACATTTTAGAGATAAAACTCTAACGCACGAAACGAGTGTGAAAAAAGTGAGATATTTTCTTAAGTGTTGCAGCCCCCTAATTATAGATGTGGCGCACTTCACACTAATAACTAGGACTCTACTGTAACATCTCGCAATTTGAAATAACTAGAAAAGAAGTGTAAAATCTGGAAATAGTCATTTTTGGAAAGTGCAAGGAAATCTGGAAAATTTTAAGTACGTTAAAGTGAGTTTTTGGTCCATTTCAAATGACCATAACTTCTACCTCAGGATGATTTAGGTGTACTTCCAGATATGGTTGGAAAGCTCTTGGAATGATCTTTCAAACACCACTGATTTTTCCCAATTTTGATATTGTATGAGTGAGTTATGTCTTTCGGAAGTTGGGTTGTTGGATTAGAAAATGTCCAATCCAAATTTTTGAAAGGTAGTTTGGTCTTTTCCTTACCCGATTAATTAAATCCATTTTAGTAAATTAAATGGGGTCAAAACTGAGTTAGTTCAGTTTATGCTTTTGAAAAATAGAGTTAGGGCTTTTGGATAAAGAATGCAAGAGAAAGGAGAAGAGGAAAAGCAAGATTCACCAAGAATGATCGATTTTGGTTGTGGATTCGCCAAGGAATTGATCCTACAAGGTATGTGAGTCTCTCATAGCGTTGGGTTCTTTCACCCACGCGCCAAGCATGTTTAATTCAGTGAGATTTATCCTAGAAGAGTTGGAAAATTGATGTTCTTGACAAATATTCTTGAATTCGAATGTTGTTAGCGAATTAGGACAAATTGAGAAGTTTATGAAATCCTTACATTGAGTTTAGGGTTGCTTTGAGTTAGTTTCTTGAGTACATACTGGGCATCGGGAACGAATTTGAGGAAGATGATCGAATTTAGGTTGTTTGAGGGTGAAAAACGAAGAAAAAAAAAGTCGAGTAAGGTTCATGAAACAAGTTCGCGATCCCAATGAACAAAAAATTGCTCCACGTCTCGGAGAGGACACTGACTCCACTGTCTCAAATTTAAATTTTGCGAATAATTATTTAGGAACACCTCTGCGTCGCGGACTTGTTCCAAGATAGTGATTTTGTAACATTTCTCAAGTTTAGCTATTTGAAATCATTCCTAAATATCAAGAGACCTTTCCTATCACAAATCATAATCTTTGAATCCATAATTCAATTCAAGGAAAGTTAAGAGTCAATTCAAGTGAAGTTAAGAGTCAAGTCAAGTGAGGTCATCAAAGTTTCAAGAGTCTTTTACAAGTGTTTTAACTTTGTTTTAAGACTAAAAGTTTCAAGTTAAGCAAAGAATAAAAAGTTGAGTTCATTTCTCAAAAAAGCTATTAGGGAACTAAGTATTCCCAAAGAGTTTAGAAATGTTTTCACATTTGAGCAAGAAAAGGGAACATCGATTCCAAGAGAGCTTTTAAGCTAAGTTTTGAGTAATTATCTCAAACCAAAGAAAGAAGTTTTTTTTAAAAACATATGAGCTAAGTATATTTTTGGGAGTAGTATTGAGCACTAATATGGGGATGCCAGTTCATATTAACTTAAGTCTCAATAAACCATGTAGCCATCATGAGTATTAATGGGTTATACTTTTTAGATGATCACATAAGTTAAGCTAGTGGATCCACTAAGTTAAGCGTTCTATATGATGGCAAAGTATATAACAGTTCTGGCAGCGTGGGCAAGACGTTGTATCACCACTTAGGCTCATAGTGGTGGTTGTCGGTTAGATAATCTCCCACATAAACTATATTATTTTATTTTATGAGTAAAGTTGAGTTTGTTACCGCATTTCCTTTAACGAACTAAGTTGCTTTTACTATTTTATAAAGCTTTCTCATATATTGCATGTGTTCATTGCTTTATTCTAAGTTAAGTTATTCATGAGTTGAGAAGAGCCAAGGTAAGTGTTTCTTTCAGAATCTTTTCAAGACTATGTATTGTTTAGCATTCTAATTCGCATACTCATACATTCAATGTGCTGATGCCTATTGGCCTACATCATCTTATGATGCAGACAGAGATAACCAGGATCAGCATCCAGCGCCTCGTTGATCCAACTTGAGCACTCCGAATCTGTGGTGTGCCTCGTTGTATCTGAAGGACTCTTTTATTTGCTTTCTAGTTTAGTTCATTAGGATGTTATGGGGGTTTTCCCAACATTCCTCTTAGTTGTTTTAGAGGCTTCATAGACAGTCAGTTATTAGTTCTTTAGTCTTCTCATTCTATATTATGTTAAGACTTGGGTTGCCATTTTGGCCAAGTTGAATGTTTAATTCTTCTAACATTATAAGCTATACTATTAAGCTATTCGAGTAAGTTCATTTGATCACTGTAATCATGCTTAGAGTCTTCTGTTGAGTTAAGTAAGTCAGGCTATGGGTTCGCTTGGGGCCAGCAATGGTTCTCTAGTGCCAATCCCGCCTAAGGTGTAGACTCGTGGCGAGACAAGTTTGGTATTAGAGCACAGAGTTCAAGAGTCCTAGGGAGTCTATGAAGCCGTGTTTATAGAGTCCTAGTTATCGGTGTGAAGCGTGCCACATCTATAATTACGAGGCTACAACATCTAGGAAAAATTTCTCACTTCTTTCACACTATTTCCATGCATTAGAGTTTGATCTCTAAAAAGTTTCTTCTAATTTGTGCTTACGCGTGTTTTTAGATAATCATACATGTACGAAGAGCTGTCAGAGGTTGGCCTGCTAGGCGTAATGTTGAGGAGCAAAAGTTACCAAATGCACTTGAGGTGCAACCTCAAGGCGAAGTCACTAATACTGAGTTCCGTGAGGCTATCCAGATATTGAGTCAAGTTGTGACCAACCAAGCCAAGCAGTTGAGAGGAGCTCGACAAGAAGAGGCTGACACTTCAAGGATTTGTGAGTTCTTGAGGATGAACCCTCCAAGTTTCACGGGTTCGAGCACTACTGAGGATCCAGAGAACTTTATTGATAAGCTGAAAAAGGTATTTGATGTTATGCATGTGGTAGATACTGAGCGAGTTAAACTAGTTGCATATCAACTGATGAATGTTTCTAGGACTTGGTTTGATCAGTGAAAAAGGGGTAGAGCTAAGGATACACCACCTGCGAGTTGGGCATGCTTTGAAGAGGTTTTCTTGGGGCGTTTCTTTCCCTGAGAATTGCAAGAGGCCAAGGTACGTGATTTCCTCACACTTAAGCAGGATTCTCTAAGTGTTATTGAATATGAGTTGAAGTTCACCCAACTATCCCGTTATGCTTCGAAGATGGTTAAGGACATGAGGAGTAGAATGAGCATGTTTGTTGTTGGGTTGTCTCGTCTGTCGAGTAAGGAAGGAAGGGTTGCAATGCTTATCGGGGACACGGATATATCAAGATTGATGGTTATGCGCAGTAGGTTCAGGAAGAGAAGTTGAGGGGCAGGGAAAAGTTCAGAAATAAGAGAGTTAAGACAGGAAATGAGTTCGGGCAGCAGAAAGGTAATGTGAACTGTTCGTTCTTTCAGCAAAGACAAAAGGGACCTGCTCCATCATCTGCTAATGCACCTACAACTAGAAACAGAGTTAAGTATAATGGTCAGAATTCGTGGAACTTCAAAGCTAGACTTGCACAGTCTCAGGGTAGTATGGCATAAGTAGGTAATTGGGCTCCTGCATGTGCTAAGTGTGGTAGAACCCACCCAGGTAAATGTCGTGAGGGCCAGACAGGTTGCTTCAAGTGTGGAAAAGAGGGTCACTTCTTGAAAGAGTGCCCAAAGAACAAGCAAGGTAGTGGAAATCAGGGCAATAGGGCCCAATCTCCATCAGTTGCTCCACCAGACTGGGTTGCACCTAGGGGAGCTACTTCTGGTACTGGTGGAGGGGCAAACCATCTCTATGCGATCACCAGTCGTAAGAGCAAGAGAACTCTCCAGATGTTGTTACTAGTATGATCAAAGTCTTTGGTTTTGATGTTTATGCTTTGCTAGACCCAGGAGCAAGTTTATATTTTGTAACCCCTTACGTTGCAAATAAGTTTGAAGTTATTCTTAAGAAACTTTGTGAACCCTTTAGTGTTTTTACACCTATTGGTGAGTCTATTCTAGTAGAGTGAGTTTATCGTGATTGTGTCATTTCCATTAATCACAAAGACATCGTGGCTAATTTAGTTGAGTTAGACATGGTGGATTTCGATGTCATTCTAAGTATGGACTGGCTTCATGCCTGTTATGCATCAATAGATTGTAGAACTCAAGTTGTCAAGTTTTAGATTCCTAATGAGCAAGTCATAGAGTGTAGTAGTTCAGCAGTGCCTAAGGGTCGTTTCATTTCGTACCTTAAGCCAAAAAAGTTAGTTTCAAAGGGTTGTATCTATCACTTAATCCGAGTTAATGACTCAAGTGTTGAGGTACCTCCCATTCAGTCAGTTTCTATACTAAAAGAGTTTCCAGAAGTCTTTCCAGATGACCTACCCGGAGTCCCTCCTAAGAGAGAAATAGACTTCGGTATAGAAATCATTCCAGATACTTGTCCTATCTCTATTCTGCCATATAGAATAGCACCAGCAGAGTTGAAAGAGTTGAATGAGCAGTTGAAAGATCTCATAGATAAGGGTTTCATTCGACCAAGTGTCTCACCTTGGGGCGCTCTGGTCTTATTTGTGAGAAAGAAAGATGGTTCCCTTTGGATGTGTATAGATTACCACCAGTTGAACAAGGTTACCATCAAGAATAAGTATCCTTTTCTGAGGATTAATGATCTTTTCGATCAGATTCAGAGAGCTTCCTGTTTCTCAAAAATTGACCTCAGATCAGGCTATCATCAATTAAGAGTAAAGGAATGCGATATTCCGAAAATAGCATTCAGGACCCGTTATGGTCATTATGAGTTTTTGGTCATGTCGTTCGGTTTAACTAATACACCAGCAGTGTTCATGGACCTTATGAATATAGTCTTCAAACCTTATTTAGATATGTTTGTTATCGTATTCATTGATGACATATTAATCTATTCAAGGAATGAAGAGGATCATGCTAGCCATCTCAGAATAGTTCTTCAAACTTTGAAAGATAAAGAGTTATATGCCAAGTTCTCTAAGTGTGAGTTTAGTCTTGAGTCTGTGGCATTCTTGTGCCACATAGTTTTTGGTGATGGAATTAAAGTTGATACTCAGAAAATTGAGGTAGTGCAAAATTAGCCTAGACCCACATCTCCAACTGATATTAGGAGTTTCTTGGGTTTAGCTGGCCATTATAGAAAGTTTGTAGAGGGGTTCTCATCTATTTCGTCTCCTTTGACAAAGTTGACTCTGAAAATAGTGAAGTTTCAATAGTCTGAAGCTTTTGAGAAAAATTTCCAGGAATTGAAGAAAAAGTTGACTACTGCCCCAATTTTGACCTTATTAGAAGGTACTCAAGGTTTTGTGGTGTATTGTGATTCATCTAGAGTTGGTGTGGGTTGTGTCTTAATGCAGAATGGCAAAGTTATAGCTTATGCCTCAAGACGGTTGAAAGTTCATGAGAAAAATTATCCAACCCATGATCTAGAGTTGGTTGCTGTAATTTTCGCTTTGAAGATATGGCGTCATTATTTGTATGGTGTTCATGTGGATGTGTTCACCGATCACAAGAGCCTTCAATATGTGTTCACTCAGAAAAAGTTCAATCTCAGACAGAGAAGGTGGCTAGAGTTACTCAAGGACTACGACATGAGTATTCTATACCACCCAGGTAAGGCTAATGTGGTTGTTGGTTCCTTGAGCAAGTTGTCTATGGGTAGCACCGCCCTATGTTGAAAAAGGAAAGAGAGAATTAGCAAAAGATGTGCACAGACTGGCACGCCTGGAAATCAGATTTATGGATTCTACAGAAGGAGGAATAGTGGTGACGAATAGGGTCGAGTCATCATTAGTGTCAGAAGTGAAAGAGAAGAAAGACCAAGACCCTATTTTGCTTGAAATGAAGTCCAATGTTCATAAGCAACAAGTATTAGCTTTTGAACAAGGGGGAAATGATGTTTTGAGATATCAAGGTAGACTGTGTGTACCTATAGTGGATGGACTCCAAGAGAGGATCATGGAGGAAGCTCATAGCTCTAGATATTCCATTTATTCGGGTTCCACAAAGATGTATCAAGACTTGAGAGAGTTTTATTGGTGGAATGGCATGAAGAAGGGCATTGATGAATTTGTCGCTAAGTGTCCAAATTGCCAACAAGTGAAAGTTGAGCACCAAAGGCCCGGTGGTTTGGCACAGAATATAGAACTTCCAGAATAGAAGTGGAAGATGATTAATATGGACTTCATCACAGGTTTACCAAGGTCTCGCAGGCAGCATGATTCTATTTGGGTGATTGTCGATAGAATGACAAAATCTGCCCATTTTCTACCGGTAAAGACTACCTATTCAGCAGAAGATTATGCCAAGTTATATATTCAAGAGGTGGTAAGACTTTATGTAGTCCCAGTCTCCATTATTTCAGATAGAGGTGCACAATTTACTGCACAATTCTGAAAATCTTTTCAGAAAGGGTTAGGTTCCAAGGTGAACTTAAGTACTGTCTTTCATCCTCAGACTGATGGTCAAGCAGAGCGCACTATTCAGACATTAGAAGATATGTTGAGGGCTTGTGTGATTGATTTCAAGGGGAATTGGGATGATCCCCTACCTCTTATTGAGTTTGCTTACAACAACAGTTACCACGCTAGCATTTGAATGACTCCATACGAAGCTCTTTATGGGAGAAGATGCAGATCTTCTATTGGATGGTTTGAAGTTGGTGAAGCAGGGTTGATAGGACCAGATTTAGTTCACCAAGCTATGGAAAAGGTTAAAGTGATTAATGAAAGGTTGAAAACGGCACAGAGTGGTAAAAAATCCTACACTGATATTAGGAGAAGGGCGTTAGAGTTTGAAGTAGATGATTAGGTATATTTAAAAGTTTCACCCATAAAGGGTGTTATGAGGTTTGGTAAGAAGGGGAAGCATAGTCCCCGATATATTGGACCTTATCGCATAGCCAAGAGGATTGGCAGTGTAGCTTATGAGTTGGAGCTACCATAAGAGTTAGCAGCGGTTCATCCAGTATTTCACATCTCCATGTTGAATATGTGCATGAGCGATCCTTCATTGATCATACCAACTGAAAATATTGGGATCAAGGATAGCCTATCCTATGAGGAGATCCCTGTCAAGATTATAGATAGTCAAGTTCGCAAATTGAGAACAAAAGAGGTAGCATCAATCAAGGTCCTTGGGAGGAACCAATTTGTTGAAGAAGCTACTTGGGAAGCTGAAGAGGATATGAAGAAGAGATATCCACATCTCTTTGAATCTGAAGAAAGTACGGATCAAGGTACTAATTTTCTTCATAGTGCTCTTTAAATTATAAGTGAGCATGTTGTTTGTTTGCATTTACTTTTAGAATGGTTGAACTTGGTGTTACCACCCTTAGCCTATTAAGGGTAATCTCATTTGAGGACAAATTTTCCCAAGGGAGAGAATTGTAACATCTCGCAATTTGAAATAACTAGAAAATAAGTGTAATATCTGGAAATAGTCAGTTTTGGAAAGCGTAAGGAAATCTGGAAAATTTTAAGAACGTTAAAGTGAGTTTTTGATCAAATTCAAACAACCATAACTCCTAGCTCAGGCTGATTTAGGTGTAGTTCCAGATATGGTTGGAAATAACTTGGAATTATCTTTCCAACGCCGTTGAGTTTGCATGATTTCGATATCGTATGAGTAAGTTATGCCTTTCGGAAGTTGGGTTGTTGGATTAGGAAATGTCCAATCCGGATTTTTGAAGGGTAATTTGGTCTTTTCCTTACCCAATTAATGAAATCCGTTTTAGTAAATTAAGTGGGGTCAGAAATGAGTTAGTTCAGTTTACGCTTTTGAAAAAATAGAGTTAGGGCTTTTGGAGAAAGAACGCAAGAGAAAGGAGAAGAGGAAAAGCAAGATTCGCCAAGAACGATCGATTTTGGTTGTGGATTCGCCAAGGAATTGATCCTACAAGGTATGTGAGTCTCTCATAGCATTGGGTTCATTCACTTACGCACCAAGCATGTTTAATTCAGTGAGATTCATCCTAGAAGAGTTGGAAAATTGATGTTCTTGACAAATATTCTTGAATTCAAATGTTGTTAGCGAATTAGGACGAATTGAGAAGTTTATGAAATCCTTACATTGAGTTTAGGGTTGCTTTGAGTTAGTTTCTTGAGTATACATGCTGGGCATCGGGAGTTAAAATGAATTTGAAGAAGATAATCGAATTTAGATGGTTTGAGGTTGAAAAACGAAGAAAGAAAAAGTCGAGTAAGGTTCATGAAACAAGTCCGCGTCGCGGACTTGTTCCCCCAGTGAACAAAAATCTTCTCCGTTTCACGGAGAGGATGCAGACTCCAATGTCTCAAATTTTAATTTCGCGAAAAGTTATTTAGGAACACCTCCGCGTCGCGGACTTGTTCCAAGACGGTGATTACGTAACTTTTCTCAAGTTTAGCTATTCAAAATCATTTCTAAACATCAAGAGACCTTTCCTATCACAAATCATAATCCTTGAATCCATAATTCAATTCAAGGAAAGTTAAGAGTCAATTCAAGTGAAGTTAAGAGTCAAGTCAAGTGAAGCCATCAAAGTTTCAAGAGTCTTTTACAAATGTTTTAACTTTTTTTTTAGGACTAAAAGTTTCAAGTTAAGCAAAGAGTAAAGAGTTGAGTTCATTTCTCAAAAAAGCTATTAGGGAACTAAGTATTCTCAAAGAGTTTATAGATGTTTTCACATTTGAACAAGAAAAGGAAACATCGATTCCAAGAGAGCTTTTAAGCTAAGTTTTGAGTAATTATCTCAAACCAAAGAAAGAAGTTGTTTTAAAAACATATGAGCAAAGTATATTTTTGGGAGTACTATTGAGCACCGATATGGGGATGCGAGTTCATATTAACTCAAGTCTCCATAAACCATGTAGCCATTATGGGTATTAATGGGTCATACTTTTTAGATGATCACATAAGTTAAGCTAGTAGATCCACTGAGTTAAGTGTTCTATATGACGGCAAAGTATAGAACAGTTATGGTAGCATGGGCAAGACGATGTATCACCACTTAGGCTCAAAGTGGTGGTTGTCGGTTAGAGAATATCCCATAGAAACTATATTATTTTATTATATGAGTAAAGTTGAGTTTATTACTGAATTTCCTTTAACGAACTAAGTTGTTTTTATTGTTTTATAAAGCTTTCTCATATATTGCATGTGTTCATTGCTTTATTCTGAGTTAAGTTATTCATGAGTTGAGAAGAGCCAAGGTAAGTGTTTCTTTCAGAACCTTTTCAAGCCTATGTATTGTTTAGTATTCCAACTCGTATACTTGTACATTCAATGTACTGATGCAACTTGGCCTGCATCATCTTATGATGCAGACACAGGTAACCAGGATCAACATCCAGGGCCTCGTTGATCCAGCTTGAGCACTTTGAATTTGTGGTGAGCCTCATTGCATCCGGAGGACTCTTTTATTTGCTTTCTAGTTTAGTTCATTAGGATGATGTGGGGTTTGTCCCAACATCCCTCTCATTTGTTTTAGAGGCTTCATAGACAGTCAGTTATTAGTTCTTTAGTCTTCTCATTTTATATTATGTTAAGACTTGGGTTGCCATTTTGGTCAAGTTGAATGTTTAATTCTTCTAACATTCTAAGTTATACTATTAAGCTATTCGAGTAAGTTCATTTGATCATTGTAATCATGCTTATAGTCTTCCATTGAGTTAAGTAAGTCAGGCCAAGGATTCGCTTGGGGCCAGCAATGGTTCTCGAGTGCCAGTCCTGCCTAGGATGTAGACTCGGGGAGTGACATCTACAGACACAGCTTCGTAGACTCCTTAGGACTCTTGAACTCTGGGTTCTGATACCAAGTTTGTCACTTCTCGAGCCTACACCCTGGGCGGGACTGGCACTCGAAGACCATTATTGGTACCAAGTGAACCTTTGACCTGGCTTACTTAACTCAGCGGAAGACAATATTCATATCTATAATGATCAATGAACTGAACTGAACTGAATAATAAAATAACTGAGAATATTTTAAAGATTAAACATTCAACTTGGCCAAAAGTGGCAACCCAAGTCTTTAACATAAGAATGCTAACGCAAAGACTACTGAACTACTTAAATGTCTATGAAGCCTCTAAATTAAAGAGGGGTGTCGGGACAGGACCCCCGATCATCCTAACATCTGAAAGACTAAAAAGCAAATAAAAGAGTCCTCCGGAATGCAAGGAGGCTCACCAACAAACTCTGAATGCTCAGGCTAGATCAACAAGGCACTGGATGCTAGTCCTGGTTACCTACATCTCCATCATAATAAGATGCAGGCCAACTAGCACCAGTACATTGAATGTATGAGTATGCGAGTTGGAATGATAACAAACATAGGCTCGAAAGATATTATGGAAGAAACACCTACCTTGCCCTTCTCAACTCATGGATACTCAACTCAATATAAAGCAATAAAACACATTTGATATATATAAATCTTATACAACAACTGAAAACAATCTTAGTTCGTTAAAGATATAGCAATAACAAACTTAACTTTACTCATTTAGAAAATAATATAACTTCTGTGGGAGATTCTCTAACCGACAACCATCACTATGAGCCTAAGTGATGGTACAACGTTTTACCTCACGGTGCCAAGGACCGTCCTATACCTTGTCATCGGTATAGAACCTGAACTACTAAGTGGATCCACTAGTCTATGCTAAAAAACACTAAGGAATCATCTAAAAGTATGATCATTTTTCTGCCCATGATGGATACATGGTTTATGGAGGTTTGAGTTAATATGAACTCGTATCCCCATATCTGTAACGACCCGGAAACTTGTTTAGCTGTATATAAAAAGATCCGTTTCGTTTTTCGAAAATCCGACTTCATATTCTTGTTTAGGGGGTCAAATTGAGTGGGAAATGGGTCTAACCCAAATTTTAGAGCAACCATATCAAAATCTGAAATTTCCAAGTGAAGCCTTTTTTGAGGGTCTACTTTGGAGGGTCATATATCCTAGAACACAAATTATTTGGGTGGCCAATAATATATCCATGGAAAGACCTTTGAGTTAGCTACCTAACGCACTTCGTTTCATCTCATTCGGAGTTCGGATGAAGAAGTTATGCCCATTTTCGTAAAATCTGTTCGGCAGGAAAAGACAATTTCTAGTAGGCGTGGTTACTGTTCACCCGCCTCATTTTTTTTCTAAGTGTTGGACCATTCTTCCAAAGGACTTATATTATTTCCTAGATACCATTAGTTCAATTCCCATCCCTAAAACATTTCCCTCTCTACAATCCTCCATTAAGAAGAAGAAGAAGTGGGAGCTAGGGCTTTGGATTCAAGGCTTTCTTCATCAAATTTTCTTGGGGAATCTTAACAAAGGTATGGTGGTCTTGATCCTTGTCTAAATTTCTATTCAAGGAGCCAAATCCAAAGTTATTTCAAAGTATGAAAAATCTAGGTTTTCACTCAATCTCATGGGTTCTTCCACCAAATGGTTTTAAAAGGTTTCTAATGGTACTTTATGGTTATATTGTTGTTGTATTGACGATTTAAGATGAAAATGCTCCATGAACCCATGATTTCTCTTTATTCCTAGTTTATGTTTTTATGAAGTGGGTTGCTAGATAATGAATGTATATGAATCAAACTTGTTTAAAGGTCTTTAGATTGTTGAAGTATGTCATTACCCATGCTTATTTTATGGTGTATTGTTGGTGAATGGGTATGTGAGGCTTAGGGCCTTAAAGGCATAGTATGAGAAATTGGAGTGTTATCATGACATTATATGAATGAGAATTCAATGAAGATAATGTGATCATGTTATGAACGTAAAGGTGTTGCTATTGAAAGATTATTTCTCAATTTGACACTCATGAATGTTGATGATAGAATATGAAGGATTCTTCAATATAAAGTATACCTTGAATTGGTAGGGCTTATGCATCATTTTCTTGTATAAATGATTATATTGTTGATTGTTGAATCCTTGGATCGATAGGCTAGTGGCACCCTTCCACATGAGCTTATAATGAACCTTGGAATCGGTAGGCCTATGGCACCTTTCCATGAAGGTTAATGATGAGACTTGAACCGGTAGGCCCATGGCACCCTTTCAAGAGGAGTTAATGAGCTTTCCTAAATGAACCTTGAAACGGTAGGCTTAAAGCACCCTTTCATGTGTTAATAAATGTAATTTGGAGTTGGTAGGCCAATGGCACCTCTCATATGTGATAATGTCAATGTAACGAACTATTCTATGGGAATGTTGGCTAAGCACCGAGTGGATTTGGTTAGATGGAAACTCCCCCAATAGTTAGGCATGAGTTTCAATGATCGTCTACCTTATCCCATAAACTATGTGCCCGCATAGGTAGCTAGTGGATCCATTAAGCTATATACCGGTATTCCTTAGGCAAGTAGACCACCTCTTTACGGTGTGGGGACTTATGACACCGGATTCCATGACAAGCTCTCATGATCTATGTCGGTTAAACGCTTACTTCCCATCATGCGAGATTTCATTATGGTTTCTTGATAGGTTCTACAAAGTGTAGGTAGTAGTATGGGATGCTACCTATACATTGCACGAGTAGGCTTGGAGAGGGTCATAATGAGTTTCTCTAAATCCTAATGTATGTGATACAATTGTGGCCTAAATGAGGTTATTAAAGAATGTTGGCTCTCAAATGTTTAATATGAGATGCATGCTATACTTGGGTTATATTACGAGTTATTTTTCCCTTGTCATGTCTTAATTAATGATATACCTCTTATGTATGAATATGGCCCAAAGGTGAAAGAAAGGAATGATAAGTTACTTTAAGTGACCTAAATGTGGTGCCTTAGTATGGATGGTGGTATGGGATGCCATCCATACATTGCACGAGGTATAGCATAAGAGTTTCTTGAGGTGAAGGTCCAAGGTAAAGGTTTTCATGTTGAAATTGTTTAAAGGTAATATTATGACTTACTTGATGTTTATGCTTGTATTGTATGTCTTTTATGCAACTATTCATGGTACTCCAAAAAGTGGCATAATGCATGATTTCTAACCAAAATGTCCCTTTTAAAGCATGTTTTACATGGTCATCATACTTAGTACATTTTGTGTACTAACCCATATTCTTCATATTTTTACTATAAGTGTAGGTTCCGGCAAGTGATCCCTCCTAGCTAGTTTGAAGTGTTGGATTGCTTTCCTCCAAGACTTGGTATGTCCTCATGAATTCGAGGATAAGACTTTTAAGTTCTTTTGTTCATGTAATAGACTTCTTTTGATTGTAAAGGGTCGTGTCCCTACTTATGTTTTGTGACTGTGTCTAAGATGGCCATGTGAGACTTAGACTTCCGCTGTGTGTTTTTAAAGTTGTTTTAATGAAGTTTAAATGTGTGGATGTAAATAAGTTTTTTTTTTATTCCGCACTATTTTCATTATTGAATGCAATGAATGACTATGTGGCTCGTATAAGACCCCTTCGGGGTCGAATATGCCATGTTACGACTAGGGGGTACTCTCGGGTCGTGACAATATCGGTGCTCAATACTACTCCCAAGATATAGTTAGCTCATATGTTTTTAAAATAACTTCTTCTCTGGTTTGAGATAATTGCTCAAACTTGGCTTAAAAAGCTCTCTTGGAATCAATGTTCCTTTTGCTGTTCAAACCTATTTTGGAAATCTCAGTTTTCTCTCACCTTAAATGTGAAAACATTTACTCTTGGAAATACTTAGTTCTCATATATCATTTTAAAGAAAATGAACTTTGCTCTTACTCTTTACTCAACTTCAAAACTTAAGTCTTAAAACAAAGTTAAAACGTTTGTAAAAGACTTATGAAAACTTGAAATGAACTTCTCTTACTAGACTCTTGACTTCTCTTGACTTTGATCTTAACTGCTCTTGACTTGACTCTTAACTGATCCTTGAATTGAAATATGGATTCAAGGATTATGATTGGTGTTTGGAAAGATCTCATATTGTTTAGGAATGATTTTATATAGCTAAATATGAGTAAAGTTCACGAAATCACCGTCTTGGAACAAGTCCGCGACGCGGAGATGTTTCTAAATAAAGGTCGCGAAATTAAATTTGAGACAAAGGAGTCCGCATCCTAACCGCGACGCGGAGCAACTTTTTCACCTTGAAGGAACAAGCCCGCGACGCGGACCTGAAACCTGTTCCTTGTCCAACTTTTTCCTTCTTCGTTTTCCAGCCCCAATTCGCCTAAACTCGATTATTGTTCTCAAATTCATTTTAGATTCAGATACCCATTATATGTACTCAAGAACCTAACTAAAAACAACTCTAAGACTCAACGTAAAGATCTCACAAACTCCTCAATTCAGCCCAATTCAAGAACAACATTCAAATTCAAAAATATCTATTAAGAACATCAACTTTCAAACTCTTTTAGGACGAATTTCACTGAAATAAACATGCTTGGCGCATGGGTGAACGAACCCAACACTATGAAAGACTCACATACCTTGTAGGGTCAATTCCTTGGCGAATCCGCAACCAAATTCGATCGTCTTGGGCGAATCTTGCTTTTCCTCTTCTCCTTTCTCTTGCGTTCTTTCTCCAAAAGCCCTAACTCTATTTCTCAAAAGTTTAAACTGAACTAACTCAGTTTTGACCCCAACTATTTTTTTAAAAATGGATTTAATTAATTGGGTAAGGAAAAGACCAAACTACCCTTGAAAAATTCAAATTGGGCATTTCCTTATTTGAACAGCCCAAAAATCCGGATTGGGCATTTCCTTATTCGAACAGCCCAAGTTTCAAAGGGTATAACTCATTCATACGAACTCAGAATCATGCAAACTTAGCGGCGTTGGAAATATCATTCCAAGAGATTTCCAACCATATCTGGATATACACCTAACTCATCCTGAGCTAGAAGTTATGGTCGTTTGAAGTTGACCAAAAAACTCACTTTAACTTAAAATTTTCCAGATATCCTTATACTTTCCAAAAATAACTATTTCCATATTTTAAAATTCCTTCTAGTTCTTTCTAGTTGCGAGATGTCACAGTTACCAAGTGCGGCTACTACTAGGTCATTTTGTAATTGATTTTTGAATATTAACTATATTATGTATGTTTAGCTCTCTAATGCATCAGTGATCTTGACAAACAATTGCAAAGATTTCAACAATGTAATAGAGAAGTGAAATAACATATTATCTAGCAAACACTGGAGTATATACTATGCAAAGATTTATGAAGAGCGAAATTGAAGAGCTACCACGGATGGATTTCAAAAAAATAACATAGTAAACATAATACATTATAAACATAATAACTAGTAGTAGTAAGCAAATTGCCTAATTTCTTCATCACTGCTACTTGCATAGCAATGCTCATCTTCCTCATCATCTGCACTATCCCAGCCACTCTTACGAACAAGAGGAACATGCTTAATAGTGCAACAACTCGGGGGTTTATTATCAAATATAGGATTTAACACAAAATAAGATTCCTTCATTTCTTGAAATCTATGTCGATACTGCCTTGTTATCTCTCTTTGTTCTTTCGTAACCTTCATTTCGCCAATTGTCTTTACCCCTTGTTCTTTATATACACCACCTAAGCATATCGATATTATGCCAAAAGCATATTTTACAGCGCCGTGTCCTCCTTTCGAAGCTTTGTGAATTAATTCTAGGGCAGCATCTGGATTTATATTTTTTTAAAATTTATTTTCGAAAAAAATTAAACTAAACACACATATATGAATTAGAACAAATTAAGGAGTCGAATACATACAAACAAAATTAAAATAAACTATTACCATGCCTTTCCTATACATGGCTTTTGTATTTCCACAGTCTATACTTTTGTCCATGAAAGTGTTGAATAGTATGTTCCTCACATTCCTTAAGCGTACCCATGGATTAATGTGAAACTCTTGCAGCGACAGCTTCCCATGACCCATTGCTGACTTCCTATATCATTAAGAAGCTTGCAACTACAAAATCATGGGTTAGTAAAGAATAAAGTAAATAATTTAACTTAAATTTCGGTAGATACCTTAGTCGAAGATTTATGAAATCTGTGAATGATGATGAAGCCACCCTTTCTACAATCTCTTCAACCAAACCCCTATCAATGGAATCAAAATAATTCTGTAAATTTTTTGCTCTCTTCATTTTTTTGATTGAAGGTAGATTTTCGGATTCAAACAAGTTTCAATTCAAAGTGAATAATTGCATAAATTTTTCGGTCTTTGGCTTCTTAAATGACAGTAATAGTGTAATGAAGAGTTGCAACTTTGAAACCCTTTTAAAGTAGTGACACTTAGTTTAAATTGTGACTTTTCATTTTTTATACGGAAACGAAAAATATTAGAGTATATTAAATGGAGTAAAACTTGTGGAGAAGTACTATTTCGCTCGCACGTTACACTCTAAAACAATGAGTGGAAATGAATGGTGTTGACAATACATTGGAAGTTGTTCCATAAATCCGATCATTTAATGAAGGGAATTGTGTAATTGTCTAGGTATTTGTTCCAAACAGCTACTATGTGCTCTCTTTCCATTACTTAATTTTTTTAATAATTATTTTACTGAAATATTTATCTTCTAAGCTAATTTAATGACAAATAATAATAATAATAATATATAATGACAAATAAATATTAAGAATAAAATAGTTCGAAAAACATAATATGTGTGAGGTTTTAGTTTATTATATTAGTATTTTTTTATTTTATGTTATTTATTTATATCATATAAATAGTTGTTTGTATCTAATTTTCAAATTATAAAATCAACATATAAGTAACTTTTTTAATCTTAACAATTATTTTTCTTAGGATGCCATCATTACAATTCCACAATCCACATGAACATCCATTTTTCAATTAATGAAGATCATTGAGTTCCAATATCTGAACTATGGGAAGAATAAAAGAATGAGTTTTGGATCACATTATTAAATGCATAATAAATACATTTTGCCACAATTAATGAACATCATTGAGTTCAAAGGTATAATTCGGGTTTGATAACTTAATGTAATAAATTTCCTACATTTATTAATACATATAATCATGAATGTATCATTTTTTATTTTTTTACTTTTCTTAAATCAATAAAAAAAAATGAAGTAACGGGTGCCTTCTTTATTCTTTGAACTAATAACTTCATCTTTAAATAAAAAAAATAAAAAAATAACTAAAATTGGGGACCTAACCTAGATTCGAAATCATGACTTATAGACTAATCGTTTAAGTTTTAACCATTCACGCTGCAATAGCATTCGTTCATAATCACGAATGGAAATTTATTTACTCTCTTTCATATAAGTTGTTTAATGAATATCACTAGGGAATTTAAAATGAGATATTATCAATAAATATAGTTTAATCACCACTAAAATGTGAAATTAAATTGATCAAAGTTTGACATGTACCATAACTAATTATATTAAGATATATACCCAATTATATCTTGATCATGTATATATCACCACATTCAATTGACTTGTATTTGTGAAGGAGCATAACTCATATAATAATATATCTTTTACATTTATTTTCATCATAATGATTTGACTTATACTAATGAAAAATCTTCAATTGTTGTAAAAAACGATCCAAATATAAACTTTTACAATCTTATTTACCAAAAAAAAATGAAATTAAAAATTATTTAAATCCTCAAAGCTTCAAAGGGTCTATTTTTAAAAAATAAATAAATAAAAGGGGGACCTAACCTAGATTCGAACTCGTGAGCATTAGAATAATCGTTTAAGCTTTAACCATTCGCGCTGCAAATTCGTTCCTAATTACAAAAGAAAATTCATTTACTCTCTTTCATATCAGTTGTTTATTGAATATCACTAGGGAATTTAAAAATGAGATATTATCAATAAATATAGTTTAATCACCCCTAAAATGTGAAAATAAATTGATCAAAGGTTGACATGTACCATAACTGATTGTATTAACATAAATACCCAATTATAACTTGATCATGATTATATTCATCACATTCAATTGACATGTATTTGTGAAGGAGCATAACTCATATAATAATATATCATTTACGTTTATTTTCATCATAATGATTCAACTTATACTAATGAAGAATAATCAATTCTTGTAAAAAGGATCCAAATAAAAAAAATTACAATCTTCTTTACCAAAAACATAAGAAATTTAAAATTATTTAAATACTCAAACCTACAAAGTTGTTTTAAAAAATATAACTAAAATGGGGTTACTTATAACCTAGCCTCGAACTCGTGACATATGGACTAACCGTTTAAGCTTTAACCCTTCGCGCTTCAATAGCATTTGTTTATAATCACGAAACATATATTATTTCTTCTTTTTAAATTATTTTAAATTAGTAAATAAAAGTACTTATGTTGACAGGCTCAATCCACAATATAAAGACAGATCGAAAACAAAGGCCCAAATCAAAATATAAGGACAAATACAAAAAAAAAAAAACCAATCCCAATACACATAGAATCCAAAATGAAATAACATCACAAAATCGTCTTAACAAATTAATATGTCATTGATTTTCCAACAACAAAACCCACAAAAAATATTGCTAAAATAATTATAATTTGTTCATTAGATAACAATTTCTTTTCATCCACATGCACTGAATTAAAACATGATTCCCCAGTAGTTTCGTAGCTTAATTTCACTCCATCAATTCGAATATTCCAATCTTCTATAATTCTTGTATTTTCGGTATAAACTACCGCTAATTCAATGGTCAAATTTGCACATTCTTTGCCAACTTGAATATATAGAAGATTGGAATATTCGAATTTGATACATACACGTACTTGCCCATGAAAATGACAATTATAAAAGAAATAGATGGTTGTTGTAAATGAAGAAAAAATAGATAAAGACCTAAAGTTTGGAAAAATATAGTTTACTCAATATAGTATTGTTGTTGATTTAGTTTTCCAAATGATAATTATGATAGAAAACGAAAATATAGCGCTTTTAAAAATGAAGAATGTAGAAAGACCCCGAAATTGGTAGAAATAGAAATACGGAACCCATAGAAATATAATGCTCTAAATCTCAATGGAGTATAGGACTTGATATAAATTTCTTGGGCAGTGTAAATTGAAAAGAAAGAGTATAGGTTATACTTTTCAGAAGTGGTTTCAATTTCAAAAAGTAATGGTTTTAATAGTATTCAAAGTGGTTTTACTTTGGAGGGTACTTTGGGTACAAGAAATAAATGAATTTACCCAATCACCCTTTCCATTTCTGCGAAATTACGATATTACCTTAAATTTACCATTTCATGCCAAAAAGTTGTCTACCAAATATATTTTCCGAATATTAATATCCTAATTATACTCCACATAAAAGGCACGTAATACTAATAGTATGAGAGAGAAAAATATGTAAAACAAAATTAAATTAAATACAAAAATTAAATGTTTTGTTAAGTATGTAATTTAAAAACTTAGTTTATAATTAAATATAAGTATATTGATATTTTGTTAATAAAAGTCTTAAGTAGTATACTTTTGTAATTTTCACATGTTTGCCACGACCCGAGCCTATACCCCGGAAGCGACACGGCGTACAAGACTCCAAAAAGTCTCATACAAGCCTCATAGCATTCATAACATTCGATATAAGGAAAATGGTACGGAATTAAAACTTTTCTTTTAAATCCATACAATATAAAAACATTTAAAACAGCAGAAGTCTATTGTCTCACATTGCCATATAAAGCAATATCTTGAAATAAAAGTAGGGTCACAACCCCTTTACAATAGAAAGTTTAACAAATGTCTATTACATGAAAGAAACGAATATCAATAAAGCATGTGTCCTCGAACTTATGAGGAATACCAATAGCCTTGGAAGAACTCAATCCAAGCTCTTGAACTACACGGATAGCAACTCACTTGTCGGAACCTACACTTGTAGTAAAATAAGAGAAATATGGGTTAGCATACAAAAATGTACCAAATATGATGACCATGCAAAAACATGCTTAAAACAGACATTTTATTTGAAAGTCACACTTTATGCCAATTTGAGAAAACTTCATGAACATAAGTATAAGAGGCACACTACTAAAAAAATAGTGAATACCGACCTCCAAAGGTCAGTATTCCCTGAAATACCGACCTAAAACCGACATGTCAGCTTAGGTCGGAAAAAGCATGGTCGCTATTCAATGCTGACCTCTGGAGGTCGGTATTTATTGACCTCTCAAGGTCAGTTTTTATTTTATGTCGGAAAATTCATTATTTTATTTTTCGGCTTCCTGAGGTCAGTTTTATATATTATTATCTCAGACTTCCTGAGGTCAGAATATTTATTTCTCATATTTTGGAATACCGACATCCGGATGTCGGTATTTGTGTCTTCTTAATTTTTAAATTCCGATCTCTGGAGGTCGGTATTTTTATTTTTGTATTTTTGAGATTCTAACCTCTGAAGGTCGGTATTCTTATTTTTGAGATTCTGACCTCCGAAGGTCGGTATTCTTATTTTTGAGATTCTGACCTCCGGAGGTCGGTATTTTTATTTTTGTATTTTTGAAATTCTGACCTCCGGAGGTCGGTATTTTTATTTTTGTATTTTTAAAATTCTGACCTCTGGAGATCGGTATTTTTATCTTTTAGTTTTGGAATTCTGACCTCCGAAGGTCGGTATTTTTATTTTTAATTTTTGAAATTCTGACCTCCGAAGGTCGGTTTTCTGCTACAAAACAGACAGCAAATTACTGCAATTTTTAGTTGTCCACCTGCATATTTATACCAAAACAACCCAAAGCCAAATAAACTTTATCCAACCAAAACAACACAATATTTTCAACATAGACATTAAACTATTTCAAAATAAACTTCATCCAACTTCAAAATAAACTAAAATACGATCAAATTAAACAATTCCAAAAATATAGAAGTCTAAAATGTCAAATAGATACAACTACTCCTCATCACCCTCACTCTCCTTATCAGACTTACCATTCTCATTACCCTCACTTTCCTTATCAGACTTATCATTCTCATCACCCTCCTGATCAAATACATCACTGATGGCCGGACATGGAGGAAAAATACTGATTCAAAAAGAAAAGTTAGTTGGGTCTAAAACGTTGCATACATCTTGTTCTCTACCTCCTTTGTTACCACAATCTCCTCCTCTCTCTTCCTCTCTCTTTCTTCTCTCTTCTTCTCTCTTTCGGCTACAGCAGCAAGCTCGGCATTGAGATAAGCTATCTTATTCTCCATTGCAGATATTGTCTCTCTATCCCTGCCATCAAAGCTTGAGGATGATGAACCATAATACCAAGACTTCTTCTTCTGATACACCTTTTCTGGATAGCCATAGACTGAACCTCTAATCGGTTCACCAGCACTCCACAAACACGACACATAATCATAAAACTAGTAAGAACAAAAGTGGGATCTTTCTTTAGCTAGATATATTTGAACCATACAGACCTCAACCCTATGTTTATTCTTAATACCCCTTTTACACTTGCCAATGCTCTTGTAAAATTTTATATTAGATATATAATTTCAACAACTAAATCCACCAACTAAACCACAATATTTATTTTAACTTATTTAAACAACTTAACAGCTTTTTAAGTTTAACTAATTTAGTTTTGACTTAATTCCAACAACTAAATTCACTAACTAAACCACAATACTTATTTTAACTTATTTAAACAACTTGACAACTTTTTAACTTTAACTACATTAGTTTTGACTTAATTCCAACAACTAAATTCACTAACTAAACCACAATATTTATTTTAACTTATTTAAACAACTTAACAACTTTTTAACTTTAACTAGTTTAGTTTTGACTTAATTCCAACAATTAAATTCACTAACTAACCCACATTATTTATTTTAACTTATTTAAACTACTTAACAACTTTTTAACGTTAACTAGTTTAGTTTTGACTTAATTCCAACAACTAAATCCACTAACTAAACAATATTATTTATTTTAACTTATTTAAACAACTCAACAACTTTTTAACTTTAACCACATTAGTGTTGACTTAATTCCAACAACTAAATTCACTAACTAAACCACAATATTTAACTTATTTAAACAACTTAACAACTTTTTAACTTTAACTACATTAGTTTTGACTTAATTCCAACAACTAAATTCAATAACTAAACCACAATATTTATTTTAACTTATTTAAACAACTTAACAACTTTTTTAACTTTAACTACATTAGTTTTGACTTAATTCCAACAACTAAATTCACTAATTAAACCACAATATTTATTTTAACTTATTCAAACAACTTAACAACTTTTTAACTTTAACTAGTTTAGTTTTGATTTAATTCCAACAACTAAATTCACTAACTAACCCACATTATTTATTTTAACTTATTCAAACAACTTAACAACTTTTTAACTTTAACTAGTTTAGTTTTGACTTAATTCCGACAACTAAATTCACTAACTAACCCACAATATTTATTTTAACTTATTTAAACAACTTAACAACTTTTTAACTTTAACTGCATTAGTTTTGACTTAATTCCAACAACTAAATTCACTAACTAAACCACAATATTTATTATAACTTATTTAAACAACTTAACAATTTTTTAACTTTAACTACATTAGTTTTGACTTAATTCCAACAACTAAATTCAGTAACTAAACCACAATATTTATTTTAACTTATTTAAACAACTTAACAACTTTTTAACTTTACCTAATTTAGTTTTGACTTAATTCCAACAATTAAATTCACTAACTAAACCACATTATTTATTTTAACTTATTTAAACAACATAACAACTTTTTAACTTTAACTACATTAGTTTTGACTTAATTCCAATAACTAAATTCACTAACTAAACTACATTATTTGTTGTTAACTTATTTAAACATCATAACAACTTTTTAACCCAACTACATTAGTTTTGACTTAATTCCAACAACTAAATTCACTAGCTAAATCACATTATTTATTTTAACTTATTTAAACAACTTTAACTAAGTTTAGTTTTGACTTAATTCCAACAACTAAATCTACCAACTAAACCACAATATTTATTTTAACTTATTTAAACAAACTTAACTTTTTAAGTATAACTACATTAGTTTTGACTTAATTCCAACAACTAAATTCACTAACTAAATCACATTATTTATTTTAACTTATTTAAACAACATAACAACTTTTTAACTTTACCTAGTTTAGTTTTGACTTAATTCCAACAACTAAATCAATTTTATCATCTATATGATCAAATAGTGTTGGTACTTAAGCTTAACAAATATATTATTTCTAAATTTAAAGCTAAGTGTCAACACTAGATGGACATAAATTGATCTTGCAAAAAAATCAATTTTGTCATCAATAGGATCAAATAGTGTTGGTACTTATGCTTAACAAACACATTATTCCTAAATTAAAGCTTAAAATCAACACTAGATGGACACAAATCGATCTTGCGAGAAAATCAATTTTCCCATCAATAGGATCAACTAGTGTTGGTACTTATGCTTAACAAACACATTATTCCTAAATTAAAGCTTACTATCAACACTAGATGGACACAAATCGATCTTGCAAGAAAATCAATTTTGTCATCAATAGGATCAACTAGTGTTGGTACTTATGCTTAACAAACACTCAATGGACACAAAAAAATTATCACAAAATTAAAGCTAAGTATTAATACTAGATGGACACAAACACATTATTGAAAACAATTGTACTTGAACTTAAGAAATTTAGAAGCACCAACCTTATCTCCAAATTTGATGAAAGAAGCAATATAGTCTTGTATCAACTTTTTTAGATGTTGAACTTCCTCAGTTTCCTAGCACGACTAGTTCTTAAATTAGTTAAATATAAACTTCATATCCAAGAATATTAGTTATATATATATATATACATATATATTCAAGTTTCAATAAGTTCAAGTTTCAATTCAAGTTCATAGCTAATTTCTAAACTTAATTAGTTATATATTCAAGCTAATTAGTTCCAAGTTCAAGTTCTAATTTCAAGTTCATATTCCTAATTAAGTTCAATTTATAGTAAATTCAAGTTATAATTAATTATAAGTTCTACTTAAGTTGTAATTCAAATCCCTAAAATTCTAAATTCAAACTAGCTAGCTAGTGTCCCAACTTCAAACTATTAATTAGTCCTAAAATATCAAATATAATTCAAACTATTAGTCCTAAATTCCAAATTTAAACTAGCCTTAAAATCACAAATTGAAAGTACTCCTAGAATACAAAAATCAAACTATAGTGCTAAAATCCCAAATTCAAACTATTAGTAGTCCTAAAATCTCAATAATAATTCAAACTAGTCCTCAATTCAAAATTCAAACTAGTCTTAAAATCACAAATTCAAATTAGCCCTAAAATCCCAAAATCTAACTAGTGCTAAAATCCTACATTCAAATTAGCTAGCTATTCCTAACCCCAAATTCAAACTATTAGTCCTAAAATCTCAATAATAATTCAAATTAACTCAAATAATACCCAAATTCAAACAACTCCTTAAATACCCTAATTCAATCTAATCTTACAATTCCAAAATCAAACTAATTAACTCAAGAAATACCGAATTTCAAACAAATTCTAAGATACCCTAATTCAAACTAACCCTAACATTAAAATTTTCAATTCACAATCAACAAACACAAACTAACAATCAAACAATCCCTAATTCAAACTAACAATCAAAAACCCTAAATCATTCACTTACTAACTAACAATCAATCAAACTAACAATCAATAAAACTAAGTATATAAGTTCTCTAATTTTGAGATACTTCAACTAAATAGAAACAAAAGTAATCTTTCATAGAGGTTCTAAAAATTCACCTTGAGTAAGAAGGTTTGAGAATGGTGGCACGAACTAAGAAAGCTGATATGTAGGCGGCGCCGATCGGGATGGAGGCGACGCGACCTCCTGCTGCTGGGCGCGACCTTCCTCTGCAGCTGCGCGCGTCCTTCCCCTGCTGCTGCGCGCGTCCTTCCCCTGCTGCTGCGATGGTGGCGTGGAGTGGCGCCTGTCGGGGATGGTGGCGTGGAGTGGCGCCTGTCGGGGATGGTGGCGTGGCACCGGTCAGGGATAGGTAGGGATGGGCGCCGATGGGGGTAGGTCAGGGGTGGGGAGTGAGACTTCACTTAGGTTTTGAGACTTCACTTAGGAGTGAGATTTGATATTATCATTCTTTTTTAAGAGAATTGTTTAATTTACCGACCACGGGATGTCGATATTTTTAAAAATAATTATCTATATTTAAAAATATTTAATAAATATCGACATTGTGAAGTCGATATTATTTAAATAAAATAATAATTTAAATATACCGACCTCTTTAGGTCGGTATTTATTAATTTATTTTAATATAAACTCAACTCTTGAGGTTGATTTTATTAATTAAACATACATACATACATACATATATATATAGATATATATATATAGATATATATGAAATACATTAAATTTAATAAATTTAATTTATCAATCAAGTTAATTTTATAAATTTAAATTATATAACTCCTAATTATTTTTTTAGAATAAATTTAATTTTATTGATCAACAAAAGTTTATCAATATCAAACTTAATATATAAATCTCCTTGAATTGATCATCGGTATTTCTTTAATTGATAATGTATTTCATATCGAAACCACTAGTATATAAGACTTGATTTGTTAAACTACTCGAGGAGTATATAATTAATATATATATATATATATATATATATATATATATATATAATTTAACTACACATCAACAGAAGTTTAATTTAATAAATTTAATTTATTCGATCAAGTTAATTTTATAAATTTAAATTATATAACTCCTAATTATATAAATTTAATTTTATTGATCAACAAAAGTTTATCAATATCAAATATATATATATATATATATATATATAATTTAACTATACATCAACAGAAGTTTAATTTAATAAATTTAATTTATCGATCAAGTTAATTTTATAAATTTAAATTATATAACTCCTAATTATTTTTTTAGAATAAATTTAATTTTATTGATCAACAAAAGTTTATCAATACCAAATTTAATATATAAATCTCCTTGAATTGATCATCGGTATTTCTTTAATTGATAATGTATTTCATATCTAAACCACTAGTATATAAGACTTGATTTGTTAAACTACTCGAGGAGTATATAATTAAATATATATAATTTAACTACACATCAACAGAAGTTTAATTAAATAAATTTAATTTATTCGATCAAGTTAATTTTATAAATTTAAATTATATAACTCCTAATTATATAAATTTAATTTTATTGATCAACACAAGTTTATCAATATCAAATATATATAATTTAACTACACATCAACAGAAGTTTAATTTAATAAATTTAATTTATCGATCAAGTTAATTTTATAAATTTAAATTATATAACTCCTAATTATTTTTTTAGAATAAATTTAATTTTATTGATCAACAAAAGTTTATCAATACCAAATTTAATATATAAATCTCCTTGAATTGATCATCGGTATTTCTTTAATTGATAATGTATTTCATATCTAAACCACTAGTATATAAGATTTGATTTGTTAAACTACTCGAGGAGTATATAATTAATCAACGTATTTAATACTCCGATAAAGTATCGTTTACATGTCATCATAATTAGGAGGTGATCACTACACTTAACATCAATTCAATTAGTTCGAACGTATATAATAATACTATCTCGCATTTCATACTCGAATGGATTATATGTTAGCTCGTCACCTCTACATCATGACATGAGCTATTAAGTTCATGATTAGACGACGGGCTGATAGAATTTGTACATTACTCTAGAAATATAAGTATAATTATCTCCTAATTCATATCAACGTAGTTTCATACTCTAAATATGGATTATAGATATTTTTTTGTTTATTCCACGAATTCTAACTTTTTATTTATAAAAGTATACAAAATTGTTACACTTTTTGAACAATTAATTGTAGGTGTAAAATGAAATTTTAGTATTATGCACAATAGCAAAATTATGATTATTAATAGGAATATTTTAAACAAATCGACCTCCGGATGTCGCTTTTATTAAAAGTAATTAGATTTAATAAAAAATACCGACGTCATGAGGTTGGTATCACATTAAATTTTAAGATAAATAAAAGTAATCATGTTAATTAAATAATATTGACATCGGGAGGTTGGTATTTTATATTAAATTATATTTTAACTTGTATAAAACCGTCATTCGGAGGATGATTTATTTAAAGTTAATTGAAAATATTAATTTATTACATACTATTTAATTTTACTAACTTTCAAAAGTCGGTATTATAATTTTTTTGTTTTTTATTTTACACAAAATCATCCTCCGGAAGACGATTTAAATAAAATTAAATCAAAATAGAAAATAATACCAACATCAAGAGGTCGATTTTTATTGTAATGCATTTTCTGGGAAAAATTCCGACCTCCTGAGGTCGGAATTTGGTTTTCCCGCTTTATTTGCATAAAAATTTCATATCAACGTAATTTCAAAGTATACAAAATTGTAAACAATTAATTATAGGTGTAAAATGAAAATTTAGTAGGAACATTTAAACAAACCGACCTCCGATGTCACTTTTAAAGTAATTAGATGAAATAAAAATACCGACCTCCGGATGTCGCTTTAAGTAATTAGATGAAATAAAAATACCGACCTCATGAGGTCGGTATTTTTATTTCATACTATCGGTATTATAATTTTTTTTGTTTTTTATTTTACACAAAACCTAAAATATTTAATTGAGAAAAAATTCTGACCTCAGGAGGTCGAAATTTTTCCCAGAAAAATGAATTACAATAAAAACCGACTTCTTGATGTCGGTATTTTATATTAATTTATTTTTCATACTATTTAATTTTACCGACATACGGAAGTCGGTATTACCTAAAATATTTCTCAATTTTGTTTTTTATATTTAATTGAGAAAAAATAAAATATTGTTATTTATTTATTTGTTTAATACCGACATCAAGAGGTCGGTTTTTATTGTAATTCATTTTTTCCGGGAAAAATTCCGACCTCCAGAGATCGGAATTTGGTTTTCCCACTTTATTTTGCATAAAAACCAACTACTTGTAAATACCGACCTCCATTTTAGGTCGGAAATTTTTAGGTCGGTATTCACTGTTTTTTTAGTAGTGGCATAATATACACACATAACCAACATACAAGTCATTTCTTCACATTAGGATATAATCAACAATATAAGACATTTCATTACATTAAGCTTTCACCTCAAGCAACCCCAAGCTATACTATGTGCAATGTATGAATAGCGTTCCATACCACCATCCACACTAAGTACCACATCAAGGCCACCAAAAGTGAACTTACCATTCATCCTTTCCATCTTTACACAATATCCATACATAAGAGACATAAATATTTCATAAATCATGACAAGGAAGTAACTCATAATACAATTCAAGTATAGCATGCATTATCACATTAAGCATATATGTCAACATTCTTCATTAGCTTCATTAAGAGCACTTTCATTCATTAGTCATTAAGACATTATAGAACTCACTATAGCCCTCTCAAAGCTTACTCGTGCAATGCATAAATGGTATCCCATACTACCACCCACACTTCATAGAACTTCTCAAGAAACCATAATGCACATCTCACATGATGGGAATAAGCGTTTAACCGACATAGACAATGAGAGCTAAATCATGGAATCCGATGTACTATCCCACATCGTAAGGGTTGGTCTACTTGCCTAAGGTAGAACCAGTAACATTTTAGCTTAAGTGAATTCCACTAGCTAATATCCTATGTGGGCACATAGTTATGGGAGAGGAAGATGTTCATTGGAACCATTACCTAACATTGGGAGAGTTTCCATCTTACCATATCCACTCGATGCTTAGCCTCATTCCCATAGAGTATTTCATTTTCATTAACATTATTGTACTTGAGAGGGCCACCAACATTAGGCCTACCGACCCAAAGTACATTACACAAGAAAGGGTCACCAGAAGTAGGTCTACCGATTCAAGGCACATTACATGGATAGCTCATTGAATCCTCAAGAAAGGATGCCATCAACATTGGGTCTACCGATACAAGGTTCATCATTTCACACATGAAAGGGCTACCAACACTAGGTCTACCGATTCAACGTTTATCATCACATTAGTTTCTAGACTCATCATGAAGGGTTACCAACACTAGGTCTATCGGTTCAAGACATAGCGTAGAATACTTCATCATTCATTTATGAAAGGAATGTCATTGGCCTGTCATTGCATATTCATCAAGTCAAGACACATTCAATATACAAGAAGAGGATGCCTAAGCCTACCAATTCAAGATACAACATTCAAGGTCACATTCATCAATACAAGAAAAAGATACATTAAGCCTACCAATTCAAGATACATCAATCCACACTACTTTCACTTATACATTACCATGAAGAACCCTTCACATCGCATCATCAACATTCATAAGTGTCAAATTGAGAAATAGACTTTCAATAATAACACAATTACATTCAAGAGATGATCACATTACCTTCACTAGATTCACATTCATATACAAGACATCATGATAACACTCCAATTCTTTCATACTTTGCCCTTCAAGGCCATGAATCATAAACCACCAACACACCAATAATTCACTACAATTTAGGGATGGATAATGATATAATTCATTAACCTAAAGCAATTTAGACAAACTCTATTCACATGCTTTCATAATCAACAAACCCACTTCATAAAGGCACAATTTAGGAATTGAGGGAATTCATGGGTTCTTAGAATATTTTCATCATAAATCTTCAATTAAACATCAATTAATCCATAAACTATCATCAAACAACATTTGAAAACATTTGAAGAAGGAACCCATGAGTTAGAGTAAAACCCTAGGTTTTTGGGAAACTTGAAAACTTTGGAATTTATTTTTGCATGGACTCTAGGGGTGAAAGCTACCCCTAGATGAAGGATCACCATACCTTGCTTGTGAATCCCCAAGAAATTTGAGGAAGAACACCTTGAATCCACAAACCCTAGCTCTCACTTCTTCTTCTTCTTTGGGAACCTCTAGAGAGAGAAATATTGAGAGGAAGAATTCTTTTGATTTGATTTGGGTTTTGGAGAATAAAGGAGTAAATGAAGTGTTTTAAGACTTAAAACTATTTATATAAGTGATATAAAATAATTAAAAACGACCCCATTTAATAACAATTAAAAAGGAAATTACTTAAAACCCCTCAACTTGGACAGCCCCCATCAGGGACCACGCCCATCTAAACGGTCTGTCTAGGGGACCACGGCTCGTGGTGGTGCCCGTGGTCCCTTGGGCAGTAGTTAAGTAACTATCCCCTTAAATTTCAATTTGGCAGGTTGAAATATGGTGAGGAAACCACAGCACAGCAACCTAATAAAATTAATTAATAAATATATCTGCTTCTTCAATATTTCAATCTACGTCAAAAGGTATCTTCCAAAGAGGTTGTTACATCCCTTTTTGGCACCTTTTTAGACAATGAGTCAAACCTTTAATACATCGGTATATCTATAAAATTGTGAGTAAATTTTATTTAGAAATTCAAATAATTTTGATTGAACACACAATAAAGTATTTCAATTAAACACTTCCATTTAGGATATAGTACAAAATCCTGTAAATCACATGGGAATATTAGTTAGCATGCATTATATTATCTATTGTTTTTACTAAGCTCATTAATTTAAATTAATTCGCATGTTCTTGACCTTATTACAATTTCAATAACGCTGTATTTTTTTTGTGAAACATGTGTTTTTAAACGCCCGTTATGTAAATAAGTTGATCATTTAAAATATATCTCCTCCTCCTTGCACATTAGTTTCAATTAGCTGTAAAACCACACGCCTATTTCATTTAATGTTGATGTATATAATAAAGAAAGTAACATATTTTATGTGACATGTAATGGATAGTTAAAAATGCGTAAAAAGTTTTAAAAATTGAAATGAAACTATTTAATAAGAATACTTTATACTATATTCAGATGTTTAGTTAAAACATATCATAATTTAGAATATTTGTACCAATAGTTCTCCACAAATTGTATTCGCCTTAGATAATATTTTCTCTAATTAAACAGATGCCTCTTCTGATTTGGTACGGAACTATTTTAAGACAATCATTCACACCTAAACCAATAAGCATCTCCAATCCAAGTTTATACATCTATATAATGTTCACTAGTCACTTATTCACTCTATTTCTTAAAGTAATTATTATATTGCGGAGTTTCAAATTTCAAAAGTAAAATTTCATGATAAAATATTCTAAAATTTCATATGTAGAATTTAGAACTTCATAACAAAGTTTAGAAAAACAAACCAAACTTAATACAAGAACTTCAGCAGAAGCACTTTTATATCTTTAACCTATGGACATTAGAATATTGGCTGGACATGACTTTTTGTTTAATTGCCTCCAATGATCATTGATATGAGAGTTACATTTTGAAGTTTGGCATACCAAACTTAATACAAGATCTGGGGTAGAGATAGAGTTAGATAAACTCTACAAGTTGACACCAAAAAAGGGGGGAGTCTAAGCTAGGTATTACTCTACTAACTTGACTCCTTGACAAAGAGGATTCAGGGGGTTCGTAAATAAAATGGAAAATTGTATATAATAGCAGACTATTAATTCAAATTAAATGTTATAAACATAGTTTGATTTAATTGTACCCCATAGCAAATTGTTGTTATTTCGCCTCTCTCCTGGTAAATCTCGCTCGCCACTCTCGTTCTCGCTAGCAGTCTCCCTTGCCTCTCTCGCTTTTGTACAAACACAAATGTATAAAATGTGTTTGTGTTTGTATAAAGCGAGAGAAAATTGTATATATACATATATTTTCATTCCCCTCTCCCAGATCTCACTCGCCACTCTCCCAGATCTCGCTCGTCACTCTCACTAGTGTCACGGCCCGAGCCTACACCCTGGGCGAGACTGGCACTTGAAGACCATTGCTAGCCCCAAGCAAACCCTTGGCCTGGCTTACTTAACTCAGCGGAAGACTTAAACTAAACAATGATAAGTTCATATAATAAACTAGAATGTTATAAAGAAACATTCAACTGGCCATTAAGGCAAACTCAAGTCTCAGCATGGAATAATGACAATGAAAAGACTAAAAAGTAACATCTGACTGTCTATGAAGCCTCTAATAACAACTGAGATGGATGTTGGGACAGACCCCACAACATCCTAATAACTAAACTAGAAAACAATGAAATGGATCCTCCGGAAAGCAAGGAGGCTCACCAACTGACTCTGAGTGTTGAACCTGATCAACGAAATGCTGGATGCTGATCCTGGTTAACTACGTCTGCATCATAATACGATACAGGCCAACTGGCATCAGTACATTGAATGTACGAGTGTGGGAGTTGGAATGCTAAAACAACATAGGCTTCAAAAGAATCTGAAAGAAACACTTGCCTTGGCTCTTCTCAACTTATGAATACTTAACTGAACTCATTTCATTATAAAGCAGTTTAAAACAAGTGCAATATAAAGAAAAGAAAACTGTTTAAAACATATTGTCAACTCATAATCATAATATCATAAAAAAAATACCATGCTTCCTCTCAAAGTCTATTTGTGCAATGCATGAATGAAGTCTCATACCCCCATTCATACTAAATAGAACCCCTTGAGAAACCATGTAATTACTGCAGTGGGAGTTTCTCTAACCGACAACCATCACTTAAGAATTATAGTGATGATACAACATTATTAGCCCCACGCTGCCCGGCCATCCTATACCTTGTCGTGGTTTAGGACCTGAATTACTAAGTTGATCCACTAGTCTATTGTGAAAAGGGTTCATCTAAAAAGTATGACCCCTTTTTATCCATGATGGTTACATGGTTTATGGAGACTTGAGTCAATATGAACTCGCCTCCCCATATCAGTGCTCAATACTACTCCTAAAAATATGTACTAGCTCTTTATGTTTAAAACATACTTCTTTCACTTCTTTCACTTCTTTCAAGAAAAGAACTTCAATTTTACTCTTTACTGAACTCAAAACTTAAGTCTTAAAACAAAGTTAAAACGTTTGCAAATGATGTTTGAAAAACTTTATGAACTTCTCTTAACTTGACTCTTGACTTCTCTTGACTTTGATCCTAACTTTCCTTGAATTGAATTATAGATTCAAGGTTCATGATCTTATGTTTATGGAGGATCTCAATAACAATCTATCAATTCGATAATTAGGAATAGAACATTTAAAAGAAACACGAACTCAAGAACTCAAAATCAACTTATCTCAAGAATACTATCCTAGATTTCGATTTTACTGATTTGAAAGTAAGTGTAGGGCATGAGTATAAACTAGTCCAACACTATGATAGCCTTACATACTTGAAAAATAACAAGGTTCTTGAAGAATCTTGAAGAAGAACTTGATTAGAAGCCTTGAAACCCTAGCTTGAAGGTAAACAATCAAGAAGACCTTTCTTGAGATTCTCGAGTTAGTTTCTTGAAATCTCTATGGCCAAAAATTATGATTTTCATGAATGAAGATGAAAATCTGATTGTTTTGAGTTTTTTAGTTGTCAAGAAATTCGTTGATGGTTTTCTTGGAGGTAAAAAGACAAAAACAATTAATTTCAATATTTTCCCGTCGACTAATTCATAACAGCACTGTATAGGTTACTAAAATAGTCATAACTTTTTACTCAGATATTGGATTGACGTGAAATTTGTGGGGTTGGAAAGTACATTCAATTACCTTTAATTGGATAGGTTATGGCTCACGTAAATCTTAATATTCTAAGAGATATAGTTGTTTAAAGTTGATCCAAACAGAATCTTAAATCAAAACTTAATGAAACTTCAAGAACACTTATCAAGAACTCATCAAGAACTTAAATCCTTAAATTTCAGAACGAAATTATGCTGAATAAATCATGATTGGCGCATGGGTGAAAGAATCCAATGCTATGTGATCTCACATACCTTGTACGGATCACCCCCGACGAAATCCACAAGCGATTCTTGAAGACCTTGACAATTCTTGCTCATTCTCCTCTTTTCTCCTCTTCTTTTCTCTTCTCTCAAAACCCTAACTTTTTCCCAAAAGCATAAACTGAACTAACTCAGTTCTTCCCTCAATTAATTTACTAAAAATGAATTAAAATAAAAGGGTAAGGAAAAGACCAAACTACCCATCAAAAATCCGGTTTTAGACTTTCCTTATTCCAACTGCCCAACTTCCAAAGGGCATAATTCACTCATACGAACTCGGAATCGCACAAACTCAGCGGCATTGGAAATATCATTCCAAGAGCTTTGCAACCATACCTGGGAAAACACCTAACTCATCCTGAGCTAGAAGTTATGATCGTTTGAAAATGACCAAAACTCAACTTTACTTGCTTACAATTTTCCAGATTTCCCATATACTTTCCAAAAACGAAAATTTCCAGATTTAAACTATATTCTAATTATTTCTAGACGAGGAAGGTTACAATATCTCCCCCTTGGGAACATTCGTCCTCGAATGAGATTACTCTTTCTAGGCTATGGGTGGTAACATCAAGTTCAAACACCCAACAAGCACAATGAAAGTTCAACATGCCAACTTAATATCAATGCCAAGAAAAGGATTAGTACCTTAATTTGGAACTTCTTCGCATTGGAAGAGTTGTGGGTATCTCTTCTTCATACTATCCCACCAATAGACTTCTCTCAAGTCACAATACATCTTGGTGGAACCCGGATGAATGAAATATCTGGAGCTAAGAGCTTCCTCCATGATCCTCTCTTGGGTTCCATCCACCATTGGTACACACAACCTACCTTGATGTCTCAACACACCATCTCCCCCTTGTTCAAAAGCTAATATTTTTTGCTTATTATGAACATTTGCCTTCAATTCAAGCAAGATAGGGTCTTGGTTTTGCTCGCCCTTTTACTTCTGACACTAATGATGATTCATCCCCATTCATCACCACTATTTCTCGTTCTGTGGAATCCATTAATCGAACTCCTAATCGTACAAGTCTATGCACATCTTTTTGCGAACCCTTTCTTACCTTCTTCAAAATGGGCGGTACTACCTATAGATAATCTACTCAAGGCATCATCAACAACATTAGTCTTACCTAGGTAATAAATAATACTCATGTCATTATCTTTGAGTAATTCTAACCACCTCCTCTGTTTGAGATTGAGCTCTTTCTGACTAAGCACATACTGAAAACTCTTGTGATCAGTGGACACCCCCTGTCACGCCCCGAGCCTACACCCTGGGCGGGACCAGCACCCGGAGAACATTTCTGGCCCCAAGCGAACCCTTGGCCTGGCTTTCTTAACTCAGCGGAAAACTAACCCAACAAAATAACTCAATGCAATGCAATATTACAAAACAACTTAACTTATAAAATATGGCCATAAAGGCAACTCGAATCTCAAAATAGAATATTTACATATATACATAGATGAGAGACTCAATACTAACCGGCGATCAGTACATGGAATGTACGAGTATGCGAGCTGGAAAACTAAGCAACATAGGCTAGAAGGAAATTTGGAAGAAACTGAAAAGTTTACCTTGCTCAACTCAACTCAACCTGACTGACTTCTCTCAATATAAGGCAATTTAAAACAAGTGCGATATAAAGAAAGACTGTTTAAAACATGTTATAAACTCTGTGTGTATACAAGGATACAATAAGCCTGAGATGTATATAGAAATACAATGAACTGATGTATATAAAAATACAATAATCTCTGTGTATGAAAATACAATAACTGTTGTGGGAGTTTCTCTAACCGACAACCATCACATAAGAGCTATAGTGATGATACAGCGATCGACCTCACGTTGTCAGAGCATCTTATACCCGGCCAAAGGTATAAGACCTGAACTGCCTAATGGATCCACTAGTCTAATATGAAAAAGATTCATCTAAAAAGTATGATCCTTTTCTACCCATGGTGGCTAACATGGTTCTATGGGGGCTGTGGGTTCTTTGAACGCTCCCCCAATTTGGTGCTCGATACTACTCCCAAAAATGTACTGGCTCTTATGTTTTTAAAACATATGTCTTCCTTCTGATTGAGCTAATTACTCAAAAAAAAACTATCCCGAAGGCTCTTTGGAAATCTCAGTTTCCAACCTTGTTTAGATGTAAAGACATTTCTTTAAAACTTCTTTGGGAATACATAGTTCCCTAATAATTTTGAGAAATGAACTCAACTTTAAACTCTTTACTCAACTTGAAATTTGAAACTCTTTACTTAGCTTGAAACTCTAAGCTCTTTGCTTGACTTGACAGTTGAGTCTAAAAATGAAGTTAAAACGTTCAATAAAGACTCTTGAAAAGCTTGGAGGACTTGCTTGAACTAACTTCTTAACTTCTAAGCTTGACTTCTAATTTCACTTGACTTCTAACTCGACTTGACTTGGAAACTAACTTCACTTGACTTCTAACTTTACTCTCCTTAAATTGGAATTATGAATTCAAGGGTAATGATTTGTGTTTGGAAGGACCCCATGATGTTTAGGAAATAATTTAGGACAACTAAACTTAAGAAAAATTATGAATTTAAATTTTGAAAACAGGGCAGATTTTGTTCGCAGAAGGAACACCAGCTGCAACACAGACTTGTTTTCGAAAGCAGCCTAACTTTTTCCTTCATGTTGCCAACTCTAAACCCTCTTAACTTCAAAGGTTCTTTTCCCAAACACTTCGGGTCATAAACCCCTCAACCTACAGTGGATTCCACTCAAAACACAACCAAATCCTGTCCCAAATCAGCAAGAACTTCAACAACACAACCAACAACTTCAACAACCAAAATAAATCTTTTCTTGGAATTAAAAACGAGTTGGTGTGTGGGGGTATGAACCAATCAAAACTAAGGATCATAAAATCCCTCAATATACAATAGATTTCAGCTCAAGAACACAACCAAATCATGTCCCACAACCAACAATAACTTCAACAACACAACTAACAACATCAACAACTAACAACTTCAACAACTTCATCAACAAATCCAATCTTTTCTCAAATCATAAAATGAGCTTGGTGTGTGGGGAAAAGGATCAACCCACACTAAAGAACTCACATACCTTGATAGGGATCACCCCCGACGAAATTCCACGACGGAAACTTGTTGATCTCATCTTTCTCCTCTTCTTCTTCTCTTCTTCTTATCTTCTTCACTCTCAAGAACCCTAACTCTTTCTCTTTTAAAATGGGATAAAAATGATCCAAAATCAGTCTAACACACAATAGAACCTCAAAAGAAATGGCTAGGGAAAAGACCAAAATGCCCTTAAAATTTTCGGACGGATTCCTTGCCAACTGCCCAACTTTCAATGACAATAACTCACTCATACGAACTCGGAATCGAGCAAACTCAGTGGTGTTGGAAAGATCATTTCACAAGCTTCACAACCATAACTGGAACTACTCCTAACTCATCCTGAGCTAGGAGTTACGACTGCTCAAAGTTGGCCAAAAATCACTGATTTCCCACACTTAGCCAAATTTTCCAGATTTTTGAACTTAGCCAAATTTCCAGATTCTGAATTTTTTTCCAAAAGTGACTACTTCCAATTTCAAGCTTCTTCATAATCATTTTAAATTGTCGTATGTTACACCCCCACATGAACACCGTAAAGACAATGGCATCATCTTTCAAAGCAAAAATATTACAGCAACCAACTCTAAGTCATGGGTTGGGTAATTCTTCTGATGAACTTTCAACTATTTGGAGGCATAAGTTATAACCTTGCCATTCTGCATTAACAAACAACCTATACCAACTCTATATGCATCACAATACACCACAAAACCTTGAGTACCCTCTGGTAAAGTTAACACTGGGACATTAGTCAACCTTTTTTTTTCAATTCCCAAAAGCTTTCCTCACAAGCTTCAGACTATTGAAATTTCACTGTCTTCTGAGTTAACTTGGTCAAAGGAGATGAAATAGATAAATATCCCTCAACAAACCTTCTATAATATTTAACTAAGCCCAAGAAACTCCTAATATCAATTAGAGACGTGGGTCTGGGCCAAATTCTGCACTGTCTCAATTTTCTGAGTATCAACTTTAATTCCTTCTCCAGACACAATATGGCCTAAGAATGCCACAAACTCCAGCAAAATTCACATTTAGAGAACTTAACATACAATTCCTTATCTTTCAAAGTCTGAAGAACTATTCAGAGATGGCTAGCATGATCTTCTTTATTCCTTGAATAGATGAGTATGTCATCAATGGAGACGATAACAAACATATCTAAATAAGGTTTGAAGACTCTGTTCATAAGGTCCATGAACGTTGCTGGTGCATTAGCCAACCCAAAGGACATGACCAAAAACTCATAATGACCATATCTAGTTTTGAAAGATGTCTTTGGAATATCACATTCCCTTACTCTTAACTGATGATAGCTTGATCTGAGGTCAATTTTCGAGAAACAAGAAGCACCCTGAAGCTGATCGAAAAGATCATCAATTCTTGGAAGAGGATACTTATTCTTGATGGTAATCTTGTTTAATTGGCGGCAATCTATACACATCCTAAGGGAACCATCTTTCTTTCTCACAAATATGACCGGAGTACCCTAAGGTGAGACACTCGGTCGAATAAAGCCTTTTTCTAAAAGATCTTTCAACTATTTTTTAAGCTCTTTCAACTCTGGTGGTGCCATTCTATATGGAGGAATAGATATAGGACGAGTATCTGGAACAAAATCTATACCAAAGTCTATCTCTCTCAGGAGGGACTCCGGGAAGATCATTTGGAAAGACTTATGGAAACTCATTCACTACTGAAACTGACTGAATAGGAGGTACCTCAACACTTGAGCCATTAACTCGGACTAAGTGATAGACACACCCCTTAGAAACCAACTTTCTTGCCTTAAGGTATGAAATGAAACGACCCTTATGCACTGCTGAACTGCTTTTCCACTCTAAGACTGGCTCATTTGGAAACTGAAACTTGACTACTCGAGTTCTACAATCAACTGAGGCATAACAGGCATGAAGCCAGTCCATACCAAGAATGACATCAAAATCTACCATGTCTAACTCAATTAAATCAGCCATGGTACTCTTGTGATTGACGAAAATGGGACAATCACGATAGACTCTCTCTGCTAGAATAGACTCACCAACAGGTGTGGAAACACTGAATGGTTCACTAAGTTGCTCAGGAATAACATCAAAATTCATAGCAACATATGGAGTTACAAAAGATAAACTCGCTCCTGGATCTAGCAAAGCATAAACAGTAAAGTCAAAGACTTGAATCATACCAGTGACAACATCTGGCGAATCCTCTTGCTCTTGGCGATTATTGAGAGCATACAAGCAATTTGTTTCTACGCCAGTGCCAGAAGTAGCTCCTCTAGGTGCAATCATGTCTGGTGGAGCAACTGAAGAAGATTGGGCTCTATTGCCCCCACTACTATTTCCTTATCTGTTCATCGGGCACTCTCGTATGAAATGCCCAGTCTGACCACACTTGAAACAACCAGTTGAGCCTTCACGACAAACACCTGAATGGTTCCTACCACATTTGGCACAGGCAGGAGGCTTACTTCCCCCTTGCGCTACACTGCCCTGAGAATAGGCAGGCTTAGCTCTGGAATTCTGACCATAGTACTCACCCTTGTTCTTAGGTGCAGGTGCACTAGCAAATGATGGAGCAGGTCTCTTTTGCTTCTGTTGGAAAGATGATCGGTTGGCATTAGTGTTTTGCTGCCCGAACTCGCTCTCTGATGCCCTAGCCCTCTTATTCTTAAACTCTTCTCTATCCTTTAGCTTATTCTCCTCAACTTGTTGCACATGGATCATTAACCTTGCTATGTCCATATCCCCTATCAACATTGCTGCCTTGCCTTTCTTGCTTGACTGACGAGACAACCCAGCAACAAATAAGTTCATCCTACTTCTTATGTCAGCAACCATCGCTGGGGCATAGCGGGAAAGTTGTGTGAACTTCAGACTGTACTCATGAACACTCATGGACTCCGGATTAAGGGTGAGAAACTCTTTTATCTTTACCTCTCGCAACTCACGGGGAATGAAACGTCCCATGAAAGCACTCTCAAATACAGCCCAACTCACTATTAGCGCATCCTCAACCCTATTCTTTTTCCATTGATCGAACTAGACTCCAGCGATACCCTTCAGTTGGTATGCAGCTGGTTCCACCCTCTCAGCATCAACAACATGCAATATCTCAAAAAATTTCTGAAGCACTTCAATAAAGTTCTCTGGATCCTCTGTGACACTTGAACCTACGAAGCTTGGTGGATTCATCCCTAAAACTCAAGGATCCTTGAAGCATCAACCACTTCCTGTCGATTAATTCTCTGTCCAACTTGATGAGTTGCAACTTGACTTAACATCCGGATAGCTTCATGAAATTCAGCAAGGTTAACCTTCCCTTGAGGTTGCACTTCAGGTGCATTAGGTAACTCTTGCTCCTCAACATTTCTCCTAGCTGAATGACCTCTGACTGCTCTTCGTGGAGGCATGATTGTCTGAAAACACGTGCAAGCACAAATTAGAGGAAAACTTTTTAGAGATTAAACTCTAATGCACGAAACGAGTATGAAAGAAGTGAGATATGTAACAACTCGAAAAATGATAGAATGAACTTGAGCCTTGACGTTTGGGTTAGTGGGAGCTTAGGTTGATGTTTATACTGTTTTAGAACTTAAATGGAGCTAGGTAGCATCCTAGGGTGCAAGCAAGGGACTAGGCTAGCGAGTTAGTCTAGTGGACTGCCCAGTTGACCAGCTTTTGAGTAATCCCACTGGATCAGACAAGCAAGGGGCAAATTTTTTTAAAGTTACGACTTTTAGGGTCAACTTTAAATGATGATATCTTTTAGCTCAAAATGAATTAGGTGGACCATTACCTATCCAATTAAAGGTATCTGAGTCCTCTTTCCAACGCCACCGAGTTTTCCCTTTTCCGATCTCGGAATAAAAAGTTATGCTCAAAATACTGAAGCACTGTCAAAAAGGGCGAGCTTAGACGGGTTTAGTGGAACTTTTAAGTGGGTCCTTATTTCTTTTCCTAAGTTGAGCCCTTTTTTATTATATACCTTTCCTAGCAATTATAAAACACTTCTAGACCAAATTCTTCCATTTTAAGTCACTCCAATTAGAATTAAAAAGAACCCAACTCCTCTCAAACTTTTCCCTCTCTACAATCCTCCATTTAAGAAGGTCAAGAACTTGGAGCTAGGGCTTGGTTTGAAGGTGGTGTCTTCATCAATTTTCTTGGGGAATCTTAACAAAGGTATGGTGACCCTTGATCCTTGATTATCTTTCCTTCAAGGAGACCAAAAAAAACGGGTTTCAAAAGTCTTCAAAGAACAAAATTTCTATTTTCTATTCTAGGTATGGATTCATGGGTAAAATGTTTTCAAAGTCATTATATTGGTGAATTGAAGTTATATTTATGATTTTAAGATGATTTTATATAAAACTTCTTCAAGAATCCATGTTTTCATTAGAAGCCTAGAATTTGCTTATGAAGTGGGTTTAATGCCTATGATTTAATGTTGATGAAATTGTGTTTAGATTGGATTGTATTGTTGATTTATATGGTTTTCTATACCTATTTATGATGAATTGTTGGTATATGGATGAATTGAGGATTGTGGCCTTATGGGCAAGTTATGGGTGAATCCCTTGTGGTGATAGAATTGTTGGGAATTGAGTAATGGTAATTATGGCTTTGGAGGATGGTAAGTTGACTTAAGCTCATATTATTAGTAGAATTGTTCTTGATGATGATCCACTTGAAAGGTGGAGGTGTTTATTTATTTTATACATTGTGACCATGGCCTTGAAGGCATAATATGATAAATTTAAGTGTTACATGACATTTTATGAATGGACATTAAATGGAGCTAATGTGATCATGTTATGAACGTAAATGTATTATTATTGAAAGGCTTTTTCTCAATTTGACACTCATGAATATTGATGATGGAATATGAAGGATTCTCCAATGTAGTGCATATCTCGAATTGGTAGAGCTTGTGCATCCTTTTCTTGTTTAAATGATTATATTGTTGGTTGTTGAATCCTCGGAGCGGTAGGCTAGTAGCACCCTTCCACTCATGATAATAATGAACCTTGGAATCGGTAGGCTTATCGCACCTTTCCATTAATGATAGTAATGAACCTTAGAGTCGGTAGGCCTATGGCACCTTTCCATGAAGGTTAATGATGAGACTTGAACCGGTAGGCCCATGGCACCCTTTCAAGAGGAGTTAATGAGCTTTCCTAAATGAACCTTGAAACGGTAGGCTTAAAGCACCCTTTCACGTGTTAATGAATGTAATTTGGAGTTGGTAGGCCAATGGCACCTCTCATATGTGATAATGTCAAGGTAACGAACTATTCTATGGGAATGTAGGCTAAGCACCGAGTGGATTTGGTTAGATGAAAACTCCCCCAATGGTTAGGCATGAGTTTCAATGATCGTCTACCTTATCCCATAAACTATGTGCCCGCATAGGTAGCTAGTGGATCCATTAAGCTATATATACCGGTCTTCCTTAGGCAAGTAGACCACCTCTTTACGGTGTGGGGACTTATGACACCGGATTCCATGACAAGCTCTCATGGTCTATGTCGGTTAAATGCTTACTTCCCATCATGTGAGATTTCATTATGGTTTCTTGATAGGCTCTACAAAGTGTAGGTAGTAGTATGGGATGCTACCTATACATTACAGTAGGCTTGGAGAGGGTCATAGTGAGTTTCTCTAAATCCTAATGTATGTGACACAATTGTGGCCTAAATGAGGTTATTAAAGAATGTTGGCTCTCAAATGCTTAATATGAGATGCATGCTATACTTGGGTTATATTATGAGTTATTTCCCTTGTCATGTCTTAATTAATGATATACCTCTTATGTATGAATATTGTGCAAAGGTGAAAGAAAGGAATGATAAATTACTTTAAGTGACCTAAATGTGGTGCCTTAGTATGGATGGTGGTATGGGACGCCATCCATACATTGCACGAGGTATAACATAAGGGTGGCTTAAGGTGAAGGTCCAAGGTAAAGGTTTTCATGTTGATATTGTTTAAAGGTGATATTATGACTTACTTGATGTTTATGCTTGTCTTGTATGTCTTTTATGCAACTATTCATGATACTTCAAAAAGTGGCATAATGCATGGTTTCTAGCCAAAATGTCCTTTTTTATAGCATGTTTTGCATGGTCATCATACTTAGTACTTAATTGTGCTAATTCCATATTTCTCTATTTTCTACTAGTGTAGGTTCCGGAAAGTGAGCGGGTACTATAGTAAGCTTGGAACTTGAAGTTCTTCCAAGATCTTGTGGTATGTCCTCATATGTCGAGGACAAGACTTTTCTATTCTAATTTTATGATAAGGTTCTTGTAATAGACTTCTTTTGATTGTAAAGGGCCGTGTCCCTACTTATGTTTTGTGATTGTGTCTAAGATGGCCATGTGAGACTTAGACTTCCGCTGTGTGTCTTTATAGTTGTTTTAATGAAGTTTAAATGTGTGGATGTAAATAAGTTTTAAATTCCGCACTATTATCATTATTGAATGCAATGAATGACTATGTGGCTTGTATAAGACCCCTTCGGGGTCGAGTACACCTTGTTACGACTTGGGGGTGCTCCCGGGTCGTGACAAGATAGTTCCTAAATGTTGCAGCCTCCTAATTATAGATGTGGTGCGCTTCACACCGATAACCAGGACTCTACAGACACAGCTTTATAGACTCCCTAGGACTCTTGAACTCTGTGCTCTGATACCAAGTTTTTCACGCCCCGAGCTTACACCCTGGGCGGGACTAGCACTTGAAGACCATTGCTAGCCCCAAGTGAACCCTTGGCTTGGCTTACTTAACTCAGCGGAAGACTTAAACTAAACAAAGATAAGTTCATATAATAAACTAGAATGTTATAAAGAAACATTCAACTGGCCATTAAAGCACACTCAAGTCTCAACATGGAATAATGACAATGAAAAGACTAAAAAGTAACATCTGACTGTCTATGAAGCCTCTAATAACAACTGAGATGGATATTGGGACAGACTCTACAACATCCTAATAACTAAACTAGAAAACAATGAAATAGATCCTCCGGAAAGCAAGGAGGCTCACCAACTGAATCTGAGTGTTGAACCTGATCAACGAAGCGCTGGATGCTGATCCTGGTTACCTGCGTCTGCATTATAATACGATGCAGGCCAACTAGCATCAGTACATTGAATGTACAAGTGTGGGAGTTGGAATGCTAAAACAACATAGGCTTGAAAAGAATCTGAAAGAAACACTTACCTTGGCTCTTCTCAACTTATGAATACTTAACTGAACTCATTTCATTATAAAGCAGTTTAAAACAAGTGCAATATAAAGAAAAGAAAACTGTTTAAAACATGTTGTCAACTCATAATCATTATATCATAAAAAAAATACCATGCTTCCTCTCAAAGTCTATTTGTGCAATGCATGAATGAAGTTCCATACCCTCATTCATACTAAGTAGAACCCCTTGAGGAACCATGCAATTACTGCAGTGGGAGTTTCTCTAACCGACAACCATCACTTAAGAATTATAGTGATGATACAACGTTATTAGCCCCACGCTGCCCGGGCCATCCTATACCTTGTCGTGGTTTAGGACTTGAATTACTAAGTGGATCCACTAGTCTATTGTGAAAAGGGTTCATCTAAAAAGTATGACCCCTTTCTACCCATGATGGCTACATGGTTTATGGAGACTTGAGTCAATATGAACTCGCCTCCTATCGGTGCTCAATACTACTCCCAAAAATATGTACTAGCTCTTTATGCTTAAAACATACTTCTTTTTGTGATTTAAGATAATTGCTCAAAATTTAGCTCAAAGGCTATCTTGGAAATCTCAGTTTCCTCTCTTGCTTCATTTAGAAAACGATTACTCTTTTCTGAAAACTAGTCCGAAGTCTCTTTGGAAATCTCAGTTTCCGTTATTTAAATGTGAAAACAGTTAAAATCTCTTTGGGAATACATAGTCCCCATATACTTCTTTGAAGAAAAGAACTTCAATTTTACTCTTTACTGAACTCAAAACTTAAGTCTTAAAACAAAGTTAAAACGTTTGCAAATGACGTTTGAAAAACTTTATGAACTTCTCTTAACTTGACTCTTGACTTCTCTTGACTTTGATCCTAACTTTCCTTGAATTGGATTATAGATTCAAGGTTCATGATCTCATGTTTATGGAGGATCTCAATAACAATATATCAATTCGATAATTAGGAATAGAACATTTAAAAGAAACACGAACTCAAGAACTCAAAATCAACTTATCTCAAGAATACTATCCTAGATTTCGATTTTACTGATTTGAAAGTAAGTGTAAGGCATGAGTATAAACTAGTCCAACACTATGATAGCCTTACATACTTGAAAAAGAACAAGGTTCTTGAAGAATCTTGAAGAAGAACTTGATTAGAAGCCTTGAAACCCTAGCTTGAAGGTAAACAATCAAGAAGACCTTTCTTGAGATTCTCGAGTTAGTTTCTTGAAATCTCTATGGCCAAAAATTATGATTTTCATGAGTGAAGATGAAAATCTGATTGTTTTGAGTTTTTTAGTTGTCAAGAAATTCGTTGATGGTTTTCTTGGAGGTAAAAAGACAAAAACGATTAATTTCAATATTTTTCCGTCGGCCGATTCGTAACAGCACTGTATAGGTTACTAAAACAGTCATAACTTTTTACTCAGATATTGGATTGACGTGAAATTTGTGGGGTTGGAAAGTAGATTCAATTACCTTTAATTGGATAGGTTATGGCTCACGTAACTCTTAATATTCTAAGAGATATGGTTGTTTAATTGATCCAAGCAGAATCTTAAATCAAAACTTAATGAAACTTCAAGAACACTTATCAAGAACTTAAATTCTTAAATTTCAGAACGAAATTACGCTGAATATATCATGATTGGCGCATGGGTGAAAGAACCCAGTGCTATGTGATCTCACATACCTTGTAGGGATCACCCCCGACGAAATCCACAAGCGATTCTTGAAGACCTTGACAATTCTTGCTCCTTCTCCTCTTTTCTCCTCTTCTTTTCTCTTCTCTCAAAACCCTAACTTTTTCCCAAAAGCATAAACTGAACTAACTCAGTTCTGCCCTCAATTAATTTACTAAAAACGAATTAAAATAAAAGGGTAAGGAAAAGACCAAACTACCCTTCAAAAATCCGGTTTTAGACTTTCCTTATTCCAACAGCCCAACTTCCAAAGGGCATAACTCACTCATATGAACACGGAATCGCACAAACTTAGCGGCATTGGAAATATTATTCAAGAGTTTTGCAACCATACCTGGAAGCACACCTAACTCATCCTGAGCTAGAAGTTATGATCGTTTGAAAATGACCAAAACTCAACTTTACTTGCTTACAATTTTCCAGATTTCCCTTATACTTTCCAAAAACGAAAATTTCCAGATTTAAACTATATTCTAATTATTTCTAGACGAGGGAGGTTACAACTAGCCTCTCTCACTTTATACAAACACAAATGTATACATTGTGTTTGTGTTTGTATAAAGCGAGAGAAAATTGTATACAAATACAAATGTATATATTTTTGTCCTATACACTTATGATTATACAAATACGATCTTCCATTGTCCAGTTTTCTTTTTTATTTTTCTCTTTCTCGCTTTATACAAACACAGATTATACAATTGATCTTTTGTATATGTATACCGAAATAGAAACAAATTATACACTGCTTTCTTTTGTATATGTATAGCGAAATATACATATTTATGCTTGCTATGGAGCGCAATTATGCAAACTATAGCTATTATAACATACAAATATGATTTTTATGTTTGCTACATGTGAAAGTTGCTCTAAATAAAATTAGAAGGTTTGACTTGTTGCATTCTGAAGGAAGGGAGCTTCCATCAATCTGTGTTAATTAATCCCCTAACTTCCCTTGGGAGATCAGAGAAAGAGTTGAAATCATATATTGCATCAACATTATAACTCCTGGATGCTAATATATCGGTAGCTATGTTGGCTTCCCTGAAACAATGACTGGTGATAAATCCATGAGATTCAACTATTTTTTATGCTTCTTGAATTAATTTATTCAATCTCAAAAGTGTTTTCTATTCTCCGTTTATGCATTTAACCAATAATAGGAAATCCATTTATCCCCCAAACCTTATCATAACCTCTACTAACACACAGAAACAAAAATAAAGGATGAAACGAAACCTCATAAGTAAGTAACTATAAAGTATGTTAATTAAACCAAACTTAGAAAATCTGCCCAACTTAAGGGTGTGTTCAGTATAAAGAAAAATATTTTTTATCAAAAATATTTTCGAGAAAAAATAATTGAATTTCTTACTTATAGGTAAGAGATAAAGATGAAGTGTACTGGACGATGAGGAGAACACAATGATTATACAGTTAAGCGACGTTATGACTTCATTTACATTATCAAAATTAAGCTAAATAATCAAGGATATATGTACTTGTCTTCAAGATGGCTCATTGAAAAATTTCAAGAAATGATCTATTTAATATAATATATAATTCACATAAAAAAAAATTGGGCAAAAAGGTTACACCCTCCGTTTTGCAGATCTAGAATTTTAAATTTATGAATTTTGAACTAACAATCTCTTTTATTTCCAATTTTTAGATAAATTATTTATAAGTATATTCACTAAATATCTTAAAACATGATATACAAGATTTGATTCACAACTACTCAATTTTACCGAACTCATAACTTCAACGATAGATCCTTCCCTGCATATTACATAAATATATCGGTAATCAGCAACAACCAAAGGAGGATCTATACAATAAATAAAAAATAAATAAATAAAACCTACACATATAATAAGATCATATTCATTTTTGATAAAAATATTACTCCCTCTGTCCCATTTTATGTGGCACCATTTCCTTTTTGGTCAATCCCAAAAAGAATGTCACATTTCCTTATATGGTAAGTATTTAAAGATACAATTCCTCTTTTACCCTTGTTGGTCCCACTTAATCTTAAAATAATATTTCAATACATTTATGAGAAGAAAAGTGAGTCTACTTTTTAAAGGGAAATTTGGTAAACATTTCAAAGTCTTCATTTATTTCTTAAACTTCGTGTCCGATCAAATGTTGTCACATTAAATGGGACGGAGGGATAGCAAATAGAATAATCAACATAAAAATTATCAGCAAAAAATTTCTTCAGTACAATTCTTGGCTCATGTTCAAGAATTATTAGTCAACATAGAGCTTGAGAATGATCAGTCTCTAAATAAGAAGGCAAAAAAATAAAAAAGAAGAAAAAACAGTAATAAAAAAAAATTGCCTGGCTCCATAATGTGTGCCTCTTTCCAAACTTATAATAATATTAAGATATGTTATCCTTCATCTTGAGAATAAAGAAAAACTCCACTTCTTGATCACCATAATAGAGAATGTGACTAGAAAGATATGAAAATTTTCTTGATCCATCATCACAAAAGAGAAAACTTCTTCATCATATCTCTAACAAGGTGTGTAGAGAAAACTGATAAATTGAACCAAACCGATTATGTCTGTCTAGCGGACTCTTGGGCTAGCCCTTTTTTAAGGTACTATTCATATCTAGAAAACTAAATATCTCTCAAGTTTTGGAGAAGATAGATCAAGAAATGGCTAAGAAGAAAAAATAATAGAGAATTTTGTCCATATAGTTTGTTTCTTTACGTTTATTGTTTCGGCTACGAGTCGGCCACATTTTATATAGACAAAACTAATATATTGACCAGATGTGATGCAGTGGATGAAACTGCTTCTTTTTCAAGTAGAGGTCTCAAATTCAATCTTTGAATATGGAAAAATCCTTAATAAGGATGCTACATGTTGAATGGGGCCTTATCCGACACGAATAAATATTAATTAATTTGTAATACAAATATCAAACATCGAATAAGAAACCACTTAAAACTAATGTATTTTATTGCACATTTTATATAGTAAACGAAGCACTCGGAAGGAGTAAGGAGACACGGCGAGTGCACGTTTGAAAGATTGAATATGACACAAATTCCAATGAAAGGTGTCTTGAAAACCCTTTTTTTTTGTAAATTGCATTCCCATTTGATGTTTGATAAAAATATTTTAAGATTTTGAGTAATTTGAATTGGCGTTCACATAAATCCCACTAAAAGGAAAAGCTAACAATCTGTACTAAAAATAATTTTACTCCCTTGTTCAATTTTTAATTGTCATGGTTTTCTTGTTTAGAGTCAAATTATAAGAATTTTGACTAACATTTTACGATATATTTTTTCATCATATTGATATGCAAAAAATTGTAATTTATAGTACTTTTCATATAGTGTTTGAATATCTAAATTTTTGGCTTAAAATATCGAATTAATGAATTATAATTTACCTTTAAAAATTAGTCAATTGACTTTCGAAAAATGCAATATGACAACTAAAAATGGACAGAATGAGTATATTCTTAGGGCTCGAACCTAAAATCTCTAGTTAGATCTATTTTTTTTAGTAGACTTACCTTTTTAAAGCTGTATGATTATTGTTTTTTGTTGGGGTCTGATTCGTTCCAAAAAATGGGTAGACTTATAAAATATGACATGAATAAATATGTTTTTGTCAAAGAATGTTATTTTAAAAAAGATACATGTTAATATACTTAATAAGTTTAGTACAATAACGAATATGAATAAAATTTCGGAGAAACATAGTACTAAAAGAAAAGGTTAGGTTAAGAAAGTGGTGAAGAGACTTGTGCAAGTGTGAGGGTTGGCCTACAAATTAAGTGTTAAAATATAAAATAAGTAAATTTAGAAAGAAATCAAGAAATATTGATATATAATATACATATATAAAAATATTTTTATCTAATTATATAATATGATTATGGAACGCAACGAATTGTCGGTTGACACCCCTTATATATGGGGTGGGTGGTGAAAGGCCATTTTCAACATGACCTTTATAGTGTCCATTTTCAAGTAAAAGACACAATGACTAGAGGTGCTTTGGATCGTGGCCTCATTCAACACATCAATCATATCATAATTTCCCAACTATTACAACATTGTGGACTAGTATTATTTTAAGCAGGGCCATCATAACCTATGATTCGAACTTATTAATTTTGATTTTTTTATATATAAACTATTAAATAAATATAAATATTAATTATAAATTCAATAAATTAAACTAAATATGTTTATATTAGAACTTTAGAATCGAATTCGTCAATTTTAAATTCTGAATATATTTTTAATCTTTTATACTAGAAAATATAATAATGTAGTGGACCAATATCTCTATGCAAATTAATTATCCCTCTCTTTTTCTCAACCCAAAAAAAGTACTCTCTCTATCCCTAATTATTTGTCCACTTTTAAATTGACACACCTATTAAGAATACAATAATTGATACAGTAAGTTTACCATTTTATTCCTATTAATTATGAAGTGGATAATTAAAAACTTAAGATTTTCAAGAAGTTCTACATTTTTCAAAAAAAATCAATTGAGGGTATAGTAGGTAAAAAAAATTATTCTTTCTTAATTTGTTAAAATGGATAAATAATTAGGAACAACTAAAAAAAAAAAAGTGGACAAGTAATTAGAAACAAAGGAGTAAAAGGGAATATTTATTTAATGATTTGGATATGGACTTTTCTTCTTTTCTTGTCCTCTTTATGTCTGTCTGTATTTCTCACTTCTTGTTGGATTTTCATTGTACTATTACCTCGGGAATCTAATCATTCAAACCTAACCATGAATAAGAAAAAGAAAAAAAAAAAGTCAAAAATATCCTAATCATATAAATATAAAAAATAATCACAAATAATATTTTTTAATCTTTGGATCTGAAAATACTTTTAATATTTCTTTTTAACTCAAGAATGCCCTAAAATTAATAGCCTAAATTTTAGGGGTGTACAAAATCGAATTGAAAACCGAATCAAACCGCAAATCGAAGAAAAAAAATTTGATTAGTGGTTTGGTTTGATTTGATTTGGTATTGAAAAAAAACCCGACTATATTTGGATTGGTTTAGTTTTAACTAAAAAAAACCAACCCGAGACCAAACCAACCCGACATAATATATAAAATTTAAAAATTTTATTTTATACATAAAAATATTTACCTTGATATAATTTTTAAATATTTCTTATACTTTTTCATAGTTTTTATCTTTTATTATATTATTTCAAATTTGAAACTTAGAATTCTGAATAGTCTAATAAAGATTATAGTCCACAAATGTTGGTAATTATAATAAAGTTTAAATCAAAATCAAATTAATACTAATGCAAAAAAAAAATCAATTCAACACTAAGAATGACAATAATATTGAATATTTGTTCTTTAGTTTTACATTGGTTTAGACAATTAAAATATATAATCTAATTTTAATTTCCTTTAATATTTAGTCATGTAACTAATACTTATTAAACTTATTTTAGCATGATTTAGTACTTTTAAATTATGATCATTTTCATTATGACTTGTTAATTTGCAATATTTGTTTTACGCGATTTCATTATTTTTTTTTGTTGGATATTTAGTGTCATTAATCATATCATATTTTGTGTTATTTTTTTAAGAAACACCTTAGATAGTTGTATTTTGGTAGGACTAAAGAAATAGTTGAAGTACAAGTAAATTATATGTTTAATTTGTATGAATACTTTACCAAAAAAACCCGAAAAAACTCGAGGTTTATTGGTTTGGTTTGGTTTATAAATTTAAAAATTCGACACAAATGATTTGATTTGATATTTGAAAAACTCAAATCAACCCGGCAATGTACCCCAATTAAATTTGATACTTATTAGGGTATGAGGCAAATCATAATTTACCGTGTGAGAAATTATAATATATCATGTGGCTATATCTTATTGTAAAAAAAGGTCATCATTTATATTTAGAGAAGTTAGTCGAGGGATATTTTTGAGTCAAAAAGAAATTTTAGGGCGAGTGTGATCATATTCTTATATATTAATTCCCTATTTAAAATATATATACATATGTATAAGAAATGAGCGCAATCTTATAATATATCTCTTTCTTTAAATGTGGATATAATTGAAATCGAAAGTAATAAATTCAGTTAAATCTAGAAATCAGTCTTAAATCTATCTCAACAAACATTACTTTTATTTTGTGTTTTTTCATTGGTATCTACTCTTCATATTGAATTGTAGCAACATTCTCAATAAAATTTTATCCATTTTTAAAAGCTCAAATTTAAAATTTCTAATTAAAAATAGAAAGATCTCAATCATCCGCAATTCAGATTTCTACGATTATTACTTGCCTCGTCTGGATGTTGGTACAGGCCTTATAATGAGTTTATTTTTCAAAAAGGCACTTCATGACGAAATGAAAACTTTAAAGTTCATCAGCGGCAAATATTGATCATGACTTGTGAGACATCTTCTTCTTAGGTTGCAAATTTACATTTTCCTAATATTTTTATGTATGGAAGATATATATATATATACTCGTAAATTTGTAACATGTGACGTTTATAGTAAAGTACTAAACGTTCAATTTAAATTTAAATTTGAATTTGATGAGTTCGATCTTTATTTCTATTATTAGACTTATTTACACTTTTCAAATTAGAAATTTATATTTAGCTAGCTCATCTGAACTCATAGAATCAAGTACGAATCTAGCATATACAGTACGAGTTCATGTAAATTAAACTTTAAGTAATCAAGTATTCGTATCATGAAATTTATAAAAATATCTGCCTATAAATATCGGATATCAATATTATAATGTGACTAAACTTTGTTTTTTCTTTAATCAATCGTGTTACCTTTGAAGTCTACTAAATATATGGTGAGAAATTTTAAATTTTCTAGATAGACGAGACAGCCATCTTATTTGACAATGAAAGCACTGTGTTTGGGTTCTTTTTTTTGGGGGGGGGGACGGGGGGAGGGGGAGAACACACCATTAAATGCTTCTTTGAAATAAATCTCTCACAGTGGAAAAAACCTTTTTCTAGAAACTCACCACTATCTTCAATTTTTACAACCAAATAAAAAGGAAAATAAACTTACATAACACATAAATTTGCTCTTTAATTTGTCCTGATATTTTATTTATGTCTTTCAACTTTCGATGTTTACGAGTATATACTTATAATACTTGTATATATAAAGTTGAATAAGTAGACACATACATGGTATAATATACGTAAAATGTCACGTAGGACATGAATTGTCATGTAAGATGTCACATAAAATAAGTGTGTCTACATGTTCAACTGGAGTATGGGTCGTGTCTCAGTCCCAATGTGGTTGATCATCCGGAAAGACCAACTAAGCATCATTGGCTTGGTCAGCCTTTACTTGACCAACTTCCTAATACTACACAGGCTCATCAAACAGCGCTTTTTGGCTTTCTTCAGAATTTGGCCCAAAATGTTCGGCAGATTTCCATTTATATAAGTTTAAGTGTCTACTTTTGTTCACCTAAAATTGAAAGGCATAAATGAGACATTAAAAATGAAAGCAAAATCAAACGAGACCTTTTGATCGCTTTTAACAATGTAATCTAATCTAACATCCTAAAACTCACGGAGTAAAATTAATAGCCCGTTTGAATTGGCTTAAAAAAAGTAACTTTTAAAGTGCTGAAAATTATTTTTAAAATAAGTAGTTATGTGTTTGGATAAAAGTGTTGCAGTTGAAAAAAAATTGTTGATGTGTTTGACAAATAAGTGTTGTTAAACACTTTTTTTTATCAAAATGCCTGAAATACCCTTAAAATTGTTAACATAATAAAAAGTTGATTAATCCAAGTTTTTTAATTCTAAGAAAAATTAAAACAAAATCAATTTATATTTTAATTCAATTTCAATAACTTAATATTTAAGTTAATTTTAAATGTGCAACTTATTTTAAATTTCAAAAATATATAATTTGAATAGATAAAGAATTTGGAAATTGTTTAAAAGAATTAAGGGTAAAAAAGTAATACACTTGGTCAAAGTAGAATGACTTTTAAGTTTAAAAGAAAAGTAGGGGTCACCTACTTTTAACTTTTGACTTATTTTAAGTTATTCTTATAATTGTCAAAGAGTCTCACAAGTCAAAAACAAACTTTTAAGTCAGTTTGATCAACTTAAAAGTCCATCCAAATAGGCACTAATTATGAATTTCGCATTATAACTTGTAACCCCAAAACAACAAAAAAAGTATCAAATCTAAATAGTAACACAATTCGATAGGTAATTCAACCACAATCTGATACAAATAACTGGTTAGAAAGTTCCCCAAAATAGTGAAGATCATCGACATTCCTCCTATTATATATAACATATATAGTGAAGATCATCATGTTCTAGCTTTAGGCAATCCATGGTTTTTTGGAATTTCCAGTGAGCCATTATATATAGGGGAAAAGGACAAATATACCCTCGAACTATCTTATATGATATGTAGATACCCTCCGTTATACTTTTGGGACATTATTGCCCCTGCCGTCCAAAAACTAGAGCATATATATACCCTTTATAACACACATACATGTGTCATAATCTTATCCACTGGCCCAACATTTATTAAAGGGAAAAAAGGACAAAGATACCTTCAACCTATCGTAAATGCTATGCAGATACCCTCCGCCATACTTTTGGGACATTGGTGCCCCTGCCGTCCAAATATTAAAACATATATGCCCTTCACTCTAACGGAAGATTAAATAAGGACACGTGGCACAATTTATCCACCAATTCGATATTTAATAAATGTCAGGTCGGTGGATAAGATTATGACACATGTATGTCCGTTAGTATAAAGGGTATATATGCTCTAGTTTTTGGATGGTAGGGGCACCAGTGTCCCAAAAGTATGACAGAGGATATCTGCATATACGATAGTTCGGGGGTATATTTATCCTTTTCTCCTTTATTAAATATCGAATCAACGGATAAGATTGTGTCACGTGTCCCTATTTAGTCGAGTGAAGGGCGCGCATATATGCTCTAGTTTTTGGACGGCAGGGGCACCAATATTCAAAAGTATAACGGAGGGTATCTGCATACCATTTATGTTATAAATCACATTGTACTAGAACTATATATCCAAAAGTATAACGGAGGGTATCTACATACCATTTATGATAATTTGGGGTACATTTTTCCTTTTTCCCTTATATATATAGTTCTAGGACAATGTGATTTATAACATTTTTGTCTAGTCGCCCATAATTCATGAGCTTTGTTTAAAGTATATAAAAGAATCTAACTTGATAAAACCTTGTGCCGGATAAAGGTAAAAATTCATATGATTTCAGCATAAATAACTTTAATGTAATATCTCACAATTTGAAATAGCTAGCAAGAAGATAAGGATTTAAATAGTCATTTTTGGAAAGAATGAAAATCTGGAAATTTACTTAAGTTAGGAAAAAGGTGAGTTTTTGGTCAATTTCAAACGGAAACTCCTAGCTCAAGATGAGCTAGGTGTACTTATAAGTATGGTTGGAAATCTCTTGAAATGCTCTTTCCAACGCCGCCAAGATTGCGCGAATCCAACTTCGTATGAGTGAGATACACCCATTGGAAGTTGGGATGTTCAAATAAGGAAATGTCCAATCCGGATTTTTGAAGGGTATTTCAGTCTTTTCCTTATCCAATTAATTTAATTCGATTTAGTGAATTAATTAAGGGTCAAATCAGAATGAGATCAGTTTAGTCAATTGGAAATTCACACTAGGGTTTGGAGAAAAGAGAAAAAAGGAGAAAGGAGAAGAAAAGCTCAAGGTTCGCAAAGAACGATCGATTTTGGTTATGGATTCGCCAAGAAATTCATCTTACAAGGTATGTGAGTCTTTCATAGCATTGGGTTCATTCACCCACGCGCCAAACATGTTTAGTTCAGTGAAATCCATCCTAAAAGAGTTTGAAAGTTGATGTTCTTGACATGTATTCTTGAATTTGAATTTTGTTTTTGAATTGTGATGAATTGAGGAGTTTCTGAGATCTTTGAGTCGAATTATAGAGATTCTATGAGTTAGGTTCTTAGGTTAATATGCTGGGTATCTGAATCTAAAGAGTTTTTGAGAAAAATATTCGAATTTAGGCGAATTGGCGTTGTATAATGGAGAAGGAAAAAGTCGAGCGTCATTTGGCACGCAAGTCCGCGTCGCAGACTTGCTCCCCCAGTGACCAAAAAGTTTCTCCACCTCGCGGCTAAGACGTGGACTCCTCTGTCTCAAAATTTTATTACGCGAGTAATTATTTAAAGCATCTCCGCGTCGCGGACTTGTTCCAAAACGGTGATTTCGTGACTTTTCTCATGTTTAGCTATTTAAGATCATTCCTAAACATCATGTGATCATTCCTACCACAAATCAAAATTCTTGAATTCATAATTCAATTCAAGGACTAGTTAAGAGTTAAGTCAAGAGCAGTTAAGATCAAAGTCTAGAGAAGTTCTTAAAGTTTTCCAAAAGTCTTTTGCGAACGTTTTTACTTTATTTTAAAACTTAAGTTTTTGAGTTCAGTAAAGAGTAAAGCTTGAAGTTCATTTCTTCAAAAGTATATGGGGACTATGTATTCCCAAAGGGTTTAAAATGTTTTCACATTTAAACAAGAAAAGAAACCTCGATTTCCAAAGAGCTTTCGGGCTAGTTTTCAGAAAAGAGTAAGTGTTTTCATAATTAAGAAAGAGGCGAAACTTTGATTTCCAAGATAGCCTTTGAGCTAAGTTTTTGAGCAATTATCTCCAATCACAGAAAGAAATATGTTTTAAACATAAAGAGCTAGTACCATATTTTGGGAGTAGTATTGAGCACCGATATAGAGGAGTGTTCAGAGAATCCATAGCCCCCATAAACCATGTAGCTATCATGGGTAGAAAAGGGTCATACTTTTTAGATGAATCCTTTTCACAGAGACTAGTGGATCCACTTAGTGAGTTAGGTCCTATACCCCGGCAAGGTATATGACGGTCCTTGGCAACGTGAGGTAAAGTGATGTATCATCACTATAGCTCTTAAGTGATGGTTGTCGATTAGAGAAACTCCCACAACTTGTATTTTTATATACATCAGTTTATTTGTATTTTTACACACATCTTAGAGTTATATGTATCTTTGCCTACACACAGAGTTGACATCATGTTTTAAACAATTTTTCTTTATATTGCACTTGTTTTTAAACTGCTTTATATTGAAATGAGTTCAATTATGCTGAGTTGAGTTGAGCCAGGTAAGTTCTTTAGTTCCTTTCAGATTCTTTTCAAGCATATGTTGTGTTTAGCATTCCAACTCGCATACTCGTACATTCAATATACTAATGCCAGTTGGCCTGCATCTTATTATGATGCAGACGCAGGTAGCCAGGATCAGCATCCAGCTAATCGTTGATCCAGTTGAGCTTCAGAATTGTTGGTGAGCCTCCTTGCATTCCGGAGGATCCCCCTTTTTCATTATTTTATCATTTTAGTTCATTAGGATGTAGTGGGCCTATCTCGACATCCATCTCAGTTGTTTAAGAGGCTTCATAGATATGGTCAGTCAGATGTTAGTTCATTTGTCATCATTTTGTTATTGGCTTATGTTCATATTTGAGTTACCATTTTATCTAAGTTAAATGTTTATTTTAAAACATCATAAGTTCAGTTTGAGATATGTTGGGTTATCTTGTATTTGGATTCTCTTTCTTATGTCTAAGTCTTTCGCTGAGTAAGTAAGCTAGGCCAAGGGTTCGCTTAGGGAGCAATGGTTCTCGAGTGTCAGTCTCGCCCAAGGTGTAGGCTCAGGGCGTGACATTTAAACCCCAAGAGATATAAGAAAAGTACATTATGAAAATATATCAACACAATATATTGTGTTAAACTATACAACAAAAGATTACATGATCAACCATACATATGAAACTCAATGCAGTTTTATTCATACGATTTTTTTTAGCAAGGTTTAGAATAGCAAGACTATTACTATTATAGATCTTGCCACTACGTACAACGGTTTTATAATATTACATGATGATTTATTGTGAGGCAATTTGCTAATCGATCACTTAGTCATGGCCTTCACCTGAAGGATTGTATCCATCACTAGGGGGTTAATATTTGTAATGTGGAGGGTTATATTTTCCACCTGGAGGCTTGTATTCGTCACTATGAGGTTTATATTTGTCACTTGGAGGTTTGTATTCATCACTAGGGGGTTTATATTTTTCATATAGGGGGTTATGTTTGTCACCTGGAGGTTTGTATTCGTCACTGGGGGGTTTAAATTGTCATGTGGAGGGTTATATTTGTCACCTGGAGATTTGTATTCGGCACTAGAAGGTTTATATTTATCATGTGGATGATTATATTTGTCACCTGGAGGTTTTATATTCGTCACTAGGATGTTTATATTTGTCACCTGGAGGTTTGTATTCATCACTAGGAGATTTATATTTGTCATGTGAAGGGTTATATTTGTCACCTGGAGATTTATATTCATCACTAGGGGGTTTATATTTGTCACGTGGAGGGTTATATTTATCACCTAGAGGTTTGTATTCGTTACTAGGAGATTTATATTTGTCATGTGGGGGGCTATATTTGTCACCTGGAGGTTTCTATTCATCACTAGGGGGTTTATAACCTGGAGGTTTATACTCATCACTAGGGGATTTATATTTGTCATATGGGGGGTTATATTCGCCACACCAAGGTTTATATTTGTCATGTAGGGGGGGTGTATTCGCCACTTGGAGGGTTGTATCCATTGTTATATGCACCACCAAGAGATTTATATCTGTTGTTATAATCGTCATGTGGGGTTTAATATTCACTATCTGAGAAATTATATCCACCACGTGGAGGATAATATCCGCAACCAAAATATTTATATCCATTGTTATATGCATCATGTTCATCTCTGGAATATCCGTCAATGTCATTATATCCAATACACCTAATCGGACCCCCATAAGCCCGAAGGTACACTCGTGCGCAAGTTAAATAAAAACCCGAACGGACCCCCATAAGCCCGACGAGTACACAAAATAACTATAACTAAAGAGAATTGCATAAAAGAACCCAAGAACGAAGAACATCGAACCATAACTCAACCCTAATTAGTAGAATCGGCAAAGACCGAGGCCGACTCGAACCGGATGCTCGGCGAAGTATCCAAGTAACCAATCACAAGTATCAAGTATAAGAGGCCGGAACTCTAACCGGATGCTCTATATAGGTGTCCGAGCAATAGAGGCCGGACCTTAAACCGGATGCTCTATATAAGATTCGGGGCAATAGAGGCCGACCTCAAACCGGATGCTCTATATAAGTGTACCAATGTAGCCGCCGAAAGAGTCCCAATTAATCCATACTCATAAATATCCGTGGAACGCCGGTCCACACATAGCCAATCAATGAAAGTCCTTGGAACCAAATCAAAAATCAAATTAAAATCGCAAAGTAGAACTAGTGTCGCCGATGTAACTCGTGAAGCCGTAACATCGAGGAAAATAAGGATAACTATCGTCGGAGAGAGAGTATCGCCTAACTAAGGCCCAAACTATCGACTCAAGTCCGCTACACCGCCTCACGAGTGATCTAAGCCACCGAGCAACGTCGGGGTAAAAACTAAGGCCTATTGGATCCGAATCATGTATTTCTAAGGCAAGCCCTAATCAAACCTAAACTAAGGCCCAACATGCTTCAAATAAACAAGAATTAAGCATGCAAGCACTCTACATAGCGAGAAGGGTCAATTAATAACACAAAGCATGCTCACAATTACCCGATAATTCCCTAAATACGCCGAAAACATGATTTCTAAACACCTATGCAGATTCAATAACTACCCAACCCAAATCCCAACTAATCAACATGCATTCACATTCTCGAGCTCAATCTAAGAGAGGGAAACCGTAGCCTACCTTAAAGCCGATCACATGCGCCCCCAAAATCACTTCTCCGTAGTTTTCCTTTCGAACGGTCTCGAAACGCTACCCCGCTATCAAAAATAGAATCACAACGTTAATACGGTCGCTTAGACACCAAAATCACAACAAACGGAGACAGTCAATTTTGGAGTCAAAACGGATTCGTGGGACCCGCGTAAACATTCCGAAATTAACCCCAAAAGTGGGTCCTAACCAGTTCCCCCAGCTCATTTCCCATAATGGGACACAATTCGGAGCTCGGGGAACAACACAATATCAACAAGCAACTAAAACCCAATTTTTCTCCAAATTTAGAAATGGGACAGCAGTGCATTTACTAAAAACGAACGGTCTACAAAGTAAAATATGACGACACCACAATGTTCTCCTCGAAAAACCACTCAAGATAGCCTCAAAATCACCAAAATCGGATCTAAAATGGCTAAGAAAACAAGTCTTAAAAATTCCCAAAAACAAACTCACAAAAAGAGTCCGGCAGCAGGTATTATTCGAAAATTACCTCAAACGGGGACTCCAAATCACTATCCGAGCTCACCAACACGTTGTCCTCGAAAAATCTCACAACTTAGCCTTTGAATCACCCAAATCGGTTGAGAGATGAGAGAGAGATGAGGGTTTGAAATTTATGAAAAATGGCTGATTTTCTCGCAATTTATTGCGTAAAATCCGCAATTTCCCATAATTTAAAATTCCGACGGGGTGCTCCGAACTCGTTCGGAACCCCGTGCACGCAAACGAGATATGCAACCATACCAAATTCGACATTCCGTACTCAACGGCGCATTCGAAATTTCCATCGGGGTCATTTCGATAAAAAGAGGGTCCCACTTCTAAAAGCCCTTTTAAGTCAAAACCCACAAAAGGGCTCGGAAAGATATCGAAAATCTCCGTGATACAAAAAGAAAGGTCAATCTAGACCAAACTCGACATTCCGAGCTAACCACGCCGACGGAATTCTCATCCCGCGTTTACTCAAAATGTTGACCAAAGTCAAACTTAGGCTAAAATTTAAAGGCTAAAACGCCTAATCGCACCGACTCACACTGAAAACCTTGGGAGTCATGTCACCATGCTACTAGCCTAAAATGACCCTTCCGGAGCCGATGGAATCGTCGAATTGGATTCTCGATGTCATCTTCTTGAACTTTTGATCGAAAATGATCGATTCAAGGTTCATAAGCTCCAAAACACAAAACTCGCACCAAGACCAAACGAACGACTGTGTGACCGAACTATCAGCCCCAAAGAAGTCATAAATGACTTGGGGTCGCTATAGGAACGCTCTAAACGACAATAATGTAAGGTAAGACACGTAAAATGACCAAGAGGGTCATTACAATATCCACTACTAAAAAGGACTTTCGTCCGCGAAAGAAAGGATCAACAAGTACCCGAAGGCTCAAATAAGCAGAAAGCGCCCGCATCTCCCCCGGTCTCCCTGTGTAGCCTCCTCGACCGGACGATGCCTCCAACGGACCTTAACAACAGAATGGCTCGAGCGCAATCTCCTCACACTCGGCTAGAATGGCAACCGGCTCCTCTACAAATGCTAAACGATCATCCAACTCGACCGCATCATACTGGAGCACATGTGGACTCATCAGAACATACCGCCGCACATCGAAACATGAAACACTCGGGTGGATGGCCGAGAATATCGGAGGTAGGGCCAACTCATAAGCAACCTCCCCAACTGTCCGAGTATCTCAAAAGGCCCAATGTACTGGGGCTAAGCTTGCCCCGCCTCCCAAACCTCATCACGCCTTCATGGGTGACACACGAAGGAATACCCGGTCACCAACGAGAAGAGGAATCTCAAAGGTCGACGCCCGATCGCATAACTCCGGTGCCTACTTTGAGCCGTCCTAAGCCTATCCCGAATCACCCCTCACCCGATCCAGGTGGCCTCCCGAAGCAAATCTCGTACCACGCGGCCTAGGCTCAGAGACTCAAACCAACCAACCGGGAGAGCGACAACGCCTACCATATAAGGCCTCAAACGGGCCATCCGAATACTAGAGTGGTAGCCGTTGTTGTACGCAAACTCCGCCAAGGGCAAGAATCGGTCCCACTCGACCTCCAAAATCCATAACACAGCCCGCAACATATCCTCAAGGACCCGAATAGTACGCTCCGATCGACCATCCGTCTCGTGGGTGAAATGTCTGTGCTAAGGTGGACACGGTGCCCAACTCCTCCCGAAAAGCCCTCCAAAAGCCGGGAAGTGAACCGTGAACCCTCGGTCTGAAATGATAGCAACAGCACGCCATGAAGACGGACCACCTCCCTAATGTAGATACGAGCCAACCTCTCGGCACCGAAAGTAGTATGAATGAAGGAAGTGTGTCGACTTGGTCAATCGATCCACGATGACCCAAATGCCGTCAACACCTCTAGAAGTCCGAGGCAACCCCACAACGAAGTCCATAGTGATACGCTCCCACTTCCACTGAATGGGTAATCTCTCTGAACTCGCCACCGAGGCCTCAAATGCTCGCCTTACTCGCCGGGCAAAGACAAGCAACGAGAAACAAAGTCGCAATATCTCTCCTCATGCCACTCCACCGCAATGCCGCCTCAAATCACGATACATCTTTACCGTGCCCGGATGGATAGGAGTATCTAGACTCATGGGCCTCGTAAAAGTATTAATCAGTATCAAATCTCCAACTTTCGGAACACGTACGCGGCCAGCAAATTTCAACACTCCATCGGGATCTAAGGTAGCCCGACCACCATCACTCGCTAACACTCGATCTCTAAGGGCCACTAAGGTATCATCCTCAAACCGGCAACCACGGATCCTATCAAACAAAGAAGATCGAACTCCCATAAAGGCCAAGACGCGTCTAGAATCCGAGATATCCAACCGAACCATGCTATTAGCTAAGGACTGAATGTCCAAAGCTAAGGGTCGCTCCTCAACATAAGAAGGCTAGACTACCCATACTCACGCCTTCCGCCAAGGCGTCCGCTACCACATTTGCCTTGCCCGGTGATAAAGAATAGAGAGGTCGTAGTCCTTCAGAGCTCAATCCAACGACGCTCGAATTAAGGTCTCTCGGCTCATGATGTGCGAAGACTCCTATGATCGGTATAGATCTCACATCGAACTCCATACAAGTAGTGCCTCCAAATCTTAAGCGCGAAAACTACCGCCGCCAACTCCAAGTCACGAGTGGGGTAGTTGCGCTCTCACGGGATCTTAAGCGCCTCGATGCATAAGCAATAACCCGGCCCGTTTGCATCAATACACAACCCAAACCAACGCCGGATGCATCACAATAAACCGTGAAGCCCTCGCCCTCAACTCGGAAGAGTCAATATAGGAGCGGTGGTCAACAACTCCTCGAGCCTCAAAAAGCTCGCCTCACACTCTCTCGACCAAACAAAGGGAACATCAACACGAGTCAATCGAGTCAACGGGCCTGCAATAGTAGAAAAGCCCTCAACAAACCGTCCGTAGTAGCTTGCTAGTCCGACGAAGCTCCGAATCTCGAATCGAGGTAGGCCTAGCCCAATCACGAATAGCCTCAATCTTCGCCGGATCAACCTAATACCCTCCTTGGACACCACGTGCCCCAAGAAGGCTACGAACTCAAGCCAAAACTCGCACTTTTGAGAACTTGGCATAAAGCCGCCGATCTCTCAAAGTCCGGGAGCACTATCCTCAAATGCCGCTCATGCTCACCCGGCCTCCGCGAGTATACCGCATGTCATCAATGAAGACGATGACAAATAAATCAAGGTATGGCCTCAACACACGTGTCATCAAATCCATGAAGGCGCAGGGGCATTAGTCGCCCCAAACGACATCACCAAGAACTCATAATGGCCATAACGGGTCCTAAATGCGTCTTAGGGATGTCCGCCGCCCTAATCCTCGCCCGATGGTACCCGGACCTCAAATCAATCTTAGAAAATACGGCGGCACTCGAAGCCGATCAAACAAATCATCAATACGAGGCATAGGGTAACGGTTCTTCACCGTCACCTTGTTCACCGCCCGTAGTCAATACACATCCTCATAGTCCCGTCCTTCTTCTTCACAAACAGAACAGAGCACCCCAAGGTGACACACTGACGGATAAACCCTTACCTAAAGAGATCCTCTAATCGAGCACCGAGCTCCTCGGCCCGCTAGAGCCATCCGGTAAGGCGGAATAGAAATAGGACGGGTGCCGGCTCCAAATCTATGGCAAAATCAATGTCACGACCGGAGGTAGGCCAGGTAGGTCTCGTAGGGAACACATCCGCAAACTCTCTAACCACGTGAACCGAGCCAACCGAAGAGTCATCTCTACTCACATCTCGCACATAAGCCAAATAAGCTAAACACCCAGAAGCAACCAACCGTCTAGCCCGCATAAAAGAGATGATCCCTGTCGGTGTGTGACTATAAGCACCCTGCCACAACACTGGGGAAATGCCAGGCATAGCTAAAGTAATCTGGTCTTAGCATAGCAATCCCAAGACCCATGGTAGGGAGATAACCACCCATGCCCGTAATCACATCAAAATCAACCATATCTAGCGGTATCAAGGTCAACTCTAGTATCACAACCCCGGATAGTCACTAAGCAAGATCGCAATATCTGATCCACTACTAAGGACTCACCCACCGGTGGTCGAAATACGAATCGGCTCGCTAAAAGACTCGCACCTCATATCCAATCGGGAGCAAAATAAACGAGATACATACGAGAATGTGGACCCGGATCAAATAATACAGAAAGCGGGCCGATGGCATAATAAAAGCGTACCGTGATAACATCGTCGATGCCTCAGCCGTCGCCCGCCGGGCTGCGTAGAAATGACCCCGAGCACCTCCGCCCGATGCATCCGATCTACCACCCAGCCTCGCTCCTCGAGCTCCACCTCGGGTACCCCGTCTACCGTCCCGACGACTCCCGGTCCCGACCACCACCTCTAGCTAGGAGGAGGCACCGCCGAAACCGGGTCCGGGTGCAATGGGAGTCGGTACAATCGCCCCACGCCCGCCGGGCACTCTCCGGAACCAATGGTCAAGCGCACCGCAATCAAAACACCCCGGCTGCACGCCCGAAGTAACCCGATCGGTAGGAAGGGAGGAATCCGATTCCCTCGAACTCGGCTCGTACTAGGACCACCCCGGTGATACTTGCCTCCTGGTAAGGTGTAATGCACGAACAGCCGACCGGATCACACGGCTGAACCTCGGCGGGGCCTATCATAAGAGTCTCTCCCTCCGGTCCGGGGACCCACTTTGTAGCCGCCCGGTAGCGTGCCCTCTTATCGCCGCCCTTGGGCCTCGCGATGAATATGCTCCATGGACGGCATGGTCAACTACATCAAGAAATGAACGGCGGCAGAAACTAAATGCTCGTGTCGGCCCTCGCACTACCGCAACCCACGTACAAAACAACGAACTCTCTCCTCCTCCGTGGGTAGGATCATGGTAGCATGTCGAGACAACTCATGAAATCTCGTCTCGTACTCGAGACGGCCATGGGCCTCGCTCAATCTCGAGAACCGATCCACGAAGCCTATCCCCGACGCTCCGTGGTACGAATCTCGGGCTAAGAAAGCCTCTCGAGAACTCACTCCAAGATACAAGCGGGAGGCGATCCAACCGGCTCGGACTCTCGATACGAGCGCCACCACCGCCCGGCGGCCCACGAAATCGATGAGCGGTGAAGTCGGCTCCTCTCGACTCCAAAAGGCCTAATGACTGTAGCTGCTCCTGACAAGTGAGCTGGAACTCGTAGGCATCCTCCCCCATCGCCCCTGAAAATATCGGCGGTGCCAACCTCTGGAATACCCCGAGCATCTTCTGCTCGCGCAGTGGCATCTCCCCCTCCTTTAAGTCTGACACCACAGTCACATGAACTGGTGGCGGCCGAAACCTCCGGTGCCGCCGCGCAGCCGGCGACCTTGGCCCGGGAGCTGGGTGTTCTTAGGCCCCGGTGCTGGTGCTACCGGGCTGGTGCATCGCATCTCCCAATAGCTGCTAGTATCTCGAGTCAACAGAGCATGAAGGTCGTGAGCAGGCTGCAGACTGGTGCGGGTGGTGGCTGGGCTAGCCCTGCCCCACCATTTGTGAGGTACATAACTCCGCCTCGAGCTCCTCCTCCCTATCTCGGGCTGGTGCTACGGCCACCTCGACCTCGGGCCTGCCTACCCCAAACCGAGGCTCGCCGCAGGCCCGGGTGCGCCGCCCCCGGCCGCGCCACCCGCGAGCGAGCCATCCCGCGAAAGAGTGAAAGTGAGTGAGATTCCGTAAACCAATAAGACACACGCCTGCACTAAAGCGAAACAAAAGAGGAAATTTTCCTAAGGACATCCCGTAGCCTCCCGAAGATAAGTTACGGACGTCTCCGCACCGATCCGCAGGACTCTACTAGACGTTAGCTCTGTACAAGTGAGACCAATAAACCTGGGGCTCTGATACCAACTTGTCACGACCCGATTTCTCAAGTCATGATGACACCTACTATAACCCACCAGCAAGTAAGCCAACCCGTAACCCGGAACAACAAGTAATGGGTCTGAGGGTAGAAACTACACAAGAGAAGACAAATAACAATATAAACAGGGGGAAGCAAACCAAAAACATATATACAATAAAGATCCCTCCCAGAACCTGGAAGTCACTAGTACAGAGCTACTAACAAAATGAGTACAAGTCCCAAAAGTGGACAACAGAAACTGGACTGTCTCGAAAGATAAAAGACAAGTCTATATGTACAGATGGAGACTGAAATAGTACAAAACGTCGTGTGCTCACTCCCGTCTCCGGATCAGTCTGCTTCAAGCTCGATCAACGCTGGCTACTAGTGCCCGGACCTGCATCACGAAATAGATGCAGAGCGTAGCATGAGTACCAAAACAACAGTACCCAAGAGGCATCATAGGCCGACTGAACTTGAAAAGTAAATGCAATATGAAAAGAAGGAATAATACAAACCGAGGGTCAAGAACTAAAATCTAACTAACAATGGAATGCACACGAGTGTACAAAGAACTAACTAAAGTAATCTATAAGCTAACTACACCTAAATGGACCCCCATAAGCCCAGAAGGTACACTCGTGCGCGAGTTAAATAAAAAACCCGAACGGACCCCCATTCACCCCACGGGGACACAGACTAACTATAACTAAAGAGAATTGCATAAACGAACCCAAGAACGAAGAACATCGAACCATAACCTCAACCCTAATTAGTAGAATCGCGACGAGGACCGGACCTCGAACCGGATGCTCAAAGTAAGTATCCAAGTAACCAATCACAAGTATCAAGTATAAGAGGCCGAACTCTAACCGGATGCTCTATAGGTGAAACGAGCAATAGAGGCCGGACCTTAAACCGGATGCTCTATATAAGTATCCGGGCAATAGAGAGGCCTGACCTCAAACCGGATGCTCTATATAAGTGTACCAATGTAGTTGCCGAAAGAGTCCCAATTAATCCATACTCATAAATATCCGTGAACGTCCACACATAGCCAATCAATGAAAGTCCTTGGAACCAAATCAAAATCAAATTAAAATCGCAAAGTAGAACTAGTGTCGCCGATGTAACTTCAAGCCGTAACATCGAGGAAAATAAGGATAACTATCGTCCGGAGAGAGTATCGCCTAACTAAGGCCCAAACTATCGACTCAAGTCTGCTACACCGCCACAGGGATCTAAGCCGACCGAGCAACGTCGGTGGTAAAACTAAGGCCTATTGATCCGAATCATGTATTTCTAAGGCAAGCCCTAATCAAACCTAAACTAAGGCCCAACATGCTTCAAATAAACAGTAATTAAGCATGCAAGCACTCTACATAGCGAGAAGGGTCAATTAATAACACAAAGCATGCTCACAAGTTACCCGATAATTCCCGAAATACGCCGAAAACATGATTTCTAAACACCTAGTGCAGGATTCAATAACTACCCAACCCAAATCCCAACTAATCAACATGCATTCACATTCTCGAGCTCAATCTAAGAGAGGGAAACCGTAGCCTACCTTAAAGCCGATCACATGCGCCCCAAAATCACTTCTCCGCAGTTTTCCTTTTCGAACTGTCTCAAACGCTACCCCGCTATCAAAAATAGAATCACAACGTTAATACGGTCGCTTAGACACCAAAATCACAACAAACGGAGACAGTCAATTTTGGAGTCAAAACGATTCGTGGGACCCGCGCGTAAACATTCGAAATTAACCCCAAAAGTGGGTCCTAAAGGTTCCCCAGCTCATTTCCCATAATGGGACACAATTCGAGCTCGGGAACAACACAATATCAACAAGCAACTAAACCCAATTTTTCTCCAAATTTAGAAATGGGACAAAGGTGCATTTTACTAAAAACGAACGGCCTACAGTAAAATATGACGACACCACAATGTTCTCCTCGAAAAACCACTCAAGATAGCCTCAAAAATCACCAAAATCGGATCTAAAATGGCTAAGAAAACAAGTCTTAAAATTCCCAAAAACAAACTCACAAAAAGAGGTCTGGCAGCAGGTATTATTCGAATGTTATGTGGGAGATTATATTTGTCACCTGGAGGTTTGTATTCATCACTAAGGGGTTTATATTTGTTATGTGGGGGGTTATATTTGACACCTGGAGCTTTGTATTCATCACTGGGGGGTTTATAACATGGAGGTTTATACTCATCACTAGGGGATTTATATTTGTAATGTGGAGGGTTATCTTCGCCACACCGAGGTTTATATTTGTCATGTGGGGAGGTTGTATTCGCCATTTGGAGGGTTGTATTCACTATGTAGGGGTTTATTTCCGCCACTTGGAGGCTTATATCCATTGTCATATGCACCACCAAGAGCTTTAAATTTGTTGTTATAATTGTCATGTGAGGGTTTATATCCACTATCTGGGAAATTATATCCACCACATGGAGGATAATATCTGCTACCAAAATATTTATAACCATTGTTATATTCATCATTTTCATCTCTGAGATATCCGTCAATGTCATTATATCCATCATCGTGGACATCATCCGATTTCATTGCTACAAATATCAAATGTGAAATTTAAAAACTAGCATAACATTGAATAAATGTCAAATAATTAGATAAGAAATCCAATATTTCAAATAGATAATTAGTACAAGGAAAAAAAAATAAACTTACAGGTTTCAGCCAACTCCCTAGCTACAACCTCAGAGCTTATTATTGCAAAAGTAACCAAAAAATGACAAGAAACAAAAATGCCTGGGAACCCATCATTTTTTTTTCTTTTTCAAAACTTAGTTATCTTAATTAAAGGATGAAGAAATTGATACAACGTTGAGTTATATTTATACTAAAAAGAATTCAATGAATAAGAAATTGATAAACGGTCACTTATCACTTATCTTGCCCAACCACCACGCATCGATTATATTTCCTTTGTTTCAATTTATTTGTATTATATTTTTAGTTTGTTTTAAAAAAGAAGGAAGTATAGGACCACAATATTTATCTGCATTTTGAGATGTGCACTAAATAAAATAATTGTTTATATTTTAAAAATAAAATAGGCATATATTATCTAAATATTTTCTTGTGATGGGTCGGTGAATCTCATGCAAAGATGAAATATTTAAAAAAATATAATTTCAATACTTTACTAAAATCCCTAAGAGTAATAAATAACTAAAAAATATCATTATATTTATCATAATGTAAATTTTGTTCATATTTTTTTTTACGTTACTAATAAAAGAGCTTAGATCTTACTTAAATATTAACTATACAATTTTTTTTTTGAAAACACGTTTTAAAATACGTAAATTTTAAAAGTTTTCCCAAGTAGGTTCTAATTGCTCAAACAATTTTTATTGCGTTACTTTTCTACTTCAAATATTTGAAGTATATATTGCTATCATTTTTGCTGGTAGGTGATCGATAAGTACCTTCTATTTTTAATTATACATTTTGAAATTTGAAATATTTGAGAAAAAAAATACTTTTGATAGGGAATACTATAATCCTAAAGTAGACCATTCTTGTTAGAGAGGCTAAAGTAGAATTGAGACGTCGGATTTATCTTGAATCTAATACTTTCGATGTGAAGCATAAATTTTATAAATAAAAATTTATAAAAATTGCAATAAGGATATATATATATATATATATATATATATATATATATATATATATATATATATAAAAGAAGTGATGGTAAACACTTAGCCGGATTTGAATGAAAAAGAGAGTATCGAACTAATTTGGGTAATAATAAAAGCCATAACCAATCATCCTCTTATAATTCTTTTTTTTTTTTTTGGAAAATGGTCTGATATACCTCTTAATTCTATCATTTAGAGCTAATATATCACTCGTTATGAAAGTGACTCACATATAACCCAAAAAAATATCATCCATATGAGGTATATTAGATCCTCCTAGCTCACACGTATTTTTGTTTTTTTGACTTTTATGTTTCAACGACTAATTTAAATTTATTATTTTGATGGTCAAATTTATACACCCAACTTGTTTACCACCTTATGATGCCATCAAAGTATTCATTTTTCTTTTTTCCAACGTAGATTGGACATCCACAATAAGTGAATGGAAATTCCTTGTCCATAAATCCAGTACTATTTTTCATTCTGTTTATTCTGCTAGCTGATGCCTTAGGAGCTTCAAGAAGAACTTTAATCTTTGTTCACCAGTTGTCATGAGCTTTTCTCATAATTCCTAATTTGCTTCATCACCATCTTGATAGTTTTGGTCCTTCCACTAGATCACAATATCATCTGCATAAGTCAAACTATTAATTAGTAGTCCATTTTGAGACATAGCAAACGGGATTATAAACTTTTCATAAGAAATACTCCATCTGTTTCAAAAATAATGATCAAGTTTCCTTTTTAGTCTGTTTAAAAAAGAATGACCCCTTTTCTTTTTTGGCAACACTTTAACTTTAACTTTCCACGTAACATATTTAAAGCCACAAGATAAAGGGTATTTTGGTATATTTGATATAACTTTATTTTAGAACCACAAGATTAAAAAGTCTACTCTCTTTTCTTACATTTTGTTCCAAATCAAACTAGGTCATTCTTTTTTAAACGGATGGAGTAAGCTATTTAGATATTTAGTTAAAACTTCCGCAACCAATATAAATAGAGATGGTGATATATAAGGGATCGCCTTGTTTCGGTCCTTGTGAAGATGTAAAGAATATCCCGTCCTAGATCCATTGATAATGACTGAATACCAAACACCTAATACTCGCTCTGTCCCAATTTATGTGACTTACTTTCCTTTTTAGTCAGTCCAAAAAAGAATGACACAATTCTATATTAAGTGTCATATCTGCCCAACATTTTTGCTCAACCTGTTTGCCTTTGTTTCCTGTAGAATTGAACAAAGTATCAACGTATGTTGAATTCTTACACTTTGTTTTGGATGGTTGTTACATATTGTTTCATAATGTATTCTATTGTGTTGTATTGTATTGTATCCTACTGTATTGTTTTAATGAATACAGTGTTTGTATATATTGTATTGTTCTCTGTCGTTACATAGTATCACACATCCATAATTTGAATGATAAATCTACAAGAAAAGTAGGGTACAGAGTAGAGTTACTATGAAAAGATACTTGGGATAAAATATGAGATATGATTATTAAATGATAAATAAAGACAAAATTAGAACAAAATAGTAAGGTAATAACGTGATTACACCAAATCGGTCGTTACATAAAATGAATCGCCATGACCTAACGATGAATTCAAACGATACGACACAATAGAATTTAAGTAACAATCAAAACAAACATTATATTTAAACTAACAATACAATACAACGGGTAACAAGATGTTAGGATCAATTTCAATTTCAATTTCTGCCCATGCTCTTTCACTATTTTTTTCATTTTCACGGGCCCTCTCCTTGCTCTGCATCTTTGGTCTTTTCAGCAATCAACATTGGTTAATAGTGTCCTAGCAGTTTACATTTTACAATGTCGACAAAACTTAGAAACGTTCTCGTATTCAAGTTTTTGAGTAAAACCTTTCAACGGATTATTTAGATTCATGTTTAAGACAAAACCCAAATCGAATTTAGTTTTGGCTTAGTGAGATTAACCTCCACCTTAACTTTATTCATGCTTGGTCTGGTTTTATTATTTGTAGTGAAATCCATAGAAGGAGGAGTCCCGAGGGGCCTTAGTTCCAAGTATGACAGTGGAACAGCAAACCTGATAGCAAGGGCGGATCTAGATGCAGCCAGGGGTTGGGGTTCACTCAAACTCCCGTCGTCAAAAAATCACACTACATATATATAAGGTCAAATTATGATTTTATAAATATATATATTAAAATGAACCACCTAAAAACAAGTAAGAAGTTTAGCTCAATGGATAAAGGAGTTCAAGAATTGGCCCTATGTCATGGGTTTGAGTCCCACGCGCAACACTTCTTCTCCTTTTTCATTATCTTTCTCTTTTATGCCATTTTTCTTTCTAATTTGTTTTTGTTTAAATTTATTAGACACATTTTTATTTTAATGCAACTCTTTTTTCATGAACCAACTTAAATAAACTCCTTAAAATGATGAATAATATTAAACTTGAATTTGAGATAGCAATATATATATATTTTTAAAAATAAGCTAAATAGATGTAATTGAATGAAGAAACTTAAAACCATCAATATCCTTTTAACAATATCAATTTAATAAAATTCACGACTCACGACTCATCAGTAGCCTCTCTGGTTCCATACTAAGCCCATTTTCTTAGAACCTTCATCCACGCCTTCCACTTACGGCTCGTCGAAGGAACGACGACTTGTAGGTGGGCTCGTATGTTCCCAATCAGGATCTTTCAACACCACTACTCCAAAACCTATTTCCTATAAAATTAGATCAAAACACGATTAGACCTAATAACAAAAAGCCTAAGACGAAAAATTCCAAGTTTAATGCATCAATGCTCAAATGTATAAAACATACTCTTTCTCTGGTTTGAGATAATTGCCCAAACTATCCTCTTAATAGAGGTAACTGTTAGGGTTTTGCGCTGATTTTCTTACCTTATTTGAAGTTTATTTTTTTCCTAAAAGAAAAGACAAAACATTACCATAAATGTTTTTACTTTTCATGAAAGAAAAATATGTTTTTCTTCCATATTTGGTTTATTATTTCCTTAGAGGAAAAGTTAGGAGATCTATAAATTGAAGACCCTCTTCTCATATCAAAACACAATAGCTTCCACAATGTAGACACTTAAGAGTTTAATTTATTGGGAGATTTTCTCTCTACAGTTTCTATGTTTTTTATTAGTTTTTAATTAATTAGGTCAATTGGTCATATCATATAATAATATGTTTCTTTTAGTATAGTTTTATGTGTCGTCTAATTTATCAACCATATTATTTACAATTGTAAGCTTACGCATGACGCCCAGGGGCGGATTTATGTTGAAGCATGGGGGTTCATCCGAACCCCCTTCGTCGAAAAATTACACTATATATATATATATATATAGATTAAAATATTAATTTACGTGTATATATATACTATTGAACCCCCTGAACATATACCAAAGGCGTAGCTCAGTGGCGTTGGGGGTTCAGGAATTTGCTCTATTGCACGCGAGGTCCCGTGTTCGAATCCGGGCAAAGGCATTTTTTTATCAGCTTATATTTAGATGTTTTAATTTTTTTAAAAAAATAATAATGCAATCAGAAAACGATGTTTAGTTCCAAAAAATTAAAATGCTGATTGGGAATTTAGGATTTATTAGTTTAACCCCTAATTACAAAGTCAAATATTAAAAAACCCTTTTCTTCTTGATTCGATCCGTTTAATCCGACCCGTTTATTTGTGGATATTATTTACGTGATTAATTTTTTTTGAACCCCCTTGATGAAAATCCTCCCTCCGCCACTGATGACGCCCTAATCACTTTCATAACTGAACAAGTGGTATCAGATCACATAGTTCAACGATCCAATGGAACAAAGTTGAAGACATGTTCAAGGCGGTTTCAAATCAATTTGCAATTAACGTGATGATAATGAAGATTTTTATGCTACTACATGTGGAGAAGAAGTTTTAAACCATATTTTCAACATTTCTATTGCTGCAATTTTAAAAATAATAACAAAATATTTTTAACCCATATATTTTTAACTTTATTGTTAACCATGACAAGCAGTAGTGATGAAGACTATGTGAAGAACAAAGATTATCATGCAATTGAAGAAGACGGATCAAGTTTTGTCAAGAAAATCCAGCCAAAAGGGGAGATTTCTTAGGGTTTTACCCTAATTTTCTTACTTTATTTGAAGTTTATTTTTTCCTATAAGGAAAGACAAAACATTACCATAAATGTTTTTACTTTTCATGAAAGGAAAATATATTTTTCTTCCATATTTGGTTTATTATTTCCTTAGAGGAAAAGTTAGGAGATCTATAAATTGAAGAACCTCTTCTCATATCAAAACACAATAGCTTCCACAATGTAGACGCTTAAGAGGTTAATTTATTGGGAGATTTTCTCTCTATAGTTTCTATGCTTTTGATTAGTTTTAAATTATGTAGGTCAATTGGTAATATCATATAATAATATGTTTCTTTTAGTATAGTTTTATGTGTCGTCTAATTTATCAACCATATTATTTGCAATTGTAAGCTTCCGCATGATGCCCTAATCACTTTCATAACCCAACACGTTTTTTTTAAAACTGTTGAGGGAAGCTTCTGCATGACGCCCTAATCACTTTCAGAACCCAACTCTTTGTATTGATTCTTGCATTGATTCAAATAGAAGAGTACATCACTATTTATAAATAATTAAGGAGAATAAAATATATTATTTTCCTTCTAGATACTAAACTAAAAGGAAACTAAATATTTTGCAATTAATGTAAACCCTAGACTTGAAAGGAAATAAAATACTATTAAATATTTCTAGACTAAAAAGAAAAAAAGGTAAAAAAATTCTACCAAATTCCAACATTCCCCCTCAAATTCAAGTTGGTGAATCTACCTTGAGTTTGAACACTTAGTTATTCTTGAGAATATCTTCTCCTTTTCATATTTTTTCCCGAGCTTCTTTTGTTGTCTCAGATGCAATGATTTTAAAGAAGATTGAATCTGCAGCTGAATTTTGAATTACAATTTTGGCATTGTATATTTTTGTTTTCCTTTCTGAGTGAAGTTTGATTTCAACAACAGAAGAATTTTCAGAGAGTGGTTGAATGAGTTTATCTTCCATTACAGTTTTTCACAAATCATAAGCCTCAAGATAAGACTTCATCTTAACTGTCCAAATTTGATAATTTTCACCATTGAAGGTTTGTGGGGCATTGAAAGAAAGAGTATTTCTTGTCATGGTTTGAAAATAAGGTTTAAAATAGTATAGATTAAAATTAGTTAAAAGTAGCCATGCGTTAAAAATAAAAGCACGGGTTAAAATTGGGTTGAAAATAGGTATGAATTAAAAGTGGTTGAAAGTTTTTATTCAATGAACTCACAGATCCATTAAGATCAATGGAAGTCTCTGATACCACTGTTATGGAATGGAAGAAACTAGAAAGAAAAATTAAAGAGAAAACGAATAATAACTCTTTGTGTTGATTCTTGCATTGATTCAAATAGAAGAGTACATCACTATTTATAAATAATTAAGGAGAATAAAATATAGAATTTTCCTTCTAGATACTAAACTAAAAGGAAACTAAATATTTTGCAATTAATGTAAACCCTAGACTTGAAAAAAATAAAAATACTATAGAATATTTCTAGACTAAACAGAAAAAAAGTAAAAAGATTCTACCAAAGTTCAACAATAACTGCTTTGAAATATCTATGAGCACATAAACTCGTTTAGAAATCAAAGTTTCTCTTTTCTCAAAATAATATTCTCTTTCTTCATGTAAAAATGAAACATTTGGGAAATACTTAATTCCCTTATACTCTTTCTCAAACTCCTCTTTACTTGCTCGAAAACTCAGTTTAAAACACAAATGTTGGCTTTAAAAGATTCTCAAGATTTATAACTCAAAATAGGGTTCATGATGAAATATAGAAATGAACGAATCAACTGAAGAATCTTAATATCATTATTGAAAACTCAATACTCAGAATTCAAGAACTAAGAACTCAACAATACTACTTATCTCAAGAATACTTAATTCATAGTGTTCACACTGAAATATAAACATGAACGAATCAACATAAGAATCTCAATGCATATCATATAGCAATTCAATAATTAGGAATAAAATTTCAAAAAGAATCAGGAACTCAAGCACTCAAAATCAACTCATCTCAAGGATACTCGAATCTAAGGTTTGAACCCTATATTTGCTCTTTTACTGATTTAAAAGTAGATGTAGGGTGTGACGACGAACTAGCCCAACATTATGATAGACTTACATATCTGGAAAAACAAAGTCATTGAAGAATCTTAAATAAGAACTTGATTAAAAGCCTTGTAACCCCAGCTTGAAGGAGAACAATCAAGAAAACCTTTCTTGAGATTCTTGAATTAGTTTCTTGAAACTCTATTGCCAAGAATTAGGATTATCATAAATGATACATAATTGTATGAAGAAATTTGAGTTGGAAAGAATGAAAATCTTGGAGAAGGACTTACCTTGAAGAAAAATCTTGAAAAAGATTGAAAGAATCTTGAATGAAATCTTCTAGTTTGATTTTTCCTTAGGTTTTGCCTTATGGTTTGAGAGAGAAGAGAATGAGGGATTAAGAGATGAAAATCTAATTGGTTTGAAACTTTTATTAGTCAAGAAATTTGTTAAGAGTTTTCTTAGAGGTAAAAAGACAAAAATGACCCTTTTAGTTGTTTTCCCGTCTGCTAATTCATCACTGCACTGTATCAAGTTACTAAAATGGTCATAACGTGTTACTTGAAACTCGGATTGGCACAAAATTTGTGGCATTGGAAAGAAGATTCAAATGCCTTTAATTTGATAGGTTATGGGCCACGTAACTCTTTATATTATAAGAGATATGGTCGTTTGAAGTTGACCCAAGTATAATCTTACATCAAAACTTAATCACTAAGGAAGCCTTCAACTCAACTTTGTGCTAGGGGATTATGTTGCCTTAATTCATCTCCAAATTTATTCTCACACTAAATAATTGACCTTTACACATATGATCAATTTAAGAATCACCTGATACGACCTTACATGTAAATGAAGAATTGTTTGAGTCTTAACTTAGAAATTATCGGAGTGTTACAACAACAATATTGATGATTTAGACATATTTATGTATTTAAAAGTAATATGAAATATTATACAAATAAAAATGATACTCTAATTGGCATACTCAATCAAATCAAGTATCAATTCTATTTTTAAATAATTCTACTATTTCTAAAGTAATTTTCATAGTTTATATAATAAATTTACTCAATTGAAAAAGTTTTCAAAAGTATAATCAATAAGAACTTAACTATGATATAACATTTGTGGTGTTATGTAACATACAACAACTTATATATATTCATTCTTATCTTACAAATTATTATAAGAAATATTATACTGTCAATTTTAGGTAAATAAAGCAATGTTAATATATAAAGTGCAAAAATAGTTATCTTAACTTTTTAAAGTATTGTAGAATTCCAAAAAAAGTTGACACCTTGGTACCCATTAGTATAATAATTAAAAATTTTAGCACCTAAAGATACCTTAAGAAACTTAAGTTAACCATTCAGAAATTTTGTAATGTGTTACTTCCAGCAACCCATGCTTGGGGACTAATAAAACAATCATGCCCTATCCAATATATTTGTTGTGGTTAGATTCATCTTGGACCAAAATCAAATGGTTTATATTTTTGGATATATTCACTACATTAGAATAGTAAACATAGAATTTAGAGTAGAGAACTTTAGAATAGTAAACCTTAAACCTTCAGCAGAGTTAGAACACTAAAACGAAAACAAAAAAAATACAGAAATTAAACTAACTTCTTCCCGTTCTTCTACCTTCCTGCTCTTCCATCAATCCTTTAAACTTCTTCCACAGTAAACCTTCAGTAGAGTTAGAACACTAAAACGAAAACAAAAAAATAAAGAAATTAAACAAACTTCTTACCGTTCATGACAGTTGCCCTGACCCTTTCTCGCCATACTTGCTCTGCAGGAATAAAGCTATATGGGAAAGTAGGAGTCATATATATAGGACTATTGCAGTGGTGGATGGGTGACACGTTTAATTGCTTTGATTGTGTACCCTTTGGTGTCAGCTCAAAAACATCAAATTTTACACCAAATTTGGTGTCAGCACTATTTTTGGTGTAATCAACTCCAACCCATTACACCAAATTTTACACCAAAAAGAATTATTTTTCTCTCTCTTCATTATTATATTATTATTTCTTATTTCATTTATATTTTCTTATTTCATAAAACTGCTCTTTCTAAAACATTCACCATATATAATTCATATTATTTCCGTTTATAATCATTTAATATAAAATTATTTTGTACCATAATTTTTAAATTATTATGTTTTGTTGTACTTTTTAAAATTACTATGTATTTTATATTTCAATGTATTTTATATTTCAATGTTGATGTATGTCAATTACTACTTTGTTGAATGTTTATTATTTTCGGTTGTTTTTAAGTACATTGTATTTTATATTACTATGTTTATAAATTACTATGTATTTTATATTTCAATGTTGATGTATGTCAATTACTACTTTGTTGAATGTTTATTATTTTCGGTTGTTTTTAAGTACATTGTATTATTTGTTTAAAAATTTATAGGTTTGCATTTTTAATTTTTGTGAAGGTTAATTGTAGTTATATCCAATTATAATTTATAGTAGAATTAACATATTTTTTTTAAAAAAAAAGTCATATATAGAAAAATTAATTTATAAAAAAGCTAAATTTTATATCTAAAATTAATATTATAAAAATATTACATAAAAAATAATTAAATATACAAGAGATTTAATTAAAACATACAATTTATATAATGTTTAATTAAAAGTTTGTATAATGAAATAATATTAAAATATTCAAAAAGTGAATTAGTATTATGAATAGTGTTACACCAAATTTGGTATAACACTATTCACACACCAAATTTGGTGTTGGGTTGGAGCTCAAAAACACCAAATTTTACACCAAATATTTGGTGTAAAATTTGGTGTTTTAGTTGGAGATGGGCATCTCCAACCCAAACACCAAATTTTGTGTCAGCACTAATTTTGATGTAATCAACTTCAACCCACTGCACCAAATTTTACACCAAAAGGAATATTTTTCTCTCTCTTTATTATTATATGATTATTTCTTATTTCATAAAATAAATTCTTTCTAAAGCATTCACCATATATAATTCATATTATTTCCTTTTATAATCATTTAATATAAAATTATTTTGTACTATAATTTTTAAATTATTATGTTTTGTTGTACTTTTTAAAATTACTATGTATTTTATATTTCAATTTTGATGTATGTCAATTACTACTTTGTTGAATGTTTATTATTTTCAGTTATTTTTAAGTACATTGTATTATTTATTTAAGAATTTATATGTTTGCATTTTTAGTTTTTTGTGAAGGTTAATTGTAGTTATCCAATTATAATTTATAGTAGAATTAACATAAATTTAATTTTTTAAAAAGTCATATATAGAAAAATTAATTTATAAAAAAGCTAAATTTTATATCTAAAATTAATATTATAAAAATATTACATAAAATATAATTAAATATACAAGAGATTTAATTAAAACATACAATTTATATAATGTTTAATTAAAAGTTTGTGTAATGAAATAATGTTAAAATATTCAAAAAGTGAATTGGTGTGATGAATAGTGTTACACCAAAGTTGGTGTAACACTATTCACACACCAAATTTGGTGTAAAAATTGGTGTTGGGTTGGAGCTCAAAACATCAAATTTTACACCAAGTTTGGTGTCAGCACTATTTTTGGTGTAATCAACTCCAACCCACTGCACCAAATTTTACACCAAAAAGGAATATTTTTATCTTTCTTCATTATTATATTATTATTTCTTATTTCATTTATATTTTCTTCTTTCATAAAACTGTTCTTTCTAAAACATTCACCATATATAATTCATATTATTTCCTTTTATAATCGTTTAATATAAAGTTATTTTATACCATAATTTTTTAAATAATATAAATTGCTAACAAATATTATACATTATACATAATAATGGATAATACAAATAAAAGTGAAATCATTAATGGAATAAAATTAAATAAACATTACATAATTGGAAAAATAATTTTAAATTTAATTAAAAAAAAATTCATATATAGAAAAAATAATTTTTAAAAAATCTAAATTTTATATTATAAAAATATTACATAAAAAATAATTAAATATACAAGAGATTTAATTAAAACATACAATTTATATAATGTTTAATTAAAAGTTTGTATAATAAATAATATTAAAATATTCAAAAAGTGAATTGGTGAGATGAATAGTGTTACACCAAATTTCGTATAACACTATTCACACACCAAATTTGGTGTAAAAATTGGTGTTGGGTTGGAGCTCAAAAACACCAAATTTTACACCAAATAGGATTTGGTGTAAAATTTGGTGTTGGGTTGGAGATGGTTAGGGGTTATTTTGTTTGAATATTGAGATAAGTTATGGTGGGATTAGTTATGCTGAGATTAGTTTTTATTGTTTGTTCGGTTTGTCATATGCTAACTTATATTCATTGCATAATTTCTAAGAAAAAGTTGTTTGTTTACAATAATACCTTCCACCCTATTTAGTTTTTTTTTTTTTTGAAATTTTCTTTCCAAGCTTTAATAGTTATTCATTCTTAAAAATAAAATTTCATCTTATTTTAGCTTAAATATTTTGTGTGTGCATTTCCATGATTGTGTCGTGTGTTTTTAAATAAAACTTTCATCTTATTTAACTTAAAAATAAAACTTTCATCTTAATTAACTTAAAAATAAAATTTCCATCTTATTTGGCTTTAAAATAGAACTTTCATCTTATTTAGAATAAAACATGCATCTTATGTAGCTTAAAAATAAAATTTTCATGTTAAGTTTATTAAAGTAACGTAAACTTTATCATTAAAGTTATATACATTTTAAAGTTATCTACATTGTAATTGATATATAAAATATAATTTTTAAGTGAGTAGTAAACTATTTAATTAAAAATATGCAATTTAGTAGTGAAGTGAACATTTTAAGAGAAATCAAAATATAAATAAACATAAGAATTAGGCAAATAAATTCAACTTATAATATATTCATAAATAAAAAAATTATTTATAAAATGTATTTTTTTAATAGAAAAATATATTATCATAGAAGCAATGAATAATTAAGGTTGTGAATGTTATTATAAATGTTGTTAAGAATTATGTTAATATACATGAATGTAAAGTGATGTAGAAAAGAGAGTTTAAGGGGAGGTATTTTTGTTATTTTACCCACTTTATCCCAGGATAAGTTATCCTGGGATTACTACTCCATCCCTAGGGAGGGATAACTTATCACATGACTAATTGTTAATCCTAGGGTAAGTTATCCCAGCCTTTGTGTCACGACCCAGACCGTCATGATTAACACCCACGCTAACCCTCCGGTGGGAGAACCAATACTAGCTATAGCCCAAACTAAACAACTTAACCAAAAACTAAGCATTTAAAGATACAGAAGCAGGTTTAAATGCTAAAGGAAAATAGAGTTCCCATAAACTCAAAAAATCTAACGAAACAAATGCGGAAGTAATTCCCTGGAACCTGAAAGTCAATGTACCAAAACTCTAACAAGGATCATAAGTCTAAAGGAAATGGATACAACCCAATTAACATAAGTAAGTCTAAAGGAAATGGATACAACCCAATTAACATAAGAAAATCTAAAGAACTAGCCTCAGTCCGAAGATGTGGACATAAACAAAAGAGAACTCAAGGCAGCCCGAAAAACTAGCTCACCCTTAAATTTGAAACAATCACTGATCTTTTAAACGAGGTCTGTCAATAACCGCCTGAAAATGCCCCGTACTCAACAAAGAAAGAGCAAGTGCATTATCAGTACACAACCACAATGTACTGGTAGGATCACACGGCTATTCCAAAAGGTGAACATATATAAGTCATTACAACCATAATAAACATGCATACACCGAACATATACATTATCAATTATCACTTACGAACAACGTACAATTTCACAAATCTCAAGATATACAGTCATGTCAAGTCAATGGTCCTCTCATGAGACCCAAATCCAAACTGTTAGTGTACCGGTTCGTGGTACCCGATTCAATGTTTATGCCGAAATCCCATGTTTATATCAGAACGTGGCAACCGATCCTAGTTAGTGTGTTGGAACGTAACACCCGATCCATTCAACAAGTCACAATCACAATCACAAGGTGTATTCTCATAATCATACAATCAAGTCATGATTTCATGGCATACAATTATTCAATCATCCTTATTTACGTATAGTGTGATCAATAATGCAACATTCGCATACATACAAACATTATTATGAAGTAAGTACAAACATATATCACACCAATATGAAATCACAACCATCACCTACCTTGAACAAAGCTTGAATCCCCTAAGAAACTTGATTCTTCCCTTTCCGGATTCTTTCCGCTTGTTCTTGGTCTACAAACAATCAATATAACGCGAGGATCAATAAACAAGACCTAATTAACCGAATTATAATCAATAACATCAACCCTAGGTCAAACTCTTGATCCCCATACCTAGATTACGGCCTTTTCCATCATAAATCCCATATCAAACCTCCCCCCCCATCTATAATTACCCAAGAAACTAAGTTCTATGGATTGAAACACGGAATTGGGGAGTAAAAACCTTACCTTTAGCCTAAAAAATGGTGGAAACTGTCAAGAAAACACCTGGGGTCGTCTCCTAGCTCCCAAAATCGAAAAGTGCAGAATAAAACACTAAGAGTTCCAAACCCCCATTTCACAACACACCTTCATCCCATGACACTCAAAAAATACCCGTTCACACTAAGATTAGTTTCGGGAGTTTTACTTGCCCGAATTCGATTTCATAAAGTCGTAGCTATCCACTCATGTAATCAAATTCATTAATAGATCTCTCATTTGTTACCATATTTCCCTAGACCTCACTGACTCCGATTTCGTCCAAATCTGGACTAGGCTAGGAAATCTCAAGTTACTACGAAAAAGTTTCTGGCCCAAAATTTTTCCATGTTGGCTTTTCTATAACGACGGGAACAGGCCATTACACTTTGCAACCAAACAATAGATTAAAGTCCACTTAAAAGTTATTCCGAAATTAATTCCTTTTTATCCATCACACCAAATGACCTCTTAGGGAACTGGATTCTAAGCTTCTCTTAATATACCCCTCTCACCCAACCCAGTCAGAGCATAATTAGAAGCTCTAATAAGGTTTAATCACAGTGGAACTCATGAATTTAACCTCCCTTGAAATCAATACTGACTCAACTAATATTATGCACATGATAAATAATAACAACTTGCTCTATGATAATTTGATATTTGAGTGCAAGTACTTAATGATAAAGTTGGAAATCATCAAGTTGTTCCATATGTTTTGAGAGCAAAATAAAATTGCGGACACTTTATCAAAAGAAGGAACAATGATAGTAGCTTTTGATGAACCTACCGTTTTGATAATTCCTTCTGTGTTTGTTCAAAATAAGGTATAAACAGACATTCTAGAAACTAGTTATGCTAGGATAACAAACAATCATATTAACATTTCTCAAGGTCAGGATATGGCCAAAACAATTACTAACGAAAATAAGCTGAAATAGACTAAAATACCTTCAAAATAACGGGAACTACTTTAACTCTCACTTATAGAATGTGCTTAGTCTATGAGACTAATTCAACCTGATTTGTTATCGAAGTAGGGTTGAGATACAATTTTTCAAGCCCATTTAAAATTGTTAGGCTTATAAGTCCAATCCAAATAAGCTCTTGTCCCTTGAGACTTGACCGAGGCTGGGCGAGGATCGGCCCATGAGTCAAAAGTATTTGTTTAATTTGAATTAAAATAATTAAAGTTGTAAGGCCTTATTATTCTTTAATTTACAAGTTTATTTTTAAAATTTCCTTTACTTATTTATTTGTCAAAAAACCTATAATTATTTTGTTTAATATTTTTCACTAGAATTATTGAAACAAATCTTTGTTTTCCTCATTTGATTTTAAATTTTTCTCATTTTTCTGTTGTTATATCTTTCAAATATGAGATTGTAATGGGAAGCACCACTAATCATATGTATAATGTATGTTATGATTGTAATTATTAAGTACTTTTATATAAATTTGTTAGATATTTAAAAACTTAATCTATATATATTCAAAATTTTAAGTTTTGGTTGTATTGTATTATATGAATATTATTAGATTTATGATATTTAGAGGAATTGAGACTTAACTTTAAGCTTGAAAATTTAGGAATATGAGACTTGATATATTAGTTGGCAGCTAGATTATGAATTTAGTTAAAAATTAGAGTGAGTTGTGGGTCTAGGCTAATCATATAGTAACATGGGTGTCTATGGACTCATTTGCTTACGAATTATGCATATTTTGATAGATTGGGAACGTTCGAAAGCCTTACGGAAGGGAAAAGAATTTTTTTGAGGATTTGTGACACGTGTTCGACATTCAAGGTATGTTAAGACCTTAGACTTTGTTGAAGGACATTTTTCTAATTAAATATTAAAATGGGAATAGACAATGGGTAAGGGCGAAAGATGGAGGTCTCGTACATTTGGTGTGACATGTATTGGTACGAGTATCGGTGTTATAAAAGGAAAAGTTTATTACTCCCTCTGTTTCACAAAGAATGACCTAGTTTGATTTGGCACAGAGTTTAAGAAAATAAAAAAGACTTTTGAATCTTGTGGTCCTAAATTAAAGTTATGTCAAATTTATAAAATTGCCCTTTTATCTTGTGGCCTTAAACATGCCACGTGGAAAGCTGAAATTAAAATGTTACCATAAAAAGGAAGAGGTCATTCTTTTTGAAACACACTAAAAAGGAAAGGAGGTCATTCTTTTTTAAACGGAGGGAGTACTATAGAATGTGGATTGTAATCCGAGAATGCCAAAGCATGTGGGCATTAACTGATGTATTATTGACTTGAATTTTTTTGTGTGATTGTATTTCTTTATTGAACCCATATATTTGTGATAGTTGAGGTGATTATATATCCTGCTGATATTTGATTGATTGAGATGCAACATTATCCCCTTTTATTGAAATCATATTGTGCACATGCATTAACATGAGATTGCGTATAAGTTGGGAACGTGGAGATCGTCCGTGCTGGGATTGTGAGATGTTAAGATTATAATTTTGGCACGTGAGGATCGTCCATGTGGAAATTGTTTAATTTTATGATAGTGTATTAAGATCGTCCGCACAGACGTGTGGAGATCGTCCGTGTCGGTATATGGACCTCGCGAGTCCCCATAGGTTATGAATTCTTAATGTATTTTCCAGAAGTATCATGCATATACGGTTAAGAGAATATTTGTCATATGAGGCATATCATTTCATTGTGTCACATTGCACTGTATCTCATTGCATCCTTCATTCTTGTTGATTATGTGTTTTATTGGTGGTTGGATATTGCGTGATATTTGATTATCCATATTTGATGAAACCTGGTAAGTATAACATTGACTTGTATAAGTAAAACGATGATTTTCTTATATGAACTTCTGTCACTACTTCTTCGTTGTTGGTCGATTTATGATATATACTGGTACACGTGGTTTAGTACTCATACTACACTTGTTGCACTCTTTGTAGTGCAGATTCGATCCGCATACGAGCACATCTCATTGAGCTTTTTGCGTCCGAGCTTGGAGTATCTAGTAATTGTGGTGAGCTGCTTGGTTGTTCCGTGGCCCACACCTCCCTCTATCTTTTATTTATTCTATTGTTTTAGTATTCAGACAAGATATCTCTTATGCTTAGACTTGTCATTTTAGTTTCAGACTTGCACCATAATTAGAAGTTCTTGTACTTGTGACACAAAATCTTGGGTAGTATTTTAGCTTTCCGCATTTCGTATTTATGAAGAGCTTAGTGTTGGAGATATTCTACTCGTTGTTTACTTTTCACGTTTATTACTTAGTTAAATTGGTAAAGCTAAGGGGTTGGCTTACCTATCGGTTGGTAACATAGATGTCATTAAGACATGTGAATTTGGATCGAGACAACTCATGAATACTCGATCATGAGTGTAATAACATTAGATGTAGTAGATTTTTTTACAATTATTAACGGTTGTTGTGTATTTTTTAATCAACAGGAAAATTGGGGAGAAAAAGTTCTTCAATTTCTGTCATATTTCAATCTCCATTGGCTACTTGCTAAGCAGATACATCACATCCAGTTATATATATATATATCTAAATATGGAATGTAACTTATACAACACATCAATTTAAGGGCAAATCACGCATATAAGTATTTGTCGTATTATTGATCCAAAAAAGTTATATATCGAAATAACCAAATTTTTTTAGCATCGAAAATCTTTTTGACTGCTTCTTCCCTGAATTTGTCATTCAATTCTTCCCTAAAATTCTTCTCCAAAAACAATTCAAAATTCTCAAATTTCTTCTATTTTTTTAAGCATCATAAATATTTTCTTATAAATACATGTAATCTTAACTTAGACATATGTACACTTTATAAAATATTTAAACTCTTAATTAAATACATGTATATATTTTGTTAGATGCATGTAACCTACTTAGATACACAGTTTGACCACTCATAACATAGTATTCCTATAATATTAAGCATTCTTGATCATATCTCAAAAGTGTATATTTATCGCTTAAATTATATGGGATTATATATCATGAGAATAATTATTGTATGATTAGAAATACTATTATTTGCAGTTTTGATGATTTGACAAACCACGGAACCTTGTGTAACAACCTGATTCCGTCGTTAGGGAAAAGCCAACGAAGAAAGAATTGGGGCCAGAAAGCTTTTTCGTAGTAACTTAGAATATCCCAACCTACTTCAGATTTGGACAAAATCAGAGTCATTTAGGTGTAGGGAAATATGGTAATTAATGAGAGATCTAATTATGATTTGGACCACATGAATAGATAGCTAAGACGTTAAGGAACTCGTACGACTTTACAGAATCGAATTTGAGCGAGTAGAACTCCCAAAAATGATCTTAACGTGAACATATAACATTCTATCTTCGTGTAGGCTGCCAGAGGAGGATTGGAGCCGCTAGAGTGGGGCCGCTGTAGCGGGATGGATATGCTGTGGCAGGCCAGACGTGACTTAAAATCATTAATAAACCCCTAAACAACCTTATTTGGCACTTTTCAATTTTTAGAGCTAAGGAGACGACCCCAGACGAGTTCTTGAGCATTTTCACCATTCTTGAGGCTAAGGACCACAAACAAGTGGGAAGAATCTGGAAAGGGAAGATTCAAGTGCCTTAGGGGATTCAAGCTTGAATTTGAGGTAGGTGATGGTTGTGATTCTATGATTGTGTGATGTATGTTTGTTCTTGCTTCATTATGATACATGTATGCATGCGAATGTTGCATTATTGATCACACTTGTTGTAATTGAGGATAATTGAATAATTGTATGCCATGAATCACCTCTTGTTGTATGATTGTGAGAATATACATTGTGATTGTGATTGTGGTTTGTTGAATGGGCGGGTGTCACGATTTGACACACTAACTAGGGTCGGTTGTCAAGTTTTGGCATAAATCTGGGATCGGCTGCCACGTTTTGGAATAACTAACTTGGATCAGATTGCCACATTCCGACATAAATATGAGATCTAATTGCCACGATCCGGCATGCTAACTGTTTGGGTTTGGGTTCCATGAGAGGACCATTGAATTGGGTTCCTTGAGAGGACCATTGAATTGTGTTGTGTATCTACTTGTGATGAGTTCATTCATATCTAATGATGATTGATATTGGAAGATGGTATGTTGGTCTAAATTGATATAACTGTGATATGTGAGAATCATAAAGTTGTTCGTTGTTCGTATATGTTGATGATATTGTATATGTTCGATATGTGCATGTGATTATATTGTCGTATTAACTAATGTATGTTACACTTAGTGGGATAGCCGCGTGATCCTACCAGTACATGGTGGTTGTGTACTAATACTACACTTGCTCTTTCTTTGTTGAGTACAGGGCATCTTTAGGTGGCTATTGATAGACTTAGCTAGGTGACTATGAGCGTGACCGGATTCAAGGGTGAGCCAGTTCTTTCAGTCTGCCATGAATCTTCCTTGTTTAAGTCCACTCTTTTCAGACTCAGACTTTTGTTTAAGGTGTTGTTTAGGTTTGGGGTTGTACCCCTTGTTCTTAGACTTGTCGTTAGTAGAGTTTTAGTACATTGACTTTCAGGTTCTAGGTTAATTCTTTCACATTTGTTAGTTATTGTTGAACTTTTGTCAGAGTTTATGGAAATTATATTTTCTTTCCTTAGTATTTGACTTATATGCCTTAGCTTTTAGATTGATTGCTTGGTTTGAGTTGTAGTAGTGGTTCTCCCACCGAATTGTTAGTGTAGGTGCCAATCACGACGGTCTAGGTCGTGACAAAGTTGGTATCAGAGCCTAGGTTCGTTGATCTCATTGTACCAAAACAAGTCTAGTAGAGTCTTGCAGAAGGTAGAAAGACACCTGTACTTTTCTTCGAGAGGCTATAGGACTTTAGGAAAAACTCACTTCTTTCTACTCCTTCGTGCGATGACTTGAATCCAATTAGTATTTGGGTGATACAAATTGATATCTTTCCTCCTTCACTCTATGGTCTGAACTAGAGCAACAAAATTGGTAATACCATTGCTAGCAAGAGAGGATGTGCATGGACTAGCGACAGTTGAATAGGGTCACCATTCAGAATAAGTATCTATTACCTCAGATAGATGACCTTTTTGATCAATTGCAAGGTGCATCAATTTTTTCTAAGATTGATTTAAAGCCTATTTACCATCAGTTAAAGATTGAGGCGGTTAAGAATTGGGTTTGATCAAGTTCTATGATTAAAATTAGCAATTTTGTGGGGCTCGCTAGTTACTTTTGTCTCTTGTGGTATGAGTTGAGTCCAATTGGTATCTTTCGATTCCAATTGGTATCTCAACAAAGTGAACTAGACGTCGTGGCCACTACTGAGGGGCTACAAGCAAAGAAGATTGGAAACTGAGAAGGTTCCAATTGGTATCTGGCCCTAGCGGTGGTGTGAAAGCATGGATGATCAGGAATGGTCATCCATGGAGCGAAACAATTATTAAGAATTTGGACTTATCTGTAAATTATATCTTGGAAACTTTGAATGCGTGCTTCTGGTTGTCTGAATTAATTGCGAATGTGAAATTGTAATTGCTTGAATATGATGAGGTGATTATGTGCACAATAAATGTGTGTCCGAACTTTGATATGTACAATATATTGGCCTGGTCGTTGAAGTTATGCAAGTTGTAAATACTTGATGCAAGTGCGGTATTTCTCCCGTCAGTGCGGGACAGGGCGAGACAAAATCTCAGCTTTATCTCCCCTATTTTTCTAGTCATAATTATGGACCCCAAATCATACCCAAACTAACCCATGTGAACTAATTCAGTGTTCGACAATCGAATATAAGTTATAAGGTATATTAAAATTGTGGAGGACCTGGTCATATAAGGAGGAAATTAATGACGCCGGAGAAATGGTAATGCATGTAGAGGATTAGTGTAGCCAGGTGAGGAGGTTGCCCGTCAAGATGATAGGGCTAAGTTATATGCTTTTCTAGGTAAAACCTTGTTTGAGGTGTGAAACAGTAGTCACTAGTGCTACTCTTTTCTGTGTCCATATGGCTATTATTTTGTGTGATATGGGTTATTCTTATTTGTACGTGTTAGTTCAATTGCCTTGGGATTTGATGTGGTTTGTTGATATACTTGATGCCCTCATCCATATTTTTTACCCTAGTTGAAGAGTCAGTCATAGTCACCCATGAGTATCGTGTTGTCCTGTTGTGGTTATGGATTTTCAGATTTGGGTTGATTTGGTTATGCTAGATATGACTGACTTGATATAATCTTAGGCATGATTTGGTTGTCCCCCTATTATACTGGGCTTAATTGTAATGCTAAGTCAGTAACTCTAGAGATCCCCATAAAGGAAAGGTTTGAGTGGGAAGGGGGTACAAGCCTAAGTCAGCTAAGATCATATCTTTCATGCAGGATAGGAAACTGGTGGGGCATGATTGATTGACATAATTGGCTCATATTTGGGATATTGAGGTCGAATCCCCCTCTATTGAGTCTATTCCTGGGGTGTCAGAGTTGAGAGAGCTTAAGGCTTAAATCCAAGAGCGTCTTGATAAATGATTCATTTGTCCTAGTGTTTCCAAGTGGGGTGCTCCTGTATTGTTTGTTAAGAAAAAGGAGGATAGTATGATGATTGATGATTTTATCTTAACCCATAAGGGAGGAAGAAGCGATCTGTTATCGAGTCGTCTTATTGGGAATAACAAGAGCATCTCTCAATACTCAAAGTTTCATATCTAAACCAGGTTTTCAAGAAACTGCTCGAGTTTTAACAAAAGCGGCTCTTCGGGGTCGTATCGATTGGTTGAAAGGCCTGAAAGAGAACGTTGTTTTGGGGAGGGGGTGATACCCATTGGTATCGGATTCAAGGGATTAGTGCACCCTTTAAAACAACATAACAACATTCCTTTGGAAATAAAAAAAGAAATCTATTCGAGGGGGAGATGAGTGATATTTTGTTCCGATTAATACCAGAATGACAAACTTACGGATAAAGAAAGTTCCATTGAGTATACTTGGGTGAAGGAAATTAAAGATTTTAGTAAGAAAGTGCTAACCAAGATTGGGTTAGTCCTTTAAATTTGATTAGCATACCTGAGTTTTAAGTGTCATGTTGATGAAAAGGTTGACTTCATAGTGATAGTCAAGGCTAACTGAGCGTAATAGTAATAAGAGTTCGCGATGAATTATAATGGGATGCAACAACATAATGAGATTGTTGATTAAGCGAATTTTGTATAGTAATTACGACTTGCGAGTATCTAAGGTTGTGGTTTTTTTAATATTTGGTGAGTATGGTTGTACGGAAAGTTTAAAAGATGGTGGGACACCACTCGAATAGAACTTAAAAGAGCTAGAGTCATAATGAAGAAAAATAGTGGGACGAAGTGCAACCTTTAGAGAGAGGCGAGAGCAAGAATATTGTATTGATTGCAAAGGCTAAAGAGATATATTTAAAGGTGTAGATAATTGGGTGCAGAGATGCGTAATTTCATTCGCTTTGTTGTGACTATGGTAATAGTGTCACAAGTCCATCAGATTGGTTATAAACTATTGAAAAAGACTTGAGAAAGGAGTGTGCAGACACTATCTCAAATGTGATGATTAGTGTTTTTGTTTTGTTTTGAATTTTGTAATGATTACGATCGAATTATTGGCAAAAGATATGTGAGATAGATGGAGATACGGTCCATGATAATCGAAGATCCATGAATTCATAAAAATCTTCGAGATATAAACTAATGTTGATAGATATGGAGATTGTGTTATACGATTGAATTTACAATTCAGATTTTTCATTGTGAGCTTACATTCGTGGTGATGTATTTTGTCAAGGTATGAATTGGCAAGGTGAGAAATGATCAATTGTACCAGGTATTGAACCTTTGAAAGGACTTACACCTAGGTTGAGTTGAAAATTTTTATTACTATTAATTAAGTACCTAAGAAAGGTTTTCATGTAAAAGTGTTCGTTTAGAGTGAGATTAATGGTCGGAGTATTTATGATGGTTGTTATTGTTGTGAGTATGATTCACTAGCTATGCTCTAGTGTGTTTTCACTTTTGTGGGTGGATCCCTAGTAGTGGATTAGGGGTACCAAATCCTGCGATGTTCTCTTGGTTTAGTAGGTACCAAATGTATATTTGTGGTTGTCCAACAATCTTAATATTCCTCTAGTCATCGAGGTCATGTACCGTTTATGTGTGGTTGAATCTGGGGATCATAGGGTCCAATCCTACTGTTCTTAAGAGGTAATCTACAATTACTAAGTCTAGCATTTCGATAGTGTTGTTGGAGGGGCTGTATGCTTGGACATATCCCTCGATGAGTATATGATTTCTAAAGATCAAATTTGCTATAACTTAAGCTCATGGGAATTTATGTTGTGTGATGGATATATTGTTTAAGAACTATGATTGTTTGGGTATTATGAGTGTGTGTTGGTTGGTTCAGGTTCACCTCTAATTGTAGCGAATATTTATTTAGAATTTTATCATGGTTATGTGATAAAGGATTCATCCTGATGTTTGTGTCAAGATCCTTGATAACATGTGGCAGAGGTGTGTACTATCGACTTTGATGGTTGTTGGGAATCGTTTTGTTGTTAGTGAAGTTTACATACAACAATATTCACTACACCATTTTAGGCCTACCGCCACACTAATTTTGGACAACGCTTGTAAAGTGTTGCCTAAAATATTTTTGGGGACGCTTTCAAAGCGTAGCCCAAGTTTTAAACTTTTAGCTACACTTTATATTGGCAATATTTAAAAAGTGTACTCTTTAATGGTATAAACTACACTTTATAAGTGTTGTTACAATATGATATAATTGACAACAACTATTAACATATATGACCACACTTTTAAAGTGTCCTATTTTTATAATTGTAAAAACAACACATTAGAAGTGTGGCCTTAAAATTTTCACCAAAATATTAGATTCCCTCCAACGTTTTTAACTCTCCCTCCCATTTTTATTGGCCAAAAAACATAATTCATAAAACATTAATTTTAATAAAATGCACAAACCATTTGTGAGAAAAACACGCGTGAGTTCTCTCTTTCTCGAAAGAACTGATCAGCTGAAAAGTTGAAGAACTGAGTTGAAGAACTGAATAGCTGAAGAACTGAAGTCGAAGAACTGATAACGATAATGATTTCGTCAAGTGTGAGTTCGATTCACTGTTCTGTAAGTACTAAACATAGTCTTCTTGTTATTGATTGATTTTTTGTTTTATGTTTAGAAGAGGAGAATAAGAAGGAATTGATTACTTTGGGGTTGTTGGCAAGATGAACTGAAGCTAAGAACACAATTTCAGGCAGATTTCTAGCTGAAGAGCTCAACAACTGAAGAACATCTCGCTGAAGGACACAATTTACATCATAGTTCTTGCTGAAAACAAGATTTTGTTGGGAGTGTAGCTTATATCAAGTAACAAATTTTGTCTTTGAAAGTCTAAATTTTAGCTTTAGGGTTTTGATATTCTTGTGTTTTTGATAGAATTTTTGGGAGTGTGGCTCATATTTTAGCTTCATCAGTTGATTTTTGGGAGTGTAGCTCGTAATCACTAAATAAGTATAAGTGGGTTGATTCTTCACTTGAGAATTTCTTTTTTATTAGGCTTATAAGACGATTAGGGTTGAAATCGTCTGGAAGTTTGAGTTCATGTAATCGATTTTGAACTCTTACAGTGAATATGCCTTGAGTTCAAACAATAAGTAGCTATCCAATACATTACATGATAGTTTAGAAGTTTGATTCTTCACTTCATGTAATCGATTTAGAAAAGTGAAGTTTGCTTATAGTTAGATGCTTTGCTCTAGTATCTAAGGTGTACACCAAAAAAGTACAGGAATTACTCGATATAACCTAGTACTTATTTGGATATCTGTTTTATGGTTTGAAGGTTGAACATGGATTTTGGAATCTAAATTATGTGAAAGTTTCTACTCTCTCACGATAGATGTTGGATATGATATCCATTTCCTTTATCAAGTCAATGTCATAGTGACGGTCACCATATCATCTGTTATCCAGACAGTAATTGAGCAATGCATTGTTGCGAATTGATATTCTATAAACACTAAGAAGAAGGATCATGTAGCTGGCTGGAATGCCTTGGTCTAACAGTTTTACATGACTAAAAAAAGTGCAGGTCTAAATGCCTTGGTCTAGACTGTTTTACATGACTCAAGAAAAAATCCAGGTTTTGTTCCTATCTAAACTTGTAAAATTCACCAGTAACTACATTTGAAGCCCAAGAAATTTGGTCAAGTTTGTGTATAAAGTTGTTTTCAAATGGATAACCATGCAATATCTGAAAATCAGGTCTCTCTGTTGATTTTTTCAAGTCACCTTTGTTGACTTCTTGTTCTATGGATGTGGCAATACTTGGTTCTCATTGATGTGGTATTTAGTAGACTTTATCCTTGATAAACTAGGATTGATAATGAATCATTGCTCCAGAAGCCTGTTGGATTTACTGATGGTGCTAACCATGTTCTTTCTGAACATTAGGGGTACTACCTGATGTAATGAAAAATCAATGCTCAAGAAACACATGATGAAATACTTGCTGAATTTCATAAAATACTTTGACTAATGGTCTACTTATATGAACTTGGGTTTCTCATGATATAGTTTTTGGTGTTGAATTAGATTCAAGTATCATTTTGGTGTTGAATTATATTCAAAATACTTTTCTGTTTTGGTGTTTTGATGTGCTTACTCGGCCGCATGGGTTAAAACATAAGAAGATATATCCTCATCTTTTAAGCTTCAGAAATATAAGTGTTATTGAATGTGTAAGAGAACTAGAAGGGCACAATAGAACATATATGATGTACATAAAAGAAAAACACGCTAAGAAATCCTTCATAAATCAAATGTAAAACTTAACCAAAAACACCACAAAACCAGTAGATAGAAAGATGAAGCCTTTTTCCCTTCAATGAACAGCAAAAAGACTACACTGAGCAGCTATAATAAAAGGTACATCCCACTAGTAAGGAACATGGGATAGCACAACTTGTTCTGTGCTCACTAGACATATGCTTGTCACTGTGTTTCTGCACTTCAATAACCAGCAAAAACAGACCAACCTTTTAGCATTTCTTCCTTCATTTTTTCCCAATTAGCAATCAAAACCTACCATGTGTTCTCCGTTTCTCATATGCTTACCCGCCAAGGGCTTTACAAAATGAGTTAAATCAAGATGTGAAGAAGCTGAAAAACTCACAGAACATTCACAACAAAAGGGAAGGATAAAAAATACCTTTCTCCATGTGATACAACAGTTCTGAAATGCTCTATGTATTAGTGATACAAGAGTTTCTCAAGTTCGTTCTGTATCACTGATACAACAATTCGCTTTGTATTTGTTGTTGTATCAATGATATAGAGAAAATTTAAAAAACCGTTGTGTCACTAATACAGTGTGAAATTTGGAAACTGTTGTATTACTAAGACAACAAATTTCAAAAATTATTGTATTACTAATACAAAGCGACTTTCATAAGTTGTTGATCGACTATCTATTATAGGATCATGGGAATGTTTGCTTGAATGCTTAAACATGGTATTAAATCTTTGATACTTCTTTGATTGGGTGTGCACAAGAATGAGATTGTAAAATTTTGGACTTAGTTTTAAAAAATTCTTAAAGCTCTAAAGCTCTAAATTCACTCACAAAACTTTAACTTTTAATCATTTGAATTCTATTTATTTACTTTCTTTCTTAATTGTGTCTATCCTATTAATTTTACTTATTTTTCCTTGGTAGTATCACCAACATTCAAAAACATTTGTGGAGGATTCAAGGTTTGATTTGGAATAGCACAAGTGCCATGACTAGGTAAGAAACTTGTATCATTTCTTAACACATGATTCTGATAAATTTCTCGTGACTTTTAAAACTTATTTGTGAAGTATTTAATGATTTAATGATTGTTACTGAAAGATTAAATATTGATATCTTCTTCTAGGAATTCAAATATCCCATCCAAGGATTGGATGAATTTAGTAAGGTATAGCAAAGAGTATATTGATGGTGTTGAATCATTTCTAGATTTTGCTTACTCTTATGGAGATCCTCAAGCAGAGGAAATTCAGTGTTCATGTGCAAAATGTTGTAATATTCATTGGACTAGAAGGAATGTAGTGTATGATCATCTAATATGCTATGGATTTGTTAAAGGCTATACTAGATGGATCAATCACGGGGAATGGGATATCAAGTTGAATGTTGATGATGATATGGATTACCCGCGTGGTGATATTGATGGGTTGTTGAATGATCAATTTAGAGATGTTGCATAGGGCGGAAGGAGTTTATGATGGTCCAAATGAAGATGCCAAGAAATTCTATAACTTAGTTAAAGAGGCAAGCCAAGAATTATATCCTGGTTATATAGGATTTTTTAAATTATCATTCACACTTCGTTTATATTTGTTGAAGTGTCTACATAGATGGAGCAATGAATCATTCACTTTCCTTTTAGAGTTATTAAAAGAGGCGATGCCCGAGTTGAACATTCCTCCATCTTACAATAAAACCAAGTCTATGGTTAAGAATCTTGATCTTGATTATGTGAAAATTGATGCATGCCCCAATGATTGCATGTTGTTCAGGAATGATCATAAGGATGATGAATTTTGTCATACTTGTGGAGCTTCACGATATATTAAATCTCCTGAAGTTGATAGTGAGCTTGTGCCTTAAAAAACAACATCGAGTTTCAGTAAAGACTTTGAGACAATTTCCATTAATTCCTAGACTTAAAAGGTTATTTATGTGTTCAAAGATGACATATTCTTTGAGGTGGCATGACGAGGAGCGTTCTAAAGATGGAAAGTTAAGGCATCCCGCTGATGGTCTAGCATGGAAAGATTTTGATAGGTTGCATCCAGATTTCGCACTAGATTGTCGCAATGTGAGACTTGGCTTGTCAAGTGATGGATTCAATCCATTTTGAACGATAAGTATATCACATAGCACATGGCCAGTTATGTTGATGGTGTATAATCTGCTGCCTTGGATGTGCATGAAATCTGAATATTCTATACTTCTTTTACTTATACTTGGGCTGCGATCACCTGGAAATGACATTGATATTTACTGTATAATCTGCTGCCTTGGATGTGCATGAAATCTGAATATTCTATACTTCTTTTACTTATACCTGGGCTGCGATCACTTGGAAATGACATTGATATTTACTTACAACCATTGGTAGATGAGTTAAAATTATTATGGGATTCTGGGGTTGAAACATATGATGCTTCAAGATATCAAACTTTTCAAATGTGGGTAGCTCTTATGTGGCAATCAATGACTTTCCTGCATATGCTATGTTATCTGGTTGGAGTACAAAAGGAAAGTTTGCTTGCCCTTGTTGTAACTATGACACTAATTCTCGCTATCTTAAACATAGTCAGAAAATGTGTTATATGGATCATCGTGTTTTTCTACCCATGGATCATCCATGGAGATCTAACAAAGATCTTTCAACGGAAAAACTGAATTCAGGCCCCCTCCACCTTTCTTAAAGAGAACTGATGTGCTTAATAGCTTACATGATTTTGAAAATATGTTTGGAAAGAAGAGAAAGATATCAAATGAAGGCCCATGGAAAAAAAGGTCAATTTTTTTTGAATTACCTTATTGGCAGCACAACTTGTTATGCCACAATCTTGATGTAATGCACATAGAGAAGAACATAGTTGATAGCATACTTGGAACTCTTTTGGATATTTCTGGCAAAACAAAGGATCATACAAAAGCCCAGTATGATTTGAAAGATATGGGAATCAGGAAGAACCTTCATCTAAAAGATACGAAAGATAGTAAGAGAACAAAGTTTGCAAAGGCATGCTTCTCAATGACAAATGGAGAGAAATCAATTTTTTGTGGAGTTTTAAAGACAGCCAAGCTACCTGATGGTAGTGCCTCCAATATATCTAGGTGTGTGCACTTGGAAGTTGGATGAAAGAAAAGTGTTTAATTATAAAACCCATAATGCTCATTTCATGTTACATTACTTGCTTCCAATACCTGTTAAAAGCATTCTTCATGATCATGTGGCTATTCCTTTGATTCGTCTTAGTTCCTTCTTCCATCGTTTGTGTCAAAAAGTAATCACATTGGAGGAACTGGATTGCTTAGAAGTAGAGATCATAGAAATAATAAATCAGTTGGAGCGAATTTTTCCTCCTTTATTTTTTGATATAATGATTCATTTTGCCTATCCATTTGGCGAATGAAGTGAGATTAGAAAGTCCAATTCAAAATCGATGGATGTGTTCCACTGAAAGAGAAATGGGTACATTCAAATCATACATCTGCAATAGACGTTATCCAAAAGGTTGCATAGCAGAGACACGAGTGGGAATAGATTGTATGAATTTATTCTCTAAATATCTACATGGGGGTGTGCATACGAGATTTAACAGAAGAGCCCGAAATAATGATGAATGTGACCCAAGTGATGCAGAAATTGTGAGTTTTTTTCCTAACAAAGGAGTTCGTTTAGGAGTAAAGAAAACCGATCCATTCATTTTAGATAACAAGTCACTAAGTCAGGCACATGCATACTTATTGGGAAATTGTGGCGAGGTTCAAGAATATATTAGGTACCTTAATTTGAATATAGTATTCTTTTTGTATAATTAATTTTTAACTTATTTTATTTATTATTTTAACAAAAAAAAGTACATGTTATGTAGAGAGCATGAGCAAGAGGTTAATAATCAGCCACAAAGATCTAAATGGAACAAGGCCAAGAATTATTGTCAAAACTTCTCTCAATGGTTTGAAACTCGTGCTTTGCAAGAGGACATGCCTAATTTGTTAAAATAATTGTCTAGAGGTCCAAATTCCGTTGCAAAAAGACATTTTGGGTATTTCATCAATGGATATAGATTCCATGTTAGGCAGCGTGATGCAAGGCTTAAAACACAAAATAGTGGTGTTACACTAGTTGCCTCAACTACAAGCTTTGCAAGCTCAAGGGATAAAAATCTGATTGCTACAGATTTGACTTATTATGGCAGAATAGTTGATATTGTTGAATTAGACTATTACGGTCATTTTAAGATTGTTCTATTTAAGTATGATTGGTATGAGGTTGAAAATGATGCTTATGGTCTTACTTATGTCTATTTTAACAAGAGATGCTCTCAGGAAGAGCCTTTTGTGCTTGGATCTCAAGTACACCAATGGTTCTATGTGCAAGATCCATATGATCAAGATAGACATTATGTTAGGAAGACTGTTCCGAGAGACTTGTTTAACATGGGTAATGAGGTTGAATCTAATCTCCCACAAAGTTATGAAAACGAGTCATCTGAACATTTGATGGGACCATCTATACCAAAAGATAATGGTGAAGTACTCTTAACAAGGACTGATGTACCAGAAACAATTATTGATATGCCTTCGGAGGAATTTGTTACTTAACAACTTGAAGTCGAGTATGAAGAGGAGTCTAAGGATGAGTTTGTAGATGAGTTTGAAGACGAGTCTAAAAATGAGTATGAAGATGAGTCTGAAAATGAGTATGAAGATGAGTTTGACGATGAGTTTGAAGATGAGTCTGAAGAAGAGTTTGAAGGTGACGCACCATGAGTTTCATTATTTTTGTGATGACCATATAGTGCTCACTTATTTTTTTTGTAATTTAATTTTTTTTGTTGGTACAAACACATTAAGATATCTAATATATGGAATTGAAGATTAGATCGCTACAATGTTTAAGTATTATGTTGGCTTGTTTCGTGCGCCTAATTGTTGTTTGGTTAAGTAATTTATGTTGGCTTCTTATCTAATTATTATTTTATTGAGGAACCAATACTTCTAGCTGAATATTATTTTATTTGGCTGTTTGTTATTTATATACTTATTTGTTTCCTTTTATTATCAGGCAGTAGGCATTAGAGGCAGAACAGTGAGCTCTGCAGTTTGAAGTCGCTCCTGGTTTTGTTGTTGTCTCGAGTTCGTCGCTTCGAGAGAGGTACAACTATTTACCTTTAATTTTTCATTGTTTATTTCAAACCAAGAGTGTTATGCGTTGTTGTGATTGAAATAGTGAGCTTCTAGTTTGTATCAGTTTCTTAGTTGATATGATTTGATCTGTTTTCTTAAAGTTAACCGAGTCTCCTTTATTTCAAGATGATCTGTAGTTCATTCAGTCGCAATTTTATGTGTGCTTTCTATGTGTTCTGGGTTCTTGAAATGGGGCTGTAAAATCTGGTCGTTTACCTTTCTCTCCAAGTGTGGCTCAGTTCTCTTTTGAGCATCTTTTAACTTAGTCGTTGTATATCTCCGTCTGATTGTTCTCAAATGTTATCTGATGCTATGAGGTTTCAAGTTCTAATGTTCAATTTGATCAAAAATAGTTTGTCTAGGTCCTGATTTTGTTTGAATTTATAGAATCGGTTTAGTTGTGGCTCTAGCTTCCCTGTTAGAATATTGTGTCTGTACAAGTATAGAATCAGTTTATATACAGTGCTGGAAGTTTTGGAAATTCTAGAAACTCAACTGTTGTAATATTATACAGTGTTGGAAATTCTGGAAACTCAGCTGCTGCAATCTGCTATTATCAATTACTCTGATATAGATGCTGCAATCTGCTAATACGGTGCTGGAAATTTTGGTAAGAGTTGAGCTTTTCTATAACTTCTAAATAGTTGGAAATTCTGGAAAGAGTTGGTGTGTGAGTTCTGCAGAAAAAAACTTCAAGTCAAAGAAAAAAACTTATAGTGAGGCATCTAGGATGCATATGATGTGATAGATGTGCAAACGTATGTAGGTACTGAAATGCAAGCTCAAGGAACCTTCACATATGGCTTGAACACTAATGTACCACCATCTACTAGGACTCATTAGAATGGATCCAGGAGTACTAATGACTATGCTAAACAGTTGCTATAAATCAGTATATGTAGTAAAGTTCTGGTATCAGTGTGTTTTAACATCTTTTTACTTCATTAATAGAATTCCAAGCAATGTTGCCTATAGTCATCTATCAACCTTATATCAAAATTATATTGCTGCTACTTCTTTCACTTAAAGAGCCTTATTATTTTGTAGGTTTACTTACTACAGGGAAAGAAATCAAAGAGATTAAAACAAAGTGAGAAGAATGAATCAATCAGCAATACTAAAGAAAAAGGGTTCGAATCCAAACAAAGCTTAATACATGCAGTAATCCGGAGTATGCTCATATTCAATAGTTTGCCACCTCCCTATGTTGAGATCTTCTTCATTCAACCACATCCACACATGAGGAGGTCTCTCTTTGGTAAGATCGATTTGGACTTTGACCCTAGCAACACTTCATCTAGTTTTTTTGGATAGAAGTAGTGTCCAAGTACAAAACTTTGCCAATAGGACTCAATAGGGCTGACAAGATGTCCTTGTAATAGCAATACCAAGGTAGCTCCGGTAGAGATATCCAAATAGGGACTATAGGTGTTTCCTCCTCAGGCCTAAAAGTACGAGTCCACTTTTGAATTGGTTGGCTTACAGTGAATACTCTCCAATTATGCACTTCCACATCTTTATTGTTATGAATTGGTTTGGCTTACTGTGAATTTAAGCATATTAAATACATGATTTATTTCACAAAATTATAATTTTATTTTGAATGTGCAGGAAAATGTCGATAATTGAATTTGAATTGTGGCTAGAAGTAAACTCGATCTATTGTAGTGAACGATGAAGAGTTTTTGTATTATTGTCATATATGTTTGAATGCATTTGGTTTTGTGGAATTTATTGATAGTAGAGATCTTTAAGCAATCACTTTCTAAGTATTGATTGTACAAGATATGTTTCTTGAAGTTTATTTGAAATATATAGCTTCGATTTAATTATTAGTTAATTTTGTGCTTTAGGTCATTTGTATATTTAATTATGTGATTATTGAATATATGCAAATAAAAATTATTATTCTTAAAATAAAAAATTGTGGCTACAAAATTCTACACAACATTGCCACACTTCAAAAGTGTTGCTATAGGACGTCCAATATTATCTTGTGCATAAGAAAAGTTACACTCTATAAGTGTTGCTCAAGATGAGATATAAAAGGAAACACTTTTTAAGTGTGACCAATAACAAAGCAAAGGCAACGCTTTTAAGTGTAGTATAATAATAAAAAAAAAGGTGTCGCTAATGCATCACTACAAAGCGTGCCCTTATACCTCTTTGGCTACGCTTTATAAGTGTAGCTGTGATGGCGACATTTAAAAAGTGTTGCCTAATGTCAAAGGTTATTCTTCTTTAGGCCACCTCCTAAAAAGTGTTGCTTAAAGTCCAAAAGTGTAGCCTTTTATCAAAGGCCCACTTTTTGCTAGTTTAGGCTACACTTTACTGGGGTGGCCGTAGGCCTAAAATACTGTAGTGATTTATCACTCGAGGGTTGAGATGACTTCATTGAGGCATTGTAAGGGAGGATCTGTAGGTATTCAATTGGTTGGTTTGAGGTTGGAGATGTGAAACCCCTAGGGGGTAATGAGATTCGGTAAGAAGGGCATGCGAGAGAAGTATCCCCAGTAATTCAACGATTCAGATACTACTCTACCTTTACTTTAACTAGTTTTCTCCTAGTTAATCACTCGGGGACGAGTGATGGGTAAATTAGTATCTATTGTAACGACTTGATTCAGTCATTAGGAAAAAGCCAATAATAAAGAAAGAATTGGGGACATAATTTTTTTTCGTAGTAACTTGGAATTTCCCAACCTAGTCCAGATTTGGATGAAATCGGAGTCATTAAGGTGTAGGGAAATCTATTAATTAATGAGAGATCTAATTATGATTTGGACCACATGAGTAGATAGCTAAGACGTTAAGGAACCCCTACGACTTTACAGAATCGAATTTGGGCAAATAAAACTCTTAAAAATGATCTTAGCGTGAACACGTAACATTTTGTCTCTGTGTAGGCCGCTAGAGCGGGATTGGAGCCGCCAAAACGGGGCCACTGTAGCGGGATGGGTCCGCCATGGTGGGCCAGACGCGACCTAAAGTTGCTAATAAACCCTTAAACGACCTTATTTGGCACTTTTCAATTTTTAGAGCTAAGGAGATGACCCTAAACGAGTTCTTGAGCATTTTTCACCATTCTTGAGGCTAAAGACCACAAACAAGCAAGAAAAATCCGAAAAGGGAAGATTCAAGTGCCTTAGGGGGTTCAAGCTTGGATTTGAGGTAGGTGATGGTTATGATTCTTTGATTGTGTGATGTATGTTTGTTCTTGCTTCATTATGATACATGTATGTATGCAAATGTTGCATTATTGATCATACTTGTTGTAATTGAGGATAATTGAATAATTGTATGCCATGAATCACCTCTTGTTGTATGATTGTGAGAATATACATTGTGATTGTGATTGTGGTTTGTTGAATGGGCGGGTGCCACGATCCGACACACTAACTGGGATTGGTTGCCACGTTTCGGCATAAATATCAGATCGGCTGCCACATTTTGGCATAACTAATGGGATCGGTTGCCACGTTCTGGCATACATATGGAATCGGCTGCCACGTTCCGGTATAACTAACTTGGATCAAATTGTCATGTTCCGACATAAATATAAGATCGAATTGCCACATTTCGGTATGCTAATTGTTTGGATTTGGGTTCCATGAGAGGACCATTGAATTGGGTTCTGTGAGAGGACCATTGAATTGTGTTGTGTATCTACTTGTGATGAGTTCGTTCATATCTAATAATGATTGATATTGGAAGACGGTATGTTGCTCTAAATTGATATAACTATGACATGTGAGAATCGTGAAGTTGATCATTGTTCGTATATGTTGATGATATTGTATTTGTTTGATATGTGCATGTGATTATATTATCATATTGACTAATGTATGTTACACTTAGTGGGATAGCTGCATGATCCTACCACACGGTGGTTGTGTACTAATATTGCACTTGCTCTTTCTTTGTTGAGTATTGGGCATATTCAGGTGGCTATTGATAGACCTCAGCTAGTTGACTATGAGCGTGACCAGATTCAAGGGTGAGCCAGTTATTTCAGGCTGCCATTGATCTTCCTTGTTTAAGTTCACACTTTTTGGACTCAGACTTTTGTTTAAGGTGTTGTTTAGTTTCGAGGTTGTACCCCTTGTTCTTAGACTTGTCGTTAGTAGAGTTTTGGTGCATTGACTGTCAGGTTCTAGGTTAATTCTTCTGCATTTGTTAGTTATTGTTGAACTTTTGTTAGAGTTTATGGAAACTCTATTTTCTTTCCTTAGTATTGACTTATATGCCTTATGTTTTAGATTGATTGCTTGGTTTGGGTTGTAGTAGTGGTTCTCCCACCGGATTTTTAGTATGGGTGCCAATCACGACGGTCTGAGTCATGACACCTTGTAAAGGGACCTGATCCTTGTGTCAAAGTACACACAAATGCCAGGCTGTAAAAATTAGTACAATTAGTTGGTGCACAGTCTCCAACTGTGGTAGAAACCTCAACCAATAGTGTGGCCTGGAAGGTTGTGTCTATTTTTCACAAAGGTTATGTTCAATAGACACAGCCTTAGGTTTTTGCATATTGAAAATTCTCAAGAACACAAGCAAAGACCCATTTCATGAAGTAATTCCAAAAGTGCAACAGGGACTTGATCAAGCTACAAGTGTCATAGTTGTCTTAGGAGTTATACTTCAGTGCATATATTGTAAATTTGTTCCTAATCTATAGAGGATTTAGAACTTTTGTTTTGTTTGTAAAAGTCTAAATCAGTTAGAGTCAACTGATTTAGTGGGCAGTGTTGTATCTGCTTAGTCATATTTTAAATCATTTAGGAGTTAGCTTATTTAGTGGGTAGTGTTGTATTTGCTTAGTTGAAGTTTAAGTTGTCTAGGGTTGATAGCTTAGTGGGTAGTGTGATATCTGTTTATGCTCAATAAGTAGTAGGGTTATTACTTGCTTTGAGATTAAAAGGTTAATCTCGTTTGGAGTTGTATCTGTGTTTCACTTTTGGTTGAAGAGATTAGTGAAAACAGTTGAAAATCCTGTGTGATAGGTCATGGTTTTACTCCCTTGAGAAAGGAGGTTTCTACGTAAACTGCTTGTGTTATCTTCTGTTCATTGTTTACTCTTCATCACTATTTTTTCTTCTTTGTATTAAATAAGTATTGCATGACCGAATAATTCAAGGAAGGGCGGACTGCGGGGAGGGTCCTTTTAAGTAGATGACTCGTAGGGTGGTCGGAGCGAGACTTCTTGCTGAGTCAAGGGACTTGGTTCGTTGACTGATAGTAGATGCACATATTCTACAAATTGGTATTAGAGCAGATGCTCTCTAGCTGGTTAACACCAAGAGAGAGATTCATGTAGAAATATGGCTGCTCCACTGAATCTAGAAGAAGGACAATCGTCAACAAGGCTAGTTCTATATTTGGTGGAAAACAAGGATGCACGAATTTTTAATGGCTGAAGACAGCAAGCTATGGACCCTTCATGCCAACAACAAAAGTGAAGGATGGTGAAAATATAAAAGTTGTTCCTAAGACTCGTCAACAGTACAACGAGGCGGACAAAAAGAAGATCAAGAAAACTTATAGAGCTAAGAAGTTGCTAGTGTGTGGTATAGGTGCTGAAGAATACAATTACATTTCGGCTTATGAGTTGGCTAAAGAAATCTGGGATTGTCTCAAAACAACTCATGAGGGCACGGAGCAGGTGAAAGAATCAAAGGTGGACATGCTGACCATCCAATATGAGAACTTCATAAAAAAGGAGGGAGAAACTATTCATGACATGCATACAAGATTCTCTTCTATAAACGACAACTACGATGTTTGGAAGAACCTATCCATCCCAGCAAACAGGTCAGGAAGATTCTTCGAATCCTTTCCAAGTCATAGCAAGAAAAGTGGATGCTATTACTAAAGCAAAGGACCTAAAGGTGCTGGCGATGGATGCTTTGATTGGTAACCTTCAGACTCATGAAATGAATAGAAACGAAGACACTTCAAAGAAGGATGTAAAGAAAAATAAGTCTCTAGCTCTTAAGATCTCATCAGGTGAAATCTCCAGTGAAGAGGAGGTTATGGCTAATCTCACCAAGAGATTCTAAAATATCATGAGAAAGCATGGAGGTTTTCGAAAGGGAGGGAACCCTCTCCGAGCTGTAAATGTAAGCGACTTATGTCACAAGTTTGGAAAGGCTGGACACTTCATGAGAGACTGTCTAATGTTCAAGGCTGAAACCAAAGAGTATCAAAGACCTGTAGGTGAAAAAGATAGAAGAAGGGACCTGGTACCCGAGAAGTAAGCAAGAAAATCTGCAGCTGACTATGTTGTGAAGAAAGATTTTGCTGTCTGAAGGGGATTTGTTAAGTGAGTCAGAAGAATCAGAATGTCACGAAGATGCATCTATGCTAGCTATTAAAAATGATGAGAATGTGTTTGATGGCATGTACACATTCATGGATAAATCTGATGACGAGGAAGATGAAGAAAAGGTAACTCTCATTGGCCTTAAACAAAACTTGAATGCTTATTTTATTAGAAGGTTGAGAAATCTAGTTGATGTTCTGATTAACTCTGTTATTGAGTTAACAACTGAGAAGGACTCTATGAACAACATCCTAGACAAGTTTAGTGAAGAAAAAATAGCATTGACTGTTCAAATGTCTATTATTGAGGAATAATTGACAGTTTTAGAGACTGAAAATCTAGAACTGAAGGAACAATTGAGCATAATGAATGAGAAATACAGCATAAGAAAGGGGGAGGCTAGTAGTTTTTAAATAGAGCTAGAAAGCTAGTTTGAACACTGTTGAAACCAGACTTGCTCTAGCCTTGGAGAGGAATGATTAGATGGAAAGGGACCTGGTTCGGCTTAGAGAAGAACTGAAAAATTCTCTAAAATGGACCAGCTTCACCAAGTTACTTTCTAACATTACTAGTCAAATTAACTATAATAGGAAGGGGTTAGGTAGCTTGAACATTAGTCCTCCCTACAATTCCCACAATAAGTATGTGTATGTGTCAAATAATCTATTATGTCTTCAATGTGGTCTCAATGGTCACCTGAAAAGGGATTGCCCCACCTAGAAAGCCTCATATGAAAAAATTCCAGTCTACTCTAGATGGAAAATTACACAGAATAAGGGACCTACTCCTTTTCCTAAGTCCTACAACATGAAAAGGACTAACCTGCCTCATTGGTCAAGAAGCACTCTCATTATACCCCTATCACTTTACTGGGAACTCAGACTAAAATGGGTTCCCAAGTCTAACAAGTGATCTTTCTTGCAGGGAAGTGAAGGAAGTAGCAGTCAGTGTTGGTTCATGGACAGTGGATGCTCGAAGCATATGACTGGAAAGACTAGAAACTTCCTTTCAATCAAGGCACTTCAAGGTGGAGGTGTGTCTTTTGGTGATGGAAAGAGGGGGTATATTCTTGGAGTTGGAAGACTAAGGAAATCACTGGAACACTATTGAAACTGTCTACTACGTGAGTGAATTAAAATACAGTCTTCTTAGTGTTTCCCAAATATGTGACAAGGGAAACAAAGTCAAATTTTTATCAAAAAAATGTATTGTTACCAGCTTGTCGACTAGGAGGTGATCCTAACGGCCATAAAGCAAAAAATATATGTACATGGCAGACCTGGATACTACTCAGGGAGACGATCTGACATGCCTCAGTGCTCAAAGTAAAAATTCCAACTTATGGCATAGGAGGCTAGGTCTTGTGAGCTCTTTTCTACTAAACAGCCTTGTCTCCAGGGACCTGGTTTATGGCTTACCAAAACTGAAGTTCAGTGACAACAAAGTGTGTGATGCATGCGTCAAAGAGAAACAAACCAGATCTTCATTCAAGCCAAAGAAGCAAGTGAGCTCTTCAAGAGCTCTTGAGTTGATTCACATGGCTCTGTGTGGGCCTATGAAAATTCGAAGTAGGGGTGGAAAGAAGTATATCCTGGTGATTGTGGATGACTACTCAAGGTTCACCTGGACTATATTCCTGAAGTCCAAATGTGAGACGGCTGATGTGATGATGATATTCATTAAAATGATTCAGACAAAGCTTAACTGCAAGATTGAAGGGATCAGGTCCGATCATGGAACTAAGTTTGAGAATGTAAAACTTGACACCTTTTGTGCTGACAATGGTATTCATCATAACTTCTCAGCACCCAGAACACCTCAACAAAATGGTGTTGTTGAAAGGAAGGACAAAACTCTGGTTGATATTGCCAGAACCAAGCTCATAGAGTTAAATCTTCCTCAAAACTTCTAGGCTGAAGCAGTTAACACTACATGCTACGTAACTAACAGGTGTTTGATCAGGTCTTTACTCAACAAAACACCATATGAGCTACTCAACAACAAGAAGCCCAAACTGAATTATTTAAGGGCTTTTGGTTGCAAGTGTTTTGTGCTAAACAATGGAAAGGATGATCTGGGAAAGTTTGACCCTAGAAGTGATGAAGGTGTGTTTGTAGGGTACTCATCCTCCAACAAAGCTTACGGAGTCTTCAACAAAAGAACAATGTGCATTGAGGAGAGTGTTCACGTGATTTTTTATGAAAGTGGAGAATTGACAAACTCGGAGTAGAAGGATGATGATGATCTTGAAGAGTTGTTTCAGACTCAGAGAAATGAAGTAAATGATCCATGAGCTAAAGGAAATAAAAACCCTAATGGTGCTGATTTTGGTCAATCAGGGAAGGTTAATGAAGCTGACAAGCCCAACGAGGGACCTGGTCCATCCAACAATGCAGATCAAGAGGAGTCTCCTCAATCTGAGAATGATGATTCTGAAAATAAAGAAGAGTAGACGGATCAACCTCAACCCCTGATCTCTAAATCAGGATGGAAGCATCAATCGTCTCATCCTCTTGATAATATCATTTCACCCTTGAACTCTGGAATGCAAACCTGATCCAATACTAAAAATTTGACGGCCTTTTCAGCATTCATATCAAACATTGAGTCCAAAAGTGTCAAGGAAGCTTTGAAAGATACTGATTGGGTCAATTCTATGCAAGAGGAACTTCACTAGTTTGAGCGGAGCAAAGTATGACACATGGTACCTACACTTGCTGATAGAACCATTATAGGGATCAAGTGGGTGTTCAGAAACAAGCTTGCTGAAAATGGAGTCATCACAAGGAAAAATTCAAGACTGGTGGTTCAGCGCTACAATCAAGAAGTAGGCATCGACTATGATGAAACATTTGCTCTTGTCGCTAGAATGGAGGTTATCAAAATTCTTATTGCTTATGCAGCCTTCATGGAATTCAAACTCTTCCAAATGGATGTGAAAAGTGCCTTCTTAAATGGTGACCTAAAGGAAGAAGTGTATGTAAAATAACCCCTTGGCTTTGAAGATGCTGACTGTCCAAATCATGTGTTTAAACTCAACAAGGCCCTATGTGGACTGAAACAAGCTCCAAGAGCTTAGTATGAATGACTATCCAAATTTCTTCTAAAGAATGTATTCAAAAGGGGACAGATAGATAACACGTTATTTATGAAGAAAAGGGACAAGGAATTGCTCATCATCTAGGTGTATGTGGATGATATTATTTTTGGAGCTACCTCTGAAGATCTTTGTGAAGAATATGCCACTTTAATGGAGAATGAATTCGAGAAGGGCATGATAGGATAATTGAACTTCTTCTTAGGACTGCAGATCAAGCAAACCTCAAGTGGTACCTTAATCTGTCAAGAGTCAAGAGAAGTACATAAAGGAACTGCTAAAGAAGTTTCATATGATTGACTCCAAGACTATTGACACCCCCATGGGTACAAACTCAAAGATGGGAGCAGATGAGTCTGATGCTTTGGTGAATCAAACCATGTACAAAAGAATTATTGGATCACTATTATATCTTACAGCAAGCAGACCTGACATTATCTTCAATGTAGGCATGTGTGCAAAGTTTCAAGCATTTCCCAGGGAATCACATCTAAAAGCAAGTAAGCGGATTCTAAGGTATCTAAAGAAGACGGGGGACCTGGTCCTCTTCTATCTAGTAGGAGATTCTTTTAATCTGGTAAGGTATGCAGATTTTGATTTTACAGGCTATTAGGTAGACAGAAAGAGCACTTCTGGAATGGCACACTTCCTGGGTTCCTCACTCATCTCTTAGGGAACCAAGAAACAAAACTCAGTTGCTCTCTCCATGGCTGAAGCTGAATATGTAGCCGTTGAATTATGTTATGCATAATTACTATGGATAAAGCAGCAACTTAAAGAATTTAGAGTACTCATTCATACCATTCAACTCATGTGTGACAATATTAGTGCAATCAACATGGGAAAGAATCCAGTTCAGCACAAGAGAACAAAACACATTGATGTCAGGCATCACTTCTTGAGAGACAATGTCCAAAAAGGGAACATCAGCATGCAGTACTATAGAACTGAAGATCAAATTGCATATATTTTCACAAAATCCATTAGTAAAGATCAATTTGAGAGTAACGGGTTGAAGTTGGGGGTGATGAACATGAACTGAACTGACTCTATCCAAAGGCATCCTATCTCCCTGTGACTATGATCAAAAGGGCAGGTATCCTCATTATTTGTAATGTTTTCTCTTAGTAAGATCAACCATGTACCTGTTACAGGTATACACTCTTGGAGAATCACAAGAGCAAAGAATAGTCAGAACCATTCAGAGATCAAACTTCACTGCAGATAAGGACATGGTCCTATATAAAGGTTAGCACACTTTACATTATGTTTAAATTGTTAAATGAGAACCGTTGAGATCTCCACGTGTTAGTCATCGGCCATTCTGACCGTTGTCCAATCCCTTTAAATCCAAGCGACGCATCTACTTAGGGACCTAACACATCTTTTAATTTTCTTTTCATACCCTTTCCCTCCATTCCATCCCTTCACTTTTCAAACTCCTTTCTCTTAAAGTCCTCTGCAAAAACCCTAACCTCTCTTTATCCAATAATCTTTCTCTTTTTCTCTCTAACATGTCTCAATCACCCTCGTCTTCTAAGAAAATAATGGGCTCCCCAAATGAAATAGATCATGTTGCCTTCTACAAATCATTCGTCGTTCCCTCTATGACAAAGATGTTGACCATCTCTCTGGTCAACATTACTGAAACCAGTCCTCTTACTCCCAGTAACCTATAGACCTCAATAACCTTCCACTTTCGTATCAACCTGGTCCCCTTTAAACTATGTTGTCTGACCACCTGTTCGATGGAGATCTTCCATAGAGTAAGTCTTCAGGGTCCAATATTTTGGCCGCTAGTGAGAATTTGGTTATCGAAAGTTTGGAACAGATGAGAGAATGGGTGAGGAATGAAGAAGGGAGTAGTTTCATAGACGATCTACTTAGAGATTTTGAACCAGTCTTCAACCATACACCTGAGGTTGGCCTCCATTCTTCTACCGATTCAAGTGACACTAACGAGGACAACGTTCCTCTTAAGTGGGCGATACAAAGGAGAATGGTCCTTGTCACCACGAAGGGAAAAGAAAAGGTCACAGAAGTGACTCCGAAAAGGAAGCCCTTTACCAGAGCAACCTCTCAAAAACTTACGAGTGATGCTATGAAGTCAAGCAAAACAACTACGGGGGAGAATCGAAAGAGAAGAAGGTCTGGAGATGTGGTAATCGAGTTCCCTACTGAGGATGTGGTGGATGTCTCCAACGAACCTTCTAAAAATAAGTCTGTGGATGAAGACATCATCTTAGTTATTGCACAAAAGGGAAAAGGAAAGCAAGTGAAGAACAAAGGCAATTCAAAATCCAGAACATTTTTAGTGAAGAAGGCAGACACTACGACGAAAGAAGGAGGAAAGGAATCATAAAAGAAGAAAGAACCATCAAATAGAAAAGGGAAATGTCTCTTGTTCTCAAGCAAAAATTTGAACAGGGATCCGGTACCAAACGAAATAAGGATGATGAGGAAGTTAGAAAACAGACGATTGTTGATAATTAACGCCTGCAGAAGGTTCTAAGAGGGAGGGTATTTGATCCTAAAATCATCATGAAGCCAGACATGGACTCATTGGCTGACCTTGTGGAGATTCAATCATGGACTCACTTGTTCATGACCAAATCTCCCATCCTACATGAAGAGTAAGTCGAGAGTTCTATTATAATGTGAAATTTGCTGAGGATGGCAGTCTCAACACATTGGTAGGTGATGAAAGCCTCCATCTGGATGATGAACTGTTGGGGAAAATCTTGGAGGTACCTAGAGAGAGGACCAAATCTGTGGTGAGAAAGTTCTTCTCTAAGTAGTTCGTGGAAGAGTACTCCAAAATTACTGACATGCACCGTGCAGGTGCCCACAAGAAGCTCATGAAGGGAGAGTACTAACTATTGTTAGAGTTTGTCAATAAGGTACTTCTTCCTTGAACTAAAAAATCCACGGTTGCCTCTGTGACTGATTTGTTTGTAATGGAAGCACTCTGCAAATTCGAACCCTTAAATCTCTCAGCCCTAATGTTGGAGCATATTCATAAAACTATAGTGGAACATAAGGACAAACATGGAATGAGTTATGGGTATTTCCTCATTAAAGTATTTCAACTCTAAACATTGGGAAAAGGCACTATTGGAACTGTTAAATAGTCCTTCTCTCTTAGTACTTTGGTAGAGTATGAGAGCATCGAAAGGAAAGCAGGACCACTGAGAAAGATGTCTCAGTTGGTAATGGAAAAAGATCAATTGAAGCACGAATTAGAAGAGATGAATGTGCTTGTGAGTAATAAGGATGCAAAGATAGCCTTATAGAAGGCTCAGCTGCTCAAAGCACAAACTGAGGGACATGGTACTAAATAAGCCAACGAGTTAAGGTTAAAGAATGCTGCCCTCCTGGCTCAAAATGTTGATCTTCAAGAGAAACTGATCAAAGCTCATGATGAATCCAATGATCGACTTACTCTTGTCATCAAGTCTCTCTCTCATCAGCCTCCCTCTACATAGTACCATCTCTCTCATTCCCATGTCTTTCTTTTATGTGGATAGTGTCTGGGTTTCTCATTATCAGTTTAATTTTAATGTATTGGATGTTATATTTTGTGCAATGATAATTGGTTCCTATTTTGTTTTAATTAAATCTTGTCTTTTGTTTCTTTTTGTCGTGTTTATGTTGCCTCTGGCTATGATCTTGCTTTACAAATTTTCTTGTAATGCTGGTTTACTGCGTTTCTTTTTATGATGCCAAAAGTGGGAAATTATTGGTTGCTTAGGTTGGGGAAGAAGGTAAAGCAGGTTGATAGGGGGAGTAAAGTTGCTTAGTTTGGCAAGGCAGGTTGACAAGGGGAATAAAGGCATTTGTGTTGGAGTTTGTCATCATCAAAAAAGGGGAAAATGTTATTTGCAGTTTTGATGATTTGAAAAATCATGGGACCTTGTAAAGGGACCTGATCCTTGTGTGAATGTACACACAAATACCAGACTGTAAAAAGTACAATTGGTTAGTACACAGTCTCCAGCTGTGGCAGAAACCTCGACCAATGGTATGGCCTCGAAGGTTGTGTCTATTATTCATAAAGGTTATGTTCAATAGACACAACCTTAGTTTTTTACATCTTGAAAATTCTTAAGAACACAAGCAAAGACCCATTTTGTGAAGTATTCTCCAAAAGCGCAATAGGGACCTGATTAAGCTGCAAGTGTCATAGTTGTCTTAGGAGTTATACTGCAGTTCATATATTGTAAATCTGTTTCTAATTTATAAAGGATTGAAATCTTTTGTTCTGTTTGTGAAAGTCTAAATCGGTTAGAGTCAACTAATTTAATGGGCAGTGTTGTATCTGCTTAGTCAAATTCTAAATCATCTAGGAGTTAGCTGATTTAGTGGACAGTGTTATGTCTGCTTAGTTGAAGTCTAAGTTGTTTAGGGTTGGTAGCTTAGTGGGTAGTGTGGTATCTGCTTAGGCTCAATAAGTAATATGGTTATTACTTACTTTGAGATTAAGAGGTTAATCTCATTTGGAGTTGTATCTATGTTTCACTTTTGCTTGAAGAGATTAGTGAAAACAGTTGAAAATCCTATGTGACAGGTCGTGGTTTTACTCCCTTGAGCAAGGAGGTTTCCACGTAAACTGCTTGTGTTATCTTATGTTCACTGTTTACTCTTCAACACTGTTCTTGCTGAGTTAAGGGACTTGGTCCGTTGACTGATAGTGGACGCACATATTCTATCAAATACTTCTTTTAATTGATATTATTTTCTAATCCAAGTAGATATTTTTTTCTTTCACTTGTACGTAGTTACCATTCATTGTGTAAGGGTGGATTTGTTGTGCGTAGTAAAGTGGAGCAGGTTTGGAATCCAAAACAACAACAAAATGATCAAGTCATCACCACCAATAAGTTTGAAGCTTTGGGGGACACGGAATCTATACCAAAGAAAGGAGAGAATAAGAATATGGAAGAATTGCCTACCAAGGAAGACATAACACGTGAGAAGATGGGTCAGAAGGAGACACCGGTAGCAAACAATGAAAAAACCAAAACTCCTGTGATTTCTAAATCAAAAAATAGTCATGAAGATGCTTATAGTGGAGTGAAAGATTCATCTAACAGAGATATTAGAGCATTGAGCTCAGCGTCATCTTCTATGCAGCTTTTAGAAAACAAAGGGGAAATAAATCAAAGGTCTGATGAGAGGAAGAAAGATGACGATGAAGGCCCACACACGGGACAAGAGGAGGGGCACAGTCAGATAGGGGAGTCAGATACACACAACCTAGTACATGAGATATTAAAAGCACCAGTTATACATAAGTTGACAAAACAAGAAAAGACGAAGAAAAAGGACACAAAAGAGGATGAATGAATGGAGAGGAACATCGAAAGTATAGGCTGAGAAGGGGACTTATCACCATGGAAAATTAATCAGTTACGGGGGAAGAACAAGAAATGGGAGAAATTACAAACACAATCACAAATTAATACAAGGAGCAAGAAGGGGTCCACATCCACCATTAACAAATGATTAATAAAGTACTTTTCTGGAATATTAGATCGGTAAGAATTCAAAAATCTTTTGAGAGACTTATTGACCTACATAGGAGGAATCACTACTCATCTATTGCTCTATTAGAGCCTTTTCAAAATCCAACACATCTCGAGAGGTACAGAATCAAATTGGGAATGCCCAAAGCAAAAGTAAGCAGCTCAGCGAAAATATGGATTTTCTGGGAGAATGATAAGGAAGAACAAGATTATAATGATACTGGTAACCTCATATACCAAAAATTTAAATTCATAATAAGTGCTAACTACTCAGTAGCAATAAATGATAGAAACATAGATAAATCACTAGTATTATATTGGAAAATGTCAGGGATAGAACTAGCCCCGGTAAGTAAAATATTTACAGCTAAATGTAAAAACTTATATGTTTTAACAACAAAACATAAAATAACAGCAAAAAATAAAATAAATAAAATAAAAATAGAAAATCCTTTTGAAAGGATAGTTACAGTCAGATAATAATGATTATAGTTATAATGAAATTGATATAGAAGAAGATTTAGAAATAGTAAAAGAAAGACTAAGTACATCAAAAAGAATAAACAATGAAATACCCCAAATATAATAAAAAATGAGTACCTCAAGAAGAATAGATAAAACCCCACAAAAATCAATGGAAGAAGAAATAAAACCACATCATTACTACATAACGGGAATAATGGAACAAAGAAAATATTTAATATTAATAAATGCAGGACTAGAAGAAAACTATATTACAAGAGAATTAGTGACGGAAGATGAAATAATAACTACTGAACAATTATGTCCCGAACTACCAAAAGAATTAATGTATACCGAAGAAACTACAGAAAAGGAAATAATCATTGGAGGCGTACCAATAGTAATAAAATTTAAAATATATCAAGGAAATGAAAATATCACTTTAGGAATAAAATGGCTAGAACAAGTAAAACCATACAATCTAGAAGACAAACAGTTAATAATAAATTATGAAAATAAAAGAGTAATAATAAAAAAGACTTTAGTATGATAAAAATATGAAAATATATATACTTGTAAAGATAATAATAGAGGGATATTACAATAGATATTATACACCAATGATAGATACGGGAGAAGAAGCTAATATATGTAAATATAATTGTTTACCAGAAGACAAATGGGAAAAATTAAAAATACCGATAGTAGTAACAGGATTTAATAATGAAGGAAGCATGATCACATATAAGGCAAAAAATATAAAAATACAAATATGGGATAAGATATTAACTATAGAGGAAATATATAACTTTGAATTGACTACAAAAGATATGCTATTAGGAATGCCATTTTTAGAAAAACTATACCCACATATAATAACAAAAACACACTGGTGGTTCACAACACCGTGTAAACAAAAAATAGGAGCAAAAAGAGTAAATAACAAAAAACGAAAAACAACAGAATGTATAAAAGGAAGCGAAAAAATTACACAAAAATTAGAAAATATAAAAAAAGAAGACCCTAAAATAGAATTAATTATATTCTCTATAGATAAAGTAAAAATAATCCAAGATAAGTTAGAATTATTATATAGTGAGGATCCTTTACAAGGATGGGAGAAACATAAAACAAAAGTAAAAATTGAGCTAATTGATAATAATAGTATAATAACTCAAAAACCATTAAAGTATAATTTTAATAATTTAACCGAATTTAAGATACATATAAATGAATTACTAGAAAAGGGATATATACAAGAAAGCAATAGTAAGCACACAAGCCCGTCATTCATCGTAAATAAACATAGTGAATAAAAAAGAGACAAGCCCGTCATTCATCGTAAATAAACATAGTGAACAAAAAAGAGGAAAAAGCAGAATGGTTATTGATTATAGAAATTTAAATGCAAAAACTAAAACATATAATTATCCGATACCAAATAAAATACTAAAGATAAGACAAATACAAGGATATAATTATTTTAGCAAATTTGATTGTAAATCAGGATTTTATCACTTAAAACTAGAAGAAGAATATAAAAAACTAACAGCATTCACTTTACCGCAAAGATTCTATGAATGGAATGTATTACCATTTGGATATAAAAATGCACGAGGTAGATATCAACACTTTATGGATAACTACTTTAAACAACTAAAGAATTGTGTAGTATATATTGATGACATATTACTATATTCTAAAACCCAAGATGAACACATAAGTTTATTAGAAAAATTCATACATATTATAGAATATTCAGGCTTAAATCTAAGTAAAAAGAAAGCAGGCATAATGAAAACCCAAATAGAATACCTAGGAATACAAATAGATAAAAATGGAATAAAAATGCAAACGCATATAGTACAAAAAATAATTAACTCAAATTAACAGCTAGATACGAAAAAGAAATTACAATCATTCTTAGGACTTGTAAATCAAGTAAGAGAATACATACCAAAATTAGCAGAGAATTTAAAACCATTACAACAAAAATTAAACAAAGATGTAGAATACCAGTTTGATAAGAAAGACCAAACACAAATACAAAAAATAAAATTATTATGTAAGAACCTACCTAAACTATATTTTCCGGATGAAAATAAAAAATTTACTTATATAGTAGAATCAGACGCTAGTGAAAAAAGTTATGGAGGAGTATTAAAATATAGGTATGGAGAAGAAAAAATAGAATATCATTGTAGATATTATTCAGGAACATTTACTAATGCAGAAATAAGATGGAAAATAAATAGGAAAGAATTATATTCGGTATATAAATGTTTATTAGCATTTGAACCATATATTGTATATAACGAATTTATTATAAGAACAGATAATACACAAGTAAAATGGTGGCTAACAAGAAAAATACAAGATTCGGTAACAACAAAAGAAATAAGGAGATTGATATTAAATATATTAAATTTTACATTTACAATTGAAGTAATAAAAACTGATAAGAATGTTATTGCAGATTACCTATCATGACAAAGCTACTCAGCTGAGACTAAGGAAGAAGATACAATTGAAAAGATACTCAAAGTCATTACTACACTTTGTACAAAAGTGGATAGTATGGACAACGAGATACAAAAGCTAAAGACTAATAAAGATAATCTGAAGTCTAAAGCTAGTATAAGTCAGTAGCATGGCTATAAAAATGCGAAGCTATGTTGATCGGAAGACAGAAAAAATCCAGAGCTAAAAGGTGACGTTGGGAAACACCTAAAAACCCATAACATTTGTTTAAATACAGCTGCAGGTACAAGCCAACGAGTTAGTGAAAAACATAAGAATTCAAACTTAAACTAGTTATTCGAAAAACCATTTACCCCGAGGCTAACACCAAAAAACACATTAGCTATAGAACCACAAACTTCTACATATGCGGATAGCCTACACCATGACAAAAGAACATATAACCATAATACGCGAACCTATATAGAAAATATATACAAAATCCAAACATTTTTAAACCTTAACCCCAGATCTACTAGAACCCAAGAACCTAACCAGGATTATTTAACCCAAAAATTACAAGGTTATAATAAACTGATTGCACAACCGAAAACTAACGCCAACTTAGTAAGGACATGTTACAACTATGGACTATTAAATACAGTATATACATATGACGGAGAGGAACTAAGCGGAATACCAAAACTACATAATGCATTTATTACATATAAGAGAGTTATTAAGGGAAATTTATTCTATGTAAAATTTTATACGGCAACAGCAGAGATATTATACGAGAAAATAAAACCTCTGATACAAGTGGTAAAGATAGGACTAACAAAAGATATGATAATACCAGAAGATATTGAACAACAACCAGAGATACAAAAAAGTGAGATACCCAGTTTTATGCCAATAAGAGAATAATTGGTATATCAATCATTATACAAGAACTAGCAAATAATATTTAAACGAAAATGCTATATGGAGCTACTATGTAAGAGACCAGGTAATGATTTATTCCAATTCAAGGGAGCTAAGGAAAGCAGATATGGATGAAGTCCAAAGATGGATTTTATCATTACTTAAGCCAGAAGAATGACCTACGATTCGAGCACTAAAATTAAGATTTATTTTGGCAGAATTATTAACCAGATATTGCAAGCTAATTAGTCACAAATACCCTAACCACATATGTTCGAAATGCAACAGAGAAGATAATATAATTCCAGACGTCCAGCTGAAATAAGAGATAAAGACGGAAGCCTAAAAGATAAGATAAGAAGATGATGAGAAGATAAAGATGAAGAAAAAGAAGACATATGGCAAAAGTAAATAGTATTAGTATGTAAAAAGTCATGAAATGTGCCATAAAGTAGGTGTATTATATATGTAAAAAGTCATAAAGTGTGTCAATGTGTCATAAAGTAGGTAGATGTGTCATAATGTAGATATACTATATTATATTATATATTAGGCACATTATTAAGTAGTAGGGGTACGTGTAGTATTATGGAGGATGGTAAAGTAGCAATAGGATAGAATTTGCCTTTCTATATAAAGGAAGGTATATGTAAATGAAAAGGCAGGCAACGCCTAAGATAATAAAATTCCTCTTTCATAAAAACACTCTCTCAACTAAGATAAATATTTAAAATATTAATGGAAAAATTTGAAATCCAATCAGATATTTCAGATAGCATGGCTAAGCAAGAGGCAAAGGTATATTGTTCAAAAAATATGCAGAACTAATTTCATATATTCCTGAATATCATATATATGATTGAATAAATTTATGTTAGTTATTATGTATTAGAATTATTTGAATCATGATTTCTAGTTTATTAGCACACTGGAAACAGGGAGAAAACTTCTATATTATGTCATCCTAATGTTGAAACCGGTAGGCGAGGAAAGCCGTTTAGGGGAGTAAACAAAGTTGAGGCGCTGATAAGAAGGAAGTATCCACTAAAGTACGATGCTAGTAGTGACAGAATAACATGATAAACAAATAATCTAGTTCATAATGATCTAATATAAATTTAATCAATTATGAATATGATAGAAAGGAATAATTGAAAATAAAAACCTACATGATAAAGAACATGACTACATAAGTTCATGATGAAATGATAAAAACTATGAAACTTTAATCTTATATATACTTAAAGATATAAAAATAATTGAATTAAGAAGAATCATATGAGAAAAAATATTTAATGATGACGAATCAGAAGATATATTAAACCAACAATGGTATGAAATAGACCTACATGATTTAGACTACGAAAGAATAGAATGGTATGATTTAGAAATAAATTCATATTAAAATGAACTACGAATATTTACAATATTGGATAGGATCTATGGAAGATATAAAACTATTAGAACAATTAATGGAGAAAAATTTATATATGTACCAAAGAACCCAAGATATGTTATATCTAGAATATATCATAAATAACATTAAAGAAATATCAAGATTAAAACACTTAACCAAAGAATATTACAATAAAAGCTTTAGTAAAAATTAATATTGTAAAAATATAAAAGCATGGACTCCTCACCTACCAAAAGTATTCCTCACCTACCAAAAATAATTCTTCTTAAAAAGTATATGAATTCCACACTACCATCTACTACACTATGAATTCCTCGGTCATCAACTCCGCACTGAAAAATGGTAAAAAAAAATAAAATAGGTGCGGAACTGGTAGTTGAGGGATTCATGGAAGTGGTAGTGTGGTAGGTGGTAGTGTAGTAGGTGAGTAATTTATTTTAAAGATTTTATTATAATATTCTTTTGCTAAGTGTCTTATAGTATCTTCTGATTCGTCATCATTAAATATTTTTTCCCATATAATTCTTCTTAATTCAATTATATTTATATTTTTAAGTATATATAAGATTAAAGTTTCATAGTTTTTATCATTTCACCATGAACGTATGTAGTCATGTTCTTTATCATACAGGTTTTCATTTTCAATTATTCCTTCCTATCATATTCATAATTGATTAAATTCATATTAGATCATTATGAACTAGATTATTTGTTTATCATGTTCTCCTGTCACTACTAGCATAGTACTTTAGTGGATACTTCCTTCTTATCAGCGCCTCAACTTTGTTTACTCCCCTAAACGGCTTTCCTCGCCTACCAATTTCAACATTAGGATGTCATAGTATAGAAGTTTTCTCCCTGTTTTCAGTGTGATAATAAACTAGAAATCATGATTCAAATAATTCTAACACATAATAACTAACATACACTTATTCAATCATATATATGATATTCAGGAATATATGAAATTAGTTCTGCATATTTTTTGAACAATATACCTTTGCTTTTTGCTTAGCCATGCTATCTGCAATATCTGATTGGATTTCAGATTTATCCATTAACTTTTAAGTATTTAGTATCTTGAGAGAGTGTTTTTATGAAAGCCCTTATTATGTTAGGCATTGCCTCCCTTTTTATAGAAAGAAATTGCTACTTTACAATCGTTCACAATACTACACGTACACCTACTACTTAATAATGTGCCTATAATATAATATAATATAATATAGTATATCTAATTTATGGCACATCTACCTACTTTATGACACAATGACACACTTTATGACTTTTTACTTACTAATATTATTCCTACTTTACACTTGTCTTTTATTTAACGACTTTACATCTTTTCTACTTTACAATAACTCTACAAACAAACAACTTTACATGACTTCTGTTGTTATCTCCTTTTTCTTTTATCTTTTTCCATGCTTATCTTTTAGGCTTCCGTCTCTATCTCTTATTCCAGCTGGACGTCTGGAATTATATTATCTTCTCTGTTGCATTTCGAACATATGTGGTTAGGGTATTTGTGACCAATTAGCTTGCAATATCTGGTTAATAACTCTGCCGAAATAAATCATACTTTTAGTGCTTGTGTTGTAGGTCGTTCTTCTGGCTTAAGTAATGATAAAATCCATCTTTGAACTTCATCCATATCTGCTTTCCTTAGCTCCCTTGAATTGGAATAAATCATTAACTGATCTCTTGCGTAGTAGCTCCATATAGTGTTTCTGTTTAAATAATTATTTGTTAGTTCTTGTATAATGGTTGATATACCAATTATTCTCTTATTGGCATAAAAATTGGGTATCTCGCTTTTTTGTATCTCTGGTTGCTGTTCGATATCTTTCGGTATTATCATATCTTGTATTAGTCCTATCTTTACCACTTGTATCGAAAGTTTTATTTCCTCGTATAATATCTCTGTTGTTGCCGTATAAAATTTTACATAGAATAAATTTCCCTTAGTAACTCTCTTATATGTAATAAATGTTTTATGTAGTTCCGGTATTCTACTTAGTTCCTTTTCGTCATATGTATATACTGTATTTAATAGTCCATAGTTGTAACATGTCCTTACTAAGTTGGCGTTAGTTTTCGGTTGTGCAATCAGTTTATTATAACCTTGTAATTTTTGGGTTAAATAATCTTGGTTGGGTTCTTGGGTTGTAGTAGATCTGGGGTTATGATTTAAAAATGTTTGGATTTTGTATATATTTTCTATATAGGTTCGCGTAATATGGTTATATGTTCTTTTGTCATGGTGTATGCTATCCGCAATGTAGAAGTTTGCGGTTCTATAGTCAATATGCTTTTTGGTGTTAGCCTTGGGGTAAATGGTTTTTCAAATAGCTGGTTTAAATTTGAGTTCTTATGTTTTTCACTAACTCGTTGGCTTGTACCTGCAGCTGTATTTAAGCAAATGTTATGGGTTTTTAGGTGTTTCCCAACGTCACCTTTTAGGTCTGGATTTTTTCTGTCTTTCAATCGACATAGCTCCGCATTTTTACAGTCATGCTGCTGACTTATAGTAGCTTTAGACTTCAGATTATCTTCATTAGTCTTTAACTTTTGTATCTCGTTGTCCATACTATCCACTTTTGTACAAAGTGTAGTAATAGCTTTGAGTATCTTTTCAATTGTATTTTCTTCCTCAGTCTCAGTCTGAGTAGCTTTGTCGTGATAGGTAATCTGCAATAACATTCTTATCAGTTTTTATTACTTCAATTGTAAATGTAAAATTTAATATATTTAATACCAATCTCCTTAAATCTTTTGTTGTTATCGAATCTTGTATTTTTCTTGTTAGCCACCATTTTACTTGTGTATTATCTATTCTTATAATGAATTTGTTATATACAATATATGGTTCAAATGATAATAACACTTATATACTGAATATAATTTTTTTCTATTTATTTCCCATTTTATTTCTGTATTATTAAATGTTCCTGAATAATACGTATAATGATGTTCTATCGTATTGCCATCATACCTGTATTTTAATATTCCTCCATAACTTTTTTCACTCGCATCTGATTCTATTATATAATATAAGTAAATCTTTTGTTTTCATCTTGAAAGTATAGTTTAGGTAAGTTTTTACATAATAATTTACCTTTTGTATTTGTATTTGGTCTTTTTTATCAAACTGATATTCTATATCTTTCTTTAATTTTTGTTGTAATGGTTTTAAATTCTCTGCTAATTTTGGTATGTATTCTCTTACTTGATTTACAAGTCCTAAGAATGATTGTAATTTCTTTTTTGTGTCTAGTTTTTCAGTTGAGTTAATTATTTTTTGTATTATATGTGTTTGCATTTTTATTCCATTTTTATCTATCTGTATTCCTAGGAATTCTATTTGGCTTTTCATTATGTTCGCTTTTTTTTACTTAAGCTTATGCCCGAATATTCTACGATATGTATGAATTTTTCTAATAATCTTATGTGTTCATCTTGGGTTTTGGAATATAATAATATATCATCAATATATACTACACAATTCTTTAGTTGTTTAAAGTAGTTATCCATAAAGTGTTGATATCTACCTGGTGCATTTTTATATCCAAATGGCAATACATTTCATTCATAAAATACTTGTGGTACTGTAAATGCTGTAAGTTTTTTAGATTCTTCTTCTAACTCTAAGTGGTAAAATCCTGATTTGCAGTCAAATTTACTAAAGTAATTATATCCTTGTATTTGTCTTTTCTTTAATATTTTATTTGGTATTGGGTAATTATATGTTTTAGTTTTTGCATTTAAATTTCTATAATCAATAACCATTCTACTTTTTCCTCTTTTTTGTTCACTATGTTTATTTACTATAAATGTTGGGCTTGTATGTTTACTATTGCTTTCTTGTATATATCCTTTTTCTAGTAATTCACTTATATGTATCTTAAATTCTGTTAAATCATTAAAATTATACTTTATTGGTTTTTGGGTTATTATACTATTATTATCAATTAGCTCAATTGTTACTTTTGTTTTATGTTTTTCCCATCCTTGTAAAGGATCTTCACTATATAATAATTCTAACTTATCTTGGATTATTTTTACTTTATCTATAGAGAATATAATTAATTCTATCTTAGGGTCTTCTTCTTTTATATTTTCTAATTTTTGTGTAATTTTTTAACTTCCTTTTATCCATTCTGTTGTTTTTCGTTTTTTGTTATTTACTCTTTTTGCTCCTATTTTTTGTTCACATGGTGTTGTAAACCACCAGTGTGTTTTTGTTATTATATGTGGGTATAATTTTTCTAAAAATGGCATTCCTAATAGCATATCTTTTGTAGTCAATTCAAAGTTATATATTTCTTCTATAGTTAATATCTTATCCCATATTTGTATTTTTATATTTTTTGCCTTATATGTGATCATGCTTCCTTCATTATTAAATCATTTTACTACTATCGGTGTTTTTAACTTGTTCCACTTATCTTCTGGTAAACAATTGTATTTACATATATTAACTTCTGCTCCCGTATCTATCATTGGTGTATAATATCTGTTGTAATAACCTCCTATTATTATCTTTGCAAGTATATATATTTTCATATTTTTATCATACTAAAGTCCTTTTTATTATTTCTCTTTTATTTTCATAATTTATTATTAACTGTTTGTCTTCTAGATTATATGGCTTTACTTATTCTAGCCATTTTATTCCTAAAGTGATATTTTCATCTCCTTGATATATTTTAAATTTTATTACTATTGGTATTCCTCCAATGATTATTCTCTTTTCTGTAGTTTCTTCGGTATACATTAATGCTTTTGGTAGTTCGGGGCATAATTGTTTAGTAGTTATTATTTCATCTTCCGTCACTAATTCTCTTATAATATAGTTTTCTTCTAGTCCTGTATTTATTAATATTAAATATTTTCGTTGTTCCATTATTCCCGTTATGTAGTAATGATGTAGTTTTATTTCTTCTTCCATTGGTTTTTGTGGGGTTTTATCTATTCTTCTTGAGGTACTCATTTTTTATGATATTTGGGGTATCTCTTTGTTTATTCTTTTTGATGTACTTAGTCTTTCTTTTACTATTTATAAATCTTCTTCTATATCAATTTCATTATAACTATAATCATTATTATCTATGATTGTAACTATCCTTTCAAAGGAATCTTCTATTTTTATTTTATCTATTTTATCTTTTGCTGTTATTTTATGTTTTGTTGTTAGAACATATAAGTTTTTACATCTAGCTGTAAATATTTTACTTCCCGGGGCTAGTTCTATCCCTGATATTTTCCAATATAATACTAGTGATTTATCTATGTTTCTGTCATTTATTACTACTGAGTAGTTAACACTTATTATAAATTTAAATTTTTGATATATGAGATTACATTTTACTGCACTTATTATACTTTTTTCTATAGGTTGTATAATTCTATCATCCGCTAAGTATATTTTATGGGTGTATCTATTCCTTCTCTAAAACATGTTTTTATTAGTATTTCTGTTCCTCCTAAATGCACATATTTAATTGGATTTTTAGCCTTAATATCTTGTATTTCTTTATTTATTATTCGTTTGTTTATTATTGGTATTTTAGCCTTTCCTTTGGTGTATTTGCAATCTATGATATGTTCTTTTTGACTTACTACATAATATTCTTCTTTTTGTTGTTTAAACCAGTTTCTTATTGTTGGTATTTCGAATATTTTTGCTACGCTTAGGTCTAATTCTTCTCCTTTTATTTGTTTAAATATATTATTATCAAATATTATTTTTTATTCTAAAGATTCTTTGTTTTGGTATTCTTCTTTAGTTATTATTTGTATATCTGTTTCAGTAATTTGTTATATTATAGAATTCATTGTCTGATTCTATTTCTATATCATTATCTATTTCATTTTCTGACATTTCATATATACTATCTTCACTTTCTAATTCATAATCTATATATTCTATCGGCGTATATTTTTCATCGTTATTATTATTTCTGATATTTTTTTTTTCTTTGGATTTTTAGGTAATTTACAATCTCTAGCTATGTGTCCTAATTTTCCACAATTATAACAAGTACATTCCGTTAGTTTTCCTTTTGGTCTATATGGTCTTTTGGTTTTATAGTTTTTTACATAGCATCTTCTTCTTGTTTTTTTATATTTATATTTCGATCTGTATTTTTTATTATATTTCTTTTTATAGTATCTGTCTGTACAACCGAATTGAGGTGCTATTTTATTTTTGCAACATGCTAAGTTTTTTATCAATATTTTTTCCATTTTTATTTCTTCTTTATGTTTTTCACATAGTTCATAAATCATCGTTGCAAGAATTTCAATCTAGCTCCTAAGGTATCTATTAATTTTGCTTCATTCCAACTTTTTATTATTTTCGAATTAAAAGGTTCTTGTAATTTTGTAAAATATAATTTTCTTATTTCCTTACTTTCTTCTGTGCTATATTTCCTTTATAATAATATTCTCTAAATGCACATCTATATTCATCTATATAACACATATTACATATTGCTAATTTTGTCATTAGATTCCGATTTCTGATTTTTTCTTTATTTTGTTCTTCTACCTCTGGTGTCATACTACTAATTCATTTCTTATAACTACTTCATATTTATATAATATTTCCATGGTTGTAGTAGCTAATTCACCATTAAATTTTTTATTACTGCTTAGAGTTTTTAAACTTTCATCTGATAAAATTTGTAGTCATAATTTTACTGTTCCTATAAGAGTTCTTTCTATATATCCTGGTGTCTCTGTTATTACTATTTTGTTATCTATTAATTGTTTTGATATATATCCTATCCATAATTAGATTATTTTATTTATATCTGCTACACAGTTAAAATCTAAAAAATCATATCGTTCAGTTATTGGTTTATGTGTCCATTTTTTATTTAATCTTTTATCCCATATAGTTTTTTCTCTATCATATTGTTCATAATTTTTATTATAATATTTTGGATTTAAATCTTTTGGATTATTTACTCCTGATGTGCTAGGCTTTTCATCTATGTCTACGTCTCCTGTATTTATTTCTAAATTATTTGTATTATCTATGTTTGCTAAAAGCTCCGTATATGTTTTGCTTGTTTCCGAATGTTGTTCTAGATCATCGTCGTTTATTTATCAACTCTTATTTCGGGTAGATTATCTTGGTTATTTTCTTCCTTTTCTTCTAATTCATCTTCTAGTTGCAATTTTTCTTTAAATTTAATTATCTCATTTGTTAATTTTGTTTTTTGTTCTTTTTCTTTTTGTTTCATTCCATACATTTCTTTTAACATTGCCAGCTCTTTTTCTAGTTCTATTATTTTAGTATTTTTTACTTCTTCTAATTGTTGTACTTCCTTTTTTGCTTGTTGTTTTATTTTTTCTATTTCTGTTTTTCTATCTATTTTTTCATTTTCTTTTGTTATTCTTATCATATCAGTTAAACTATCTTCTAGTTTTACCGTTTCTTTTTCTAACATTAAACTTATATTGTCACCTATTTTCTTGTATCTTCTTCCTAGATTAGAAAATATTATCTTTATTTTTAATCCGTCATAGTTTTCATATGTTTTTTCATCTATTGTGTATTCTTCCTTATTCATTTATAGATTGTGTTGAAGTTTATATTCTAAACTTTCTATTTGTATTTCTAGATATAAAATAGTTTTTCTCTGTGCTATTATAGATTTTTTTCGAATTCCTGCGAATATGTTATTATTAAGTCTATTTTGCATATGTTATAATTCTTGCCTTTTCGCTATAATTATTTCAGTAAGTTTCTCTTTATATTCATTATTCTCACTATTTATTGTATCTTTAAATATTGAATATATTTATATTCTATTTTAGATATATTATCTATTAATTTATTTAATTTGTCATTATCAGTTTTTGTGATATTCAGTTGTTTATATTTCGGATATAATTTGTTTAATTTTCTTCTTATTTTTCTTAACTTTCTACTAGTATGTTTCTTCCTATGTTTTTTATCATCCATAACTCTGATACTGAACTCATAGAATCTAGCCTATATGGTACGAGTTCATGTGAATTAAACTTTAAGTAAATCAAGTATTCGTATCATGAAATTTATAAAAATATTTGCCTATAAATGTCGGATACCAGTATTATAATGTGACTAAACTTTGATTTTTCTTTAATTGATCGTGTTACTTTGAAGTCTACTAAATATATGGTGAGAAATTTTAAATTTTATAGATAGACAAGACAGCCATATTATTTGACAATGAAAGCATAGTGTTTGGGTTTTTTTTTTTGGGGGGGGGGGGGGGGCAGTGTATGTTGCCTTAGACTTCAATTATTTCCAAACATCCAAACAGAACACCATCATATGCTTCTTTGAAATAAATCTCCCACCAATGGAAAAACCCTTTTTCTAGAAACTCACCACTATCTTCAATTTTTACAACCAAATAAAAAGGGAAATAAACTTAAATAATACATAAATTTGCTCTTTAACTTGTCCTAATCTTGTATTTATGTCTTTCAACTTTGGGTGTTTATGAGTAGACACTTATTGTCACGACCCAGACCATCGTGAGTGGTATCCACACTAACAAACTCAACTAAAAACTAAGGCATTTAAAGATACGGAAGCAGGTTTAAATGTAAAGGAAATAAATAGGGAGTTCCCATAAACTCCAAACAAAAGTCTAATAAAAACAAATGCGGAAGTAATACCTAGAACGTGAAAGTCAATGTACCAAAACATCTAAAGTTCAACAAGTCTAAAAATATGGGTACAACCCAATTAAACATAAAAAATCCTAATGCACTAGTCTAAGTCCGAAATGGGGACAAACAAAAGAGAACTCATGGTAGCCCGAAAGAACTGGCTCACCCTTGAATTCGATGACGATCATTGATCTTCTAAGTGAGGTATGTTAGTAGCCGTCGGAAGATGCCTATCAGTACACAACCACAGTGTATTGGTAGGATCATACACAACCACAGTGTACTGGTAGGATCACGCATCTATCCCACTAAGTGCAACATACATAAGTCATTACAACATAATAATAACATGCATACATCGAACATATACAATATCAATATCATTTACGAATAACGATCAAGTTCACAAATCTCAAATTACACAGTTATGTCAAGTCAATGGTCCTCTCATAGAACCCACATTGAAACTGTTAGTATACCGATACGTGGTACCCGTTCCAAGTTAGTGTGTCGGATCGTGATACTCGTTTCAATATTTATGCCGGTACGTGGCAACTGATCCCAATTAGTGTGTCGGAACGCAACACCCGATCCATTCAACAAGCCACAATCACAATCACATGCATATTTTAATAATCATACAATCAAGTCATGATTCATGGCATTCAATCATTCAACTATCCTCATTTACAATTTGTGTGATCAATAATGCAACATTCGCATACATACATGCATTATAATGAAGCAAGTACAAACATATATCACACAATATGAAATCACAACCATTACCTACCTCGAACAAAGCTTGAATTCCTTAGGAAACTTGATTCTTCCCTTTCCAAATTCTTTTAGCTTGTTCTTGGTCTACAAACAATCATAATAACACGGGAATCAATAAACAATGTCTAATTACACGAATTAAAGTCAACACTATCAACCCTAGATCAACCCATGATCCCATTATCCAAATTGGGGCTTTTCCACCATAATTTCCAGATCAAAACCCTCCCACATTGATAATTACCCACTAGTTTACATTCTACAAATCGAAAAACGGATTCGGGGAGTTAAAACCTTACATTTAGCCTTAAGAATGGTGAAAACGATCAAGAACTCGCCTAGGGTTGTCTCCTAGCTCTCAAAGTAAAAAAGTGTAGAATAAAACAATTTTGGGGTTTATTTCCTACTTAAATCATGACTGTCCCACAATGGCAGCCCCTAGCCCGCCACAGCTTTATAAATCCTGCCACAACGGCCTTCACAGAAACAGATGTCGAATTAAGAGCTCCAAACCCCCATTTCACAACACACCTTCATCCCATGACACTCAAAAAATATCCACTCACGCAAAGATCAATTTTAGGAGTTCTACTCACCCGAATTTAATTCTGTAAAGTCGTATGGGTTCCTTAAGTCTTAGCTATCTACTCATGTCATCAAAATCATAACTAGATCACCCAATTGTTACCCGATTTCTCTAGACCTTAGTAACTCCGATTTCGTCTAAATATGGACTAGGTTGGGAAATTCTAAGTTACTATGAAAAAGTTTTCCGGCCCAAATTTTTCCCCATTGGCTTTTCTATAACAACGAAAATCGATCATTACACTTATTATACTTGTATATATAAAGTTGAACAAGTAGACACATACATGGTATAATATACGTAAAATGTCACATAGGACATGAATTGTCATGTAAGATGTCACATAAAATAAGTGTGTCTACGTGTTCAACGGGAGTATGGGTCGTGTTTCAGTCCCAATGTGGTTGATCATCCGAAAAGACCAGCTAAGCAGCACTGGCTTGGCCAGTCTTTACCTGGCCAACTATCTAATACTACGCAAGCTCATCAAACAATGTTTTTTGGCTTTGTTCAGGATTTGGCCAAAACTGTTTGGCAGATTCTCATTTATATAAGTTTAATTGTCTACTTGTGTTCACCTAAAATTGAAAGGCATAAATACAAATTAAGGTCAAGTTAAACAACACGTTAATGTATTATATATACCTAAAAGACGAGGGAAAACACTAAAATAAATCTTTTAGATATCCAAACATTCGTTGTATTTACTTATGTAAGATACTTGGAAATAAGCGTTTGGACATATATTTATTTGTAGATGATAAAACATTATTCGCAACATCGATGTTTATATTTGGCCTAATCCATCGATGACCCCTTAAAGTTGGCACTAATTTTCACCTAGACACTTCATGTCATGTCCCGTTGTGTCATTTTGACACTTTTTACTGACATGGCCTAGTGAGTGTAATTCACTCAATACTAGCGCGTGAAAGGCTTATATTTAATCATTTTTATTTTATTATTATTTTCATTTTCTTCCTCATTTTTCAGCCACGATCTCTCAAAACTTGAACTCCTTCCATGGAGAAATAGTTTTGATGATGCTACAGACAAAAAAATGACTTCAACATGAAGAGATTTAAAAAAAAAACAAATTTTAACCCATTAGAAGGGACACGATTCATGATGTCGCAAAGAAGAAGGGCAGCGGAAAATCTTGAAAAAGACGATGGGTGGGGTGGGAGAGGGGTGGAGAAGACAATGTGGGTGGGGAAAGGGTTGGGGCTAGGGTGGGCAGAGGTGGAGAGGACGCTAGGTGGGTGGGGCAATAGCAGAGAAGACGATCTGGTGGGTGGGACGGAGAAGATGACCTTGATGGGGTTGGGTTTTTTTTAAAAAAAATTGTGTATAAAATTCCACGTCATTTAGTCGTTGGCTACTTCTTTATTCTACTAAAATATCATTATTTAAAAATTAGTTTTAATATATATGCCACACATTTTTATTTAATTTGCCACTTTGACACGTCATCGGCAAGTGTGTTACACACACGTTATATATTTGATTGATTGTGAAAAAAGTGTTAAAATGACACAAAGCAGTATGACATAAGGTGTCTAAAATGAACAAAGCTTAGTTAAGGTATCTAAGTAAAAATTGGTGCCAACTTTAGGAGGTCACCGATGGATTAGGCCTTTATATTTTACTTGCTCAACTTATGCAGTGATGGAGCTAGAAATTTAACGAAGGGTGTCCAAGCATTACATAACCAATTTTTTTTTATGAATAGGTACACTAAAAAATTTAAAATCGAACTACGTAATATTACTATTTTTTATGAATAAATATTTCAAAATTTTAAAAATCAAATTGCATGATATTTAGCTTTAATATATGTGTTTGATTTAATATGAAGTAAATGAAGTAAGCAAAATAAAAAAGGGGGTGGGGGTGGGGGTGGGAGGGGGAATTCAACTTAAAATGAAATTATTTTTTCGTTTCAAGCTTACACTGATCTAGGTAACGGCAACAATAGCGAGACATGAAAAATGAAAGCAGAATCAAACGAGCCCTTTTGTTCGCTTTTAATAACGTTATACAAATCTAATCTAAAGGGGTTGCGAGAGCAGAACATCCTAAAATTCATGGAGTAAAATTAATTATGAATCTAGCATTATAACTTGTAACCACAAAACAACAAAAAAAGTACAAATCTAAATAGTAACACAATTCGATAGGTAATTCAAGCACAATCAGATACAAATAACTAGTTAGAAAGTTCCCCAAAATAGTGAAAATCATCGACATTCCTTCTATTATACAGAACATATATCATCGTGTTCTAGCTTTGGCAATCCATGGTTTTTTGGAATTTCCAATGAGCCATAATATATATGGAAAAAGGACAAATATACCCTCGAACTATCATATATGATATGCAGATATCCTCCGTTATACTTTTGGGACATTATTGCCCCTGCTGTCCAAAAATTAGAGCATATATACCCTTTATACTGACAGACATACACGTCTCATAATCTTATCCACCGACCCAACATTTATTAAAGGGAAAAAGGACAAACATAGCCTAAAAAATCGTAAATGGTATGTAGATACCCTCCGTCATACTTTTGGGACATTAGTGCCCCTGCCATCCAAAAACTAGGGCATATATGCCCTTTACTCTAACGGAAGACTAAATAGCGACACGTGGAGCAATTTTATCCATCAATTCAATATTTAATAAATGTTGGGTCGGTGGATAAGATTATGACACGTGTATGTCCGTTAGTATAAAGGGTATATATGTTCTAGTTTTTGGATGGTAGGGGCACTGATGTCCCATAAGTATGACAGAGGGTATCTGCATACCATTTATGATAGTTCGGGGGTTTATTTATCATTTTCTCCTTTATTAGATATCGGATCAACGGATAAGATTGTGTCACGCGTCCCTATTTAGTCTTCCATTAGACTGAATGGCATATATGCTCTAGGTTTTGGACGGCAGGAACACCAATGTCCCAAAAGTATAACGGATGGTATCTGCATACCATTTATGATAGTTCGGGAGTATATTTTTCCTTTTTTCCTTATATTAATATATAGTTCTGGTACAATATGTTTATAACATTTTTGTCTAGTCGCCCACAATTCAAGAGCTTTGTTTAAAGTATATAAAAGAATCTAACTTGATAGAATCTTGTGCAGCTTAAAGGTAAAAATTCATATGATTTCAGCATAAATAACTTTAAGCCTCAACAGATATAAGAAACGTACATTATGAAAATATATCAGCACAATATATTGTGTTATATTATACAACAAAATATTACATGATCAACCATACACATGAAACTCAATGTTGTTTTATTCATACGATTCTTTTAGCAAGGTTTAAAGTAGCAAGACTATTACTATTATAGTTCTTGCCACTACGTACAACGGTTTTATAATATTACATGATGATTTGTTTTGAGGCAATTGGCTAATCGATCACTTATTCTAGGCCTTCACCCGAAGGGGTGTATCCATCACTAGGGAGTTTATATTTGTAATGTGGAGGGTTATATTTTTCACCTGAAGGTTTGGATTCGTCACTAGGAGGTTTATATTTGTCATGTGGAGGGTTATATTTGTCACCTGGAGGTTTGTATTCGTCACTAGGAGGTTTATATTTGTCACCTGGAGGTTTGTATTCGTCACTAGGAGGTTTATATTTGTCACCTGGAGGTTTGTATTCGTCACTATGAGGTTTATATTTGTCATGTGGAGGGTTATATTTGTCACCTGGAGGTTTGTATTCGTCACTAGGAGGTTTATATTTGTCATGTGGAGGTTTATATTTGTCATGTGGAGGGTTATATCTGTCACTTGGAGATTTGTATTCGTCACTAGAAGGTTTATACTTGTCTCCTGGAGGTTTGTATTCATCACTAGGAGATTTATATTTGTCATGTGGGGGTTTATATTTGTCGCCTGGAAATTTGTATTCATCACTAGGGAGTTTGTATTCGTCACTATGAGGTTTATATTTTTCATGTGGAGGGTTATATTTGCCACCTGGAGGTTTGTTTTTTTCACTAGAAGGTTTATATTTGTCACCTGAAGGTTTGTATTCTTCATTAGAAGATTTATATTTGTCATGTGGGGGGTTATATTTATCGCCTGGAGATTTGCATTCATCACCAGGGGGTTTGTAATCGTCACTAGGAGGTTTATATTTGTCAGGTGGAGGGTTATATGTGTCACCTGAAGGTTTGTATTCATTACTAGGAGGTTCATATTTGTCACTTGGAGGTTTGTATTCGTCACTAGGAGATTTATATTTGTCATGTGGGGGTTTATATTTGTCATGTGGAGGGTTATATTTGTCACCTGGAGGTTTGTATTTGTCACTAGGAGGTTTATATTTGTCATGTGGAGGGTTATGTTTGTCACCTGAAGGTTTGTATTCATCACTAGGAGATTTATATTTGTCATGTGAGGGGTTATATTTGTCACCTGGAGGTTTGTATTCATCACTAGGGGGTTTATATTTGTCATGTGCACCTGGAGGTTTATACTCATCACTAGAGGATTCATATTTTTCATTTGGGCGCTTATATTCACTACTTGGAGGGTTATATTCACCACACCGAGGTTTATATTTTCCATGCGGGGGATTGTATTCGCCATTTGATGGGTTGTATCCACTATGTGGGGGTTTATTTCCATCACTTGGAGGTTTATATCCATTGTTATATTCACCACCAAGAGATTTATATCTGTTGTTATAATCGTCATGTGAGGGTTTATATTCACTACCTAGGGATTTAAATCCACCACGTGGAGGATAATATCCGTCACCAGAAAATTTATATCCATTGTTATATTCATCATATTCATCTCCGTGATATTCGTCAATGTCATTATATCCATCATCGTGTACATCATCTGATTTCATTGCTACAAATATCAAAATGTGAAATTTAAAAACTAGAATAATATTGAGTAAATGTCAAGTAATTAGATAAGAAATCCAATATTTCAAATATATAATTAATAAAAGGAAAAAATAATGATAAACTTACAGGTCTCAGCCAACTCCCTAGCTACAACCTCTGAGCTTATTATTGCAAAAATAACCGAAAAAATGCCAAGAAACAAAAATGCCTTGGAACCCATCATTTTTTTCTTTTTCAAAACTTAGTTATCTTAATTAAAGGATGAAGAAATTGATACAACATTGGATTATATTTATACTAAATGAATTCAATGAATTAGAAATTGATAAACGGTCACTTGTCACTTATCTTGCCCAACAACCACGCATAGATTATATTTCCTTTGTTTTAATTTATTTGTATTATATTTTTAATTATATTTGTTTTTTTTAAAAAAAAAAGGTAGTAATAGAGGTGTACAAAATCGAACCGAAAACCGAACCAACCCGCAAATCGAGTCAAATCGAGAAAAAAACCCGACTAGTGGTTTGGTTTGACTTGGTTTGGTACTGGGAAAAAAAGCCTGACTATATTTGGGTTGGTTTGGTTTTAACTAAAAAAAACCAACCCGACATTAAATATATAATTTTAAAATTTTATTTTATACATAAAAATATTTACTTTGATATAATTTTAAATTTCTCATACTTTTTCATAGTTTATCTTTTAATATTGGGAAAATGCATAAGTACCCCCCAACCTATGCCCGAAATCCCAGAGACACAGTTATACTATGCTAAGGTCCTATTACCCCCCTGAACTTATTTTATAAATAATTTTATACCCCTTTTCGGCCTACGTGGCACTATCCTTGAAAAAATTGTCAACACACGTTGGGCTCACAAAATAGTGCCAGGTAGGCCAAAAAGGGGTAGAAAATTATTTATAAAATAAGTTCGGGGAATAATAGGACCTTAGTATTGTATAAGTGTGTCTCTGAGATTTCGGGCAAAGGTTGGGGGGGTACTTGTGCATTTTCCCTTTAATATATTATTTCAAGTTTTAAACTTAGAATTCGGAATGGTTCAATAAAGATTATAGTCCACAGATGTTGGTAATTATAATAAAGTTTAAATTAAAATCAAATTAATACTAATGCAAAAAGAAAATCAATTCAACACTAAGAATGACAATAATATTGAATATTTGTTCTTTAGTTTTACATTGGTTTAGACAATTAAAATACATAATCTAATTTTAATTTCCTTTGATATTTAGTCATGTAACTAATACTTATTAAACGTATTTTAGCATGATTTAGTTTTTTAAAATTATGATCATTTTCATTATGACTTGTTAATTTGCAATATTTGCTTTACGCGATTTCATTATTATTTTTATTGTTGGATATTTTAGTGTCATTAATCATATCATATTTTGTGTTATTTTCTTAAGAAAGACCTTAGATATATAGCTGTATGTTGGTAGGACTAAAGAAATATTTGAAGTACAAGTAAATTATATGTTTGTATGAATACTTTACCGAAAAAATTCGAAAAACCCCGAAAATCCAAAAAACTCGAAAAAAGCCGAGGTTGAAAAACCCGACTTTTATTGATTTGGTTTGATTTATAAATTTAAAAATCTGACATAAATGGTTTGATTTGATATTTGCAAAATCTAAATCAACCAGGCCATTTACACCTCTAGGTAGTATAGGACCACAATATTTATCTGCATTTTGTGATGTACACTAAATAAAATAATTGTTAATAGTTAAAAAATAAAATAAGCATATATTATCAAATATTTTCTTGTGATGGGAGAGTGAATCTCATACACAAGATGAAATATTTAAAAAAAAAATATAATTTCAATACTTTACTAAACTCTCTAAGAGTAATAAATAACTAAAAGTTATTATTATATTTATCATAATGTAAATTTTTTACATTTTTTTTTTTACGTAATTTCCTTTTCTTGAACCATTTTTTTGGGTGCAAATTTAAATAAACACAAACTACTGCTCTAATAGACTAATACTAATAAAAGAGCTTCTGAAATCTTACTTAAACATAAACTGCTATAAGCCTATAAGGCTATAACTATACAAAGAAATTTTTGAAAACACGTTTAAAATACGTAAATTTTAAAAGTTTTCCCAAGTAGGTTCTAATTGCTCAAACAATTTTTATTGCGTTAGTTTTCTACTTCATATATTTGAAGTATATATTGCTATCATTTTTGGTGGTAGGTGATCGATAATACTACCTTCTATTTTTAATTATATGTTTTCAAATTTGAAATATTTGAGAAAAAAATTACTTTTAATAGGGAACACTATAATCCTAAAGTGGACCATTCCTGTTAGAGAGGCTAAAGTAGAGTTGAGACGTCAGATTTATCTTGAATCTAATATTTTTTATGTGAAGCATAAATTTTATAAATAAAAATTTATTCAAATTGCAACAAATTTTATAAGAAGTGATGGTAAACACTTAGCCGGATTTGAATGAAAATGAGTGTGTCTAACTAAATATGGGTAATAATAAAAGCTATAACCATTCCTCTTATAATTAAAAGGGTCTGATATACATAGAGCCGGGTGATTGAATTCACCGGTGTCCTACTCGAGACGAAGTATATATGTCTCAACTTTGTTATTTAGAGCTGATATATCACTCGTTATGAAAGTGACTCATATATACCCCACTGTTATACAAATGGCTCACATATACCCTTTTTCTCTAACGAAAGTGAAAAAAAAATTAATTTAATTTTTTAAATTATTTTTTTGAAAAAAAATATAATCCATATGGGGTATATTAGATCCTCCTCACACATATATTTATTTTTTTGACTTTTATGTTTCAATGACTAATTTAAATTTATCATTTTGTTGGACAATTTATTTATGTTTCACTAATTTTCTTGTAAAATTTATTATAGATGCCCCATTTATTTTATTTTATTTTTACAAATACAAAACCATGCACATGAGTTGCCAAAATGCATCTTGCTTAAAAGCAAACACTGACGCATTGTAGAATAACCTAAAGTTTGAGACAACCTAAAAAAATATGAAACTAAACTCTAATTCAAAGACTTTATATACCAAATGGTATAAATATAATTAGATAATTTACTATTAAATTATCGATAAACTCTTCAAACCGTTAAAATTCAATAACCCAATAATAAAAAAATCAAAACAACTATTCATAGTGTGGTCTGAACTCCATTCCTCTTCAGCATTCTTTTGATTCAGAGAAATGCCGTCATTTTCAATCTTCAACAATTTCATTTAAGCAATTCATCTCCACAAATAATTGAATAGGTTCCATATATCTAACACTAGTATCAATACTACTTGTAATTAATCCACCAATAGATGGCACGGTCAAGTCATTATATGCGTTCTCATGGTCTTATTATCTTCCTAAATTTTCTTAAAATGGAATAAATACATTCTAAAAGCTAATGTTGCATAGAGAGTGTGCACACTCTCTTGAAGGCAAGTGATGAGTAAAAAAATTGGACACGTGTCCTTGTTTAATTGGTAACTTTATAATTAATTAGTACACATAATTATTAATTTATATATATTTAATTATTTTTATTTCTTTCAATATAAAATTAATTTTTTAATAAAATAATTTTAAAAAATTAATGATGTGGCAGACGTGTGTATACAAACACATCCAACTTGCTTGGTTGTAAGTGTAGACAACATCACACAAACAAAAAATTATGTAACATTTAGCTAGGTCATTCATTTACGAAATTTACTAACCTATAATCTCCCTATTTATTGCAAGAACAAATTTTTCACCTATAAATAGTGATGGTCTTGCATTATATTGAGTATATGAGAAAGTGTGGGGAAAAAATGAGAAGTATTATATTGTGTTTATTTTGAGGTTAGTGTAGTCAATAGTGAAAGAGAGAGTTGAGGCAAAGAAAAATATTTTAAGTCTTCAACTAATTTACTATACAAAAAAAAAAAAAGAGTAATTCATATTGAAGAAAGATTTTCTTTTGGTGGAGCTTTGGTTTGGACTCTTCAACTAATCTGGAATTGTTTGAGTTGTATGACATTGTTGAGTTGTTATATCATGTAATGACACGAAAGGTCATTTTTGAATTTTTTTGTAAAATTACCATTTTAGCCCTCCTTATAGTTGCCCCAAGTCATTTTTGATCAGTCGGTGAAGTTGGTTTGGAAAATTTAAACTATTCAATAACTACAGTTATTTAATTGATAGATATTCATTAAATAATTATTTTATTTAATTAATGGTTAATCAAGTTTATGATTTAATTAATACCATATACCATTTGGCTCATATATTAAAAAAAATTTAGTAGGGTTTAATATTCTTAGATCGATCATAACTTTGGAATTCTTTTTTTAAAGAAACTAGTGGCATCAATGACCAAAGGAAACAACTCACAGTGCAGGTATGAGTTTTTTTTAAGAAAACAATTCTCAGATTCTTGTATATGTTTAAATGATGGCTGAGTTTGTGGGTAGTGGATCTTATTATATTATCATACTAGTGTACTTATTCGTGCTTCGCATGGAATTGAATATATTTTTAAAATAATTAATGTTATTAATTGACTATTTTTCGATAAGTGTATAAAAGATACAAATTAAGTCACGGTCGTGATGTTGTCTATTCAGAAAATTGCTAGAAAGATGTTTCAAACTTTAATTTCCGCTTAACATTGCCGATAAAAAGAAGAAAAACATAAAAAGTATCTTAAGAAAAAAAATTAAGTTGATTATATAACATTACATCGGAGATTATACTTTGCAATAGAAAATAAAAGAATTGTAACACATAGTATATAATGTTGTAAAACTAAAGCAAAATAAGACAAGAAATATAGAAGATGAAAACAATAGAAATATAGAGACAAGATATGAGAGTATTTCTTATTCTTCAAAGTCTTCAAGTATATACAATACGAACCCTTATGCCTCTATTTATAGTGTAACATAGAGGCATACAAAAGGTTAGTCATAAACATGACATTAACATGAATATAATGGGGAGGTTATGGAAGTGAAAGGTTACAAGAATAATGGTTATAAAGGTGGAGGTTATGGAGGTTATGGTTATCTTCATAATGGAGGAAAGTATGAAGTAACTTCTTGATGTAGTGGACATCCACAATATATTATTTTATAACACTCCCCCTTGGATGTCCATAGATAATATGCCTCGTTAAAACCTTACTAGGAAAAAACCCCGTGGGAAAAAATCCTAGTGAAGGAAAAAGAGTACAATATCTTTTAATACGCTTTGAATGTTGCCTCGTTAAAAACCTTACCAGGAAAACCCAATTGGGATAAAACCATGGTTAAGGAAAAGAGTACAACACATATTTTTCTCCCCCTGATAAAAACTTTACTTGATATCTCGGAGACGATGCATTCCAATCTTATATCACAACTTCTTAAATATTAATGTTGGCAATCCTTAGTGAATAAGTTTACAAGATATCACTTGAATGAGTCTTTGAAAGTCTATCTCACCATTTTGTTGATGATCATGTGTGAAAAATACTTTTGGGGAAATATGTTTTGTTTGACCTCCTTTGATTGTATCCTCCCTTCAATTGAGCTATATATTATTTTCGTAGATGGTGGTTAGAATATCCTTTGCCAAAGGAAAATCACATGTTTTCTGAATATGATAGATCATGATTCCAACCATACACACTCCCGACTTACTTCATAGATCAATATTATTTCTGTATGATTTGAAGAAGTGGTTACCAATGTTTGTTTCTTTGAATGCCAATATATTGTTGTGCCTCCATATGTAAACAAATAGCTCATTTGCGATCGAGTTTTATGCAGATCAAATAAATATTCTGCATCTACATAATCAAATCATTTCTAACTCAGAGATTGATCATTTCAATTTTATACGTTGCTCGTCTTTTCTTCTCAAAAATAAATCACACATCTTTTTTGTGTTGAGTCACTTTCTTTGTTAGTTTCTTGGCATAACTTGAATGATAATATGCCAATCCCCTCACATAACTTTTTATATGTATATCAAATAATCTTCTAGTATTTGCATAACCATCAATCTGTAAGTGCACCAATTGCACTAATACATGACATTTTAAATCATTTTCATGAGATCAAAAAGATTCTTTCTCTGTGTTAAGCAATTTCAAAACCATTGGGTACTCAATGGAATTGCTTTAAGGCATTTTAAATCCTTCAAGGATTTTCATATAACTTCATCGTCTACTTAGACATAATAATCATTATGCATATTCAAGTATTTCATCTATTGCCAGACTGAAACAAGTCTCATTGCATCCACCATTGAAGAATATATCTCCATTTAATAATGTCAGGATTTTTGCGAAACCCTTTATGCCCCGAGGCACAAATCGCACTTTATATCTTACGATTATACTTTCGCACAATGATTCATTTGTACTACACTGACATTATATTTTGATCCATGAACTATAAGATCAAAAACATCACTTTTCTAAGTGAAAAAAAATATACTTGAATAGTGCCAATCATTTATTTGTCAACACTATATGACATATTCAAATTTAAGATCCTCGTAACCATTTATAACATTAAGTGCTACTTCATATTAAAGATACCATTGAAGGTCATTTTGATATCGATTCCAATACGACATAACATATCGAGATCTCTTCATTTATCATCATTTTCAGGTACCTCAACCTTTGCCAAGGTTTTATGAAGTGTTATGTAACACTCCGTATTCAAAAACAGACCAAAATGCAAATTTTGAAAAGTTGCAGGTGCAACCCACGGTTGCCATCCACGGACCGTAGGTCAGACCACGGCCCGTGCTGGTGGTCCGTGGTTCACCACTGCAACCCCTCCCCAGCCAAGCTCAGAAAAATTGGCTAAGTCTCGACTCACGGACAGACCCACGGTCCGTAGATCAGACCACGGTCCGTGGTCTGTGTCCGTGGATCAAGACCTCCATACCCAGCCTCTGACATAAACTACGGTCGACCAGCACGGACTGTCATTCGATCCACGGTCTGTAGGTCTGACCGTAGATGAGGGATCAACAGCCAGTTAGCTGAAAATTTTGATGGGTCAACTTCAGATGGTCATAACTTTTAGCACAAAAATAATTGTGTGTCCCCTTACCTATGATATGATAGATAATTGAATTATCTTTCCAATGCCACCGAGTTTGCTAAAATCCAACCTCCGAGTAAAAAGTTATGCCTGTTTTAGTGAAGCCCTGTCGGGCAAACTCGATCGACGGACCCGATCTACGGACCGTCGATTGAATGACGGCCCGTCAGTCCATTCCGTCGATCACTCCGACAGCAGCTAATTCAGGGGTCTTTTGGTCTTTTCATATTTTGTTTAACTCGACTCAGCAGGGTAACTCTTCTGGTACTGGTGGTGGACAGCGCCAAAACAGGCTCTATGCTCTTCAGGCTCGTCAAGATCAGGAAGATTCTCCTGACATAGTCACTGGTACGTTACGAGTCTTTGATATTGATGTTTATGCTTTATTAGATCCAGGGGCTACTTTGTCATTTGTAACTCCTTATATAGCAGTCCAATTCAGTGTTAGTCCAGAAACTCTTTCAGAACCCTTCTCAGTCTCTACTCCAGTCGGTGACCCAGTTATAGCTAGACGGGTATACAGAAATTGCCCTGTCACAGTCTCTCAGAAAGTCACCTCAGCAGATCTTGTAGAGTTAGAAATGGTAGACTTCGATATCATTCTAGGCATGGATTGGTTACATTCCTGTTATGCCTCAGTCGATTGTAGAACTAGGATTGTTCGTTTTCAATTTCCAAACGAACCAATCCTAGAATGGAAGGGTAGTAGCTTAGCGCCTATGGGTCGATTCATTTCTTACCTTAAGGCCAGAAAAATGATCTCTAAGGGTTATCTCTATCATCTAGTTCGGGTTAAGGATTCTAGTTCTGAATCCCCAACTCTTGAGTCAGTTCCTGTAGTCAGTGAGTTTCCAGAAGTGTTCCCAGAAGATCTTCCCGGAGTTCCTCCCGAAAGGGAAATCGACTTTGGAATTGATCTCCTTCCAGATACCCAGCCTATTTCTATTCCTCTTTACAGAATAGCTCCAGCTGAGCTTAAGTAATTGAAAGAGCAGTTGAAAGACCTTCTAGATAAAGGCTTCATCAGACCCAGTATTTCGCCATGGGGTGCACCAGTGTTGTTCGTAAAGAAGAAAGATGGTTCTCTCAGAATGTGCATTGACTATAGGCAGTTGAACAAGGTCACAATCAAGAATAAGTATCCCATCCCCAGAATTGATGACTTGTTCGACCAACTTCAGGGTGCTAGTCATTTCTCAAAGATAGACCTCAGATCAGGTTATCATCAGCTCAGAGTCAGAGATAGTGACATTCCAAAAATAGCTTTTAGAACTCGGTATGGTCATTATGAATTTGTAGTCATGTCATTTGGACTAACCAATGCTCCTGTAGCTTTCATGGATTTGATTAACAGAGTGTTCAAGCAGTACTTGGACTTGTTCGTTATCGTCTTTATTGATGATATCCTTATTTACTCTAGGAATGAGGAAGAACATGCGAGTCATTTGAGAGTTGTTCTGCAAACTCTCAAAGATCATCAATTATTTGCAAAATTTAACAAGTGCGAGTTTTGGTTACAATCAGTTGCTTTCCTTAGGCATATTGTGTCTAGCGAAGGAATTCGAGTAGATTCCCAGAAGATAGAAGCAGTGAAACAATGGACCAGACCTATCTCTGCTACAGATATTAGAAGTTTCTTGGGTCTAGCAGGTTATTACAGACGGTTTGTGGAAGGATTTTCATCCATAGCCTCTCCATTGACTAAGTTGACTCAGAAAAAGGTTAAGTTCCAGTGGTCAGATGATTGTGAGAAAAGCTTCGCAGAATTGAAAACTAGGTTGACTACAACTCCTGTATTGACTCTACCAGAGGGTTCAGATGGTTATGTGATCTATTGTGATGCATCCAGAGTCGGCCTAGGTTGTGTGTTGATGCAGTGAGGTAAGGTTATAGCTTATGCTTCTAGATAACTTAAGGTACATGAGAAGAACTACCCAACTCATGACCTCGAGCTAGCAGCAGTGGTGTTTGCACTTAAGATTTGGAGACATTACTTGTATGGTGTTCACGTAGATGTGTTCACAGACCATAAGAGCCTTCAGTATGTGTTCACCCAGAAAGAGTTGAATCTTCGCCAGAGAAGGTGGCTTGAGTTCCTCAAAGATTATGATATGAGTGTGCATTACCATCCGGGTAAGGCGAATGTAGTAGCAGATGCTCTTAGCAGATTATCCATGGGTAGTGTAGCACATGTTGAGGAAGAAAGAAAAGAGCTAGCAAAGGATGTTCACAGACTTGCTCGCCTAGGAGTTCGTCTTATGAGTATATCAGATGGTGGTATAACAGTTCAGAATGGGGCAGAATCTTCTTTGGTAGTAGAGGTTAAGGAAAAGCAAGATAGTGATCCAATCTTGCTTGAGCTTAATGGTGCAGTCCACAATCAGAGAGTGGAGGTTTTCTCCCAAGGGGGAGATGGTGTACTTCGTTATCAAAGTAGATTGTGTGTTCCTGATGTGGGTGAATTGAGACAGTATATTCTCGCAGAAACCCATAATTCCAGATATTCTATTCATCCAGGCGCCACTAAGATGTACCGTGATCTGCGGGAAGTCTACTGGTAGAATGGTATGAAAAGAGATATAGCAGATTTTGTGGCTAAGTGCCCCAATTGCCAGCAAGTCAAGGTAGAACATCAGAAACCAAGAGGTATGACTCAAGAGATTGACATTCCTACTTGGAAGTGGGAAGTGATCAACATGGATTTCATCACAGGTTTACCTCGTACTCGCAGACAGCATGACTCCATTTGGGTGATTGTTGATAGGGTTACTAAGTCTTCTCGCTTTTTAGTGGTCAAGACTACAGATTCAGCAGAAGATTATGCCAAGCTTTACATTAATGAGATTGTGAGGTTGCATGGGGTTCCTTTGTCTATCATCTCAGATAGAGGTCCTCAGTTTACCTCTCATTTCTGGAAGTCATTTCAGAAAGGTCTTGGTACTCAGGTTAACCTTAGCACAACATTTCATCCACAGACGGATGGTCAGGCAGAGCGTACCATTCAGACCTTAGAAGACATGTTGAGAGCTTGTGTGATCGACTTCAAGGGTAGTTGGGATGATCACCTTCCTCTTATTGAGTTCGCCTACAATAATAGTTACCATTCCAGCATTCAGATGGCCCCTTATAACGCATTGTATGGGCGTAGATGTAGATCTCCAGTTGGTTGGTTTGAAGTAGGTGAAGCAACCTTAATAGGACCAGATTCAGTCCTTGATGTTATGGAGAAAGTGCAACTCATTAGAGATAGGCTTAAGACTGCTCAGAGTCGCCAGAAGTCTTATGCAGATGTGAGAAGAAGGGAACTAGAGTTCCAAGTTGATGATTGAGTTTTTCTGAAAGTGTCACCTATGAAGGGGGTGATGAGATTTGGCAAGAAAGGGAAGCTCAGTCCCATTTATGTAGGCCCTTACCGGATCTTGAAAAGGATTGGTAAAGTGGCTTATGAGTTAGAGTTGCCAGCAGACTTAGTAGCAGTGCATCCAGTCTTTCACATTTCTCTTTTGAAGAAGTGTGTGGGTGATCCAGCATCTATAGTGCCATTAGAGACTGTGGTTGTAAAAGATAGCCTTTCTTATGAGGATGTACCAGTTGAGATTCTCGATCGTCAGGTTAGAAGGGTTGAGAAATAAAGAAGTCGCTTCAGTCAAGGTTTTGTGGAGGAGTCAGTCAGCAGAGGGAGCTATTTGGGAAGTAGAAGCAGCCATGAAGTCCAAGTATCCTCACCTATTTCCTTTCGATTCCATTCCAGCTTGAGGTAATAGTTCCTCTTCAGTTTTTCAGTCATTCATGCAAAAATTCAGTTTTAGAATCATGTTCCTTCAGTTTGTACTTGCATTTTCAGCGTATTTGCATGTTCTTGGAACTCAGTTCAGTCAGAAATTCAGTTCTCAGTGTTTAGTGGTAGGGATTGCAGCCCTCTCCCTCCATTTCAGCTAGATTAGTCTTCATTCGAGGACGAATGGTCCCAAGGGGGAGATAATGTAACACCCCGTATTCAAAAACAGACCAAAATGCAAATTTTGAAAAGTTGCAGGTGCAACCCACGGTTGCCATCCACGGATCGTAGGTCAGACCACGGCCCGTGCTGGTGGTCTGTGGTTCACCACTGCAAACCCTCCCCAGCCAAGCTCAGAAAAATTGGCTAAGTCTCGACCCACGGACAGACCCACGGTTCGTAGATCAGACCACGGTCCATGGTCTGTGTCCGTGGATCAAGACCTCCTTACCCAACCTCTGACATGAACTATGGTCGACCAGCACAGATTGTCATTCGATCCACTGTCTGTAGGTCTGACCGTAGATGAGGGATCAACAGCCAGTTAGCTGAAAATTCTGATGGGTCAACTTCAGATGGTCATAACTTTTAGCACAAAAATAATTATGTGTCCTATTACCTATGATATGATAGATAATTGAATTATCTTTCCAACGCCACCGAGTTTGCTAAAATCCGACCTCCGAGTAAAAATTTATGCCCGTTTTAGTGAAGCCCTGTCGGGCAGACTCGATCAACGGACCCGATCTACGGACCATCGATTGAATGACGGCCCGTCAGTCCATTCCGTCGATCACTCCGACAGCAGCTAATTCAGGGGTCTTTTGGTCTTTTCCTATTTTTTTTAACCCCTTAGCTACGTCGTTTAGACCCTAAATCATGAGGTTTTAATCAGTTTAATCCTAGAAACATAACTAGAACTTACCTTAGTCAAAATCATTAATCAAACTTAGAAAATTAGAAGCAAGAGAGGAGAAAAAGGGTTAAGAACCCTAGTTCAAGAACGCAGCAAGGTTCCATCAGTTTCAGCCCCAAAATCGAAAGATTTCTCCGTGGAATTTATCACCAGGTATGTGGGATTTCACTAGTGGGTTCCTTTCGCCCATTAGGTCCCTAGAATTCAGTCAGATTCTTGATTCCATGATTATGAACAGACCTAGGGTTTCTAGAATTACAGCAGATCATTATGAATTAGTTATTTAAGTGTTCCAAATCAGATTATCATGTTATTGCTCTCGTTTATCGCATGAATTTTTAACCCTAGCTATGTATTTCTTTAGTTCTTGAATTACACATGCTAGGTCGATATTTTAGTATTCAGTTTTACATGCCTCAGTTTATGAATGCATCATTATCAAATTAATTGTTGCATTCTCAGTTTGCATGTTCAGTTTCGAGCTATCCAGTATTTACAGAAATTCAGTCATAACCAGTTAGCCACTTAATTCATTGGGAGTAGCATAATACCGAGTTGGACTAGGGTTCAGCGTACCCATATAGTCCCAGAACTACGAGCCATGTAGGTGTAAGTCCCCTCTGTGGGCAACATCAGTTTAGTGATCACGCCAGCATGCCTCTATACCTCTGGCAGGGTATATTGGGTCCTCTCGATGGGGCGTATACATCGGACTCCACATTTAGCTCATGTGGTTTTATGTCGGTTATTAGTAGCTCCCACAGTTCAGTCAGACTCTATTGCATTGACCATATTTCAGTACAGTCAGTATTCAGTCTCAGCATGTTATAAATATTGGTCATTGCATCAGTTAGCTCAGTATTCAGTATTTTCAGTATCTATATCATGTCTAGATTATATCATTGCTCAATATGCTTTGTTCAGTTATGTGTTATTTCAGCTTTACTCTATCCTGCATGCTCAGTACCTTTCAAGTACTGACGCATACGTGTGCTACATCTTCTCGTGATGTAGGTTCAGGTTCTCAGCATCTAGATTACGTTTAGATCAGTTCCCGATCTCCAGTTCAGCAGAATCAGCGGTGAGTGTTCATTCTCCGAGGACAATAGTCATGAGTTTCTTTTCAGTATTTTTAGTCTTTAGTTTCAGTTTTGCTAGATCTAGTTGGGGCATGTCCCAACATTTCTAGTCAGTTTAGAGGCTATTTTCAGACATAGTTAGATTTAACTCAGTATTTTGAGTTTGATATTTCTTTTGTATTAAACTCTCAAATTTGATATATTCAATTATAGTATATGGGTATTCCCATCTTTTTAGATTTATTTATGATTTAGCTTCCGCATCAGTTTATTATCTTTAGGATGCTCATGATCATGCCAGCAGGGTTAGCTTGGGATCACTTGTGGTCCTAGGTCCCGTGTCCGCGTCTCGGGGGTAGCTCGGGGTGTGACATGTTATGTCATAGTGTTCTTTCAAAGCACTTACCTCATTATCATGACCATTTTGATAATTTGCTCCTCTCCTTCCTTAAGGAGTTTTACATTTGGAATCGATTGGTCTATCATGCTTCTGGCATACCATAGACTTTGTCCTTTAAGGACTATTTATTGGAGCATTTGCAGCTTAATTGAAATATTGGGTCAGAAAATACATCTGGCAAATTATTTGCAATATTTTGCAAATGAATTATCTCGTGAACTTCAAGTTCAAAATATTATTTTTTTTAACGAGGATCTAGATAATTCACCCCACACATAATTTTCAGCTACTAAACATATCTCCCCCTAATGTTAGGAATCTAACATTTACCCCCAACCTCATTTGGGGATCCATCTTTGTGTGTGGTGGAGCAATAAAATCATATGTGCACACATCAAATTCTTAGATGTAAATTATTTAGTTCCTAACCCTGAACCAATTGTGATGGGAGAACCTTGTTGGCTTGATGCATACACTTTAAATAAACTCATCTCATATCAAATTTTATTTGAGAGATTTGTTCTCATAATCAATGGTCTAGCTATAATTGGAGGCAGACAATTTCTGCTAAACCAACCAGTATCATCAACATAATTTTATAGTTTGGAACTTTGCTCTTAATTTAACAATTTGAGCAAACAACCTTACAAAAACCAATTTGTAAGTTGATACAAATGCACATGTGACCATACCATAGATGCATCTATTAAATCATAATAGTAAGCGATCCACATGGCAGGTGAACGAGCCCATATTCACCTTTTTATATGTTCCAAATAATTTCAGGGGATACAATCCCAACCTTAGCTAGTACAGTGATCATTTTATCACGAGAACAAGAAACACAAGAGAATTCTTGAAGAATCTTTTATTTCTTCAAACATATAGTCACATGAATTCTCAATTTCTTTTGCATCACATTTGAATCAGAATGGCCAACCGATTATGCCAACTTATATTTATTCTAGTAAACTTCTAGTTTACTTTTGCATGTGATTCCATCATCATGCCCATATTTTTATACAACCAACAACGGAACCGCTTTGGTTGTAGTAATTTGAAGATATTAAATCTTTCCATAATTTATAGTCTCAATATAATATTTTTTTCAATTCCTTCGAAACTTAAAAAGTTTCTTTTGAGACTTACTACAACCTCAATATTATGAACTATTTCATTCCTCCGGATAGTAACAAATTAGCCCTTTCGAAACTCTCAATTAATTTTGTGTACCACCACAAATTTCACAACATCATTCTTATGGTGAGCATCTCATTCAAGGAGAAAATTATTATTATTGTCATGGTTAAATTTATTACATGCAAGACTTATTTCTTGATAACCAATGACAAATTTGTGTTGCCACACAATAACATTTATTTTGGTCATGACCACAACCTTTATAGAAAAGAATTACTTCTTTCTTTTGCCCTCCAATAGTTCATAATAAAACATACCACAATATTTGTGTAGTACTTAAAGTATATGACTAAATGATCATTTATGTCAAAATATTTCTTTTCAATCTCTCAAACCTCCCGTAGAGGTGAGATGTGACATTTATCCAACAATACATGAACATGCTCTTATCCATAAGAACACAAGTCACATTTTCTTTAAGAAATTGAGCATAACCATTTGAACATGCACCATAAGTTTTTATTAGAAACTCATTGTCATGCTTTCACATTTATCAAATATATGTGACTCACCTCAACATCACTTTAAGAGGTCAAATATACCAAATGTACTACCACTTTGTATTCCTTTATTTTGATGGAGGATTTGCAAAACTTTTCAAATTTGGGTTGCACCAACAACAATGTGCCAATAACTTTTCATACTACTTTGATGGATAAAAATTACCTTCACATTTGAAGGACCATCTTAAGAATCCATAATGTTCTTTCTTTTAATTACCACAATGATGACCATCAATATTTTACCATACTCATATTCATGCATTTAACCACTTGTCATTTTGAGACACATTATGTCCTGCTACCACATTCACATAAGAGAATGGAGCAAATCAATTGGGCAAATTTTATGACTTTCAGTCAAAAGTATACAACTTTATGTTAGTTATCACCGTATCACTATAGTGCATTAGGACTTAAACCCAATGTCTTACCCATATAAAGACGCCTTTGGTCATAAATCAATGGGTCTTGAACCCAACTTCTTATTATCATGACGCACCCAGACTTTAACTCGATGTCTTACCCACGTGGTGCGATGAAACTTGAATTCATAGTCTTACCCTCAATCATTTTAAAATAACCACAAAATAAACTTTGTTAGTACAAATAATATATTAATAACTCCACAAGTAAATGTTTAGATGAAGAAAAATAAATAGGTACAAAAGTAACCTATAATGATGATCCAATCAATATGTATATGCCACATAACTCAATAACTTATCTTTTAATAAAACAAGATCATAAAGAACAATTTCTTTACAAATTATTAACTTACAAAATTAACTTTACTTTTTAAATATATAGTGATTAAATTAAAAGTTTGCTCAAAGTAAAAGCAACTTACTGGACTCATATGATTTTGAGATGGTAAGAAAACTAATGATGCATAATCAAAAGTAAAATATAAAATAGATTATATAGTAGTTTACCTTGTTCCCGAGAGAAAATAAAACACAAATATGTTTACCTTCTTTATATTTACTTTGCTTCAATCCTTCAATTGTAGAACAATCGTATTGATAACGTGTTGTAAAACTAAAGCAAAATAAGACAAGAAATATAGAAGATGAAAACAATAGAAATATAGAGACAAGATATGAGAGCATTTCTTATTCTTCAAAGTCTTCAAGTGTATACAATATGAACCCTTATGCCTCTATTTATAGTGTAACATAGAGGCATACAAAAGGTTAGTCATAAACATGACATTAACATGAATATAATGGGGAGGTTATGGAAGTGAAAGGTTACAAGAATAATGGTTATAAAGGTGGAGGTTATGGAGGTTATGGTTATCTTCATAATGGAGGAAAGTATGAAGTAACTTCTTGATGTAGTGGACATCCACAATATATTATTTTATAACATATAATAAAATGTATATTTATAAGAAGTCATGATGTCATTAGTAATTTGATGTGTACTTATCTACTTGATTATATAAAAATTATCATAGAATGACAAAATATGAAAGATATACCAAGAGTTGGATCAATGTTTGTCCCTAACACATGTAGAGGAGTGGAACAGTTTTATAACATTAATATAATTATTATTGTAGTCATCACTAAAAAAATTAATATATGATAATAACTATTCAAAAAATAACACCTTTTTTAATGTGAAAAATTAAGATAGATAATTTTTTCTTTAAATAATTACAAGTTAAATACATATTAATCACAGATGCACATTTATTATAGCATAACTATAAAATAATTTTTCATTATATATGTACACATAAATGAGAATTCTTTCTTCATTCTTTTCATTAAATAATTTATTTATTAGTTAAAAGTTTCAAAAATACTAAAAAGATGGTTTATTTATTTATATATTTATTTTGTGATTGATTTCTAGTATGATAGACCACATCATATATTTTTAGGGGCAATAATATCTAATAGTCATGAGAAATATATCATAGGTGATAATATACCTTTCATCAATGACAAAAATTTAGAATATTAATTAGAAATTGACAAACGGATACACACATGTAAAGGAGTGACATAGTTTTATAACATTAATCTAATTTTATCATTGTAGTCATCACTAAAAAAAATTAATAGATGTTAACTATTCAAAAGACAACTCCTTCTTTAATGTGAAAAATAAGATAGATAATTTTTTATTTAAATAATTATAAGTTAAATATATATTAATCACAAATGCACATTAATTATAGCATAACTATAAAATAACTTTATATTATATATGTACAGATAAATGAGAATTTTTATTTTATTCTTTTCATTAAATAATTTATTTATTAATTAAAAGTTTTAAAAATACTAAAAAGATGGTTTACTTATTTATTTTGTGATTGATGTCTAATATGATAGACCATATAATATATTTTTAGGGGCGACAATATCTAATAACTATGAGAAATGTACCATAGGTAATATTATACGCTTCAACAATGACAAAATAAATTAGAATATTAATTAGAAATTGACAAACAGATACACACAAAAACACAAATAGAAACGTGATACTTTTCATCTTCATTCATTCGCGTGATAACAATGTTAGTAGATATATCAAAATAAAATAACAAAAGAATAGAATAATATTAATTGAAATCAAAACAATACATTAATGAATTTTCAAAATATTTGGAAACCATTCAAACTTTTATACTAATATAACCATCTCTTTTGATGAATCTTCCAAGATAATTAAGCCTTTTTCTTCATTTTGATGAACTTGTACCAAACTAATGTAAACATCTCTATGATGAATCTTTGAAGAATATATCTATGATCTTTATCAAAGTGAAGACCATATCATGACATTATTAAGTACATGAAAGATGAAAGAGATAGAAAGAAAAAGAAAGAATGAAAAAGTGGAAATGAACATTGAACATCTCTAAAGATGATTGTTATTTATAGATTGGGTAAACCATAACAATAGTTAGAAAGAAGTTGAAGAGACATGTTATTTAAGTAGAGAAGATAAATAGATGGAGGTTTTTTTTGTAACTTATTAGACATGATTATAATAGTACATATGATTGAATTTTAAAATTAATAAACAAAATATTTATTGAGAAAATGAAGAAAAAAGCCAAAAGAAGGAGAGAAAAAAAAATAGGAATGGAGGCCATAGAGAGGTGCCACATCACCTCCTCTATGTTTCTCCTTTATATATATTTCTATTCTATTTTATTTATATAGATATATTTTATATTTTATATATTTTATTATATATTATATATTATATATATATATATATATATATATATATATATATATATATTAATTATTATTTATTTATTATTATTATTATTATATATTATAAAAGGGAGTTTAGGCCCAACTATAATATATAATATTCAAGATTGGGACTTTTCTCAATCTTCAATATTATATATTATACTTGTGGGACTTTTAAAAGCTTTTATAATATAGTAGAATATATATATATATATATGTCACAAATGGAAAAGTCCCAATCAAGGAAATGGAAAAGTCCCAATATATCATTTACAAATGACTTAAAAAGCATTAAAAATTACAATAATTACAAATTTAAAATATTTAAAAGCTATATAATAAAATAGGTTGACTCTCAGAATTCTATCAGGCTCACATATATTGGGACAGAAAAAATAGCACATATCATTTTAAAATTACCAAAAAAGTATTATAAATAATAATAATTAACAACTTAAAATATCTTAAAGACTTTTTAAAAGGGTTAATTTTGTGATTTTATCCGTATCACATAAATTAGGACAAAGTGACCAGTAATGTACGTTATTTGAAAGTTACATAAAAATATTATAAATCATAATAATTAATAACTTAAAATATTTTTTTTTAAATGAAAATTTGGATGACTCTCCAAATTTCATTTGTGTCACATAAATTGAGACAACAAAAATAACATATATTGGGTCCATTTTAATTTATTTATCTTATTTTTTTTAGTTTTTTTTATATTTAAAAATTGCGTAAAAATACTATAAATCATGATAATTGACAACATAAAATATGTTTTGAAAAAAATATAAAAATTCCACTGATTCTTGAAATGAATCTATCGTAAAAATACTATAAATCATGATAATTGACAACATAAAATATTTCAAAAATGTTGTATGTGGGTAGTCTTATTATGCCTTAAATAGCGTCAAAGAAAGTATAGGTTTGTGATAAAAAAAACTTATTCCTTTATCCACACAAACAATCGCTTCAAAAACTCGGTTATTAGCCCCAAAACATATCATTTATATTATTGGGCCCGTGCATAGCACGGGCAACACTATCTAGTTTTTTTTTTTTATATAGAAGGGAGAGTTTTCGAACTTTCAACATGGCTGTTTTTTGCCATATTTAGAATCGCTCAAGTGCAATTTGGTCATTGCCCCTTGCAATTAATGTTTAGAATTACGGTTTTTGCTATCTTTTGCTCCTTAAAACTCTTGTATGGCAGTGCTTTATAATTGTACCTTTTCTTCTTTATAGAAAAAAAAAACCAGCCAACATCTCCATAATGACACATATATCCATCTCTATTTAATTTAAGTGGGGCCCACCAACTTTATCATCTCGGCTGACCAATACTATTGTGTATTTCTTTATTTCAATTATCATGTCTCACCTTTTTTAGTTGATTACATATTTAAAAAATAAAAATAAAGTGGATATTAAAATAATTAACAATTTAGTATACTTAAAAATAAATAAATAAATAAATATATATATATATATATATATATATATATATATAAAACTACATAAAAAATACTATATATCGCAATAATAACAATTATTTGACACTTTAAGTTCTATCAATACCATATAAATTAGGATAAAAAGAGTAACATATAATATTTAAATATATTTTAAAATAATATAAGTAATACTATAAATTACGATAATTAACAGCTTAGATATTTAAAAGTTATATAAAAAGTTTGATTGACTCTCTAAATTCTATTGGTACCACATAAAATGGATTAGATGATAAACATATATTGTTTGAAATTGACGAATACAATAATTAACAAAAAAATTGCTCGACTCCAAAAAGTCTATCAATTAATGCCACATAATTGGGACATGGAAAGTAACATATATTATTAAAAAATTAAGTTAAAATGTACTATAAAATACAATAATTAACAACTTAATATATTTAAGAGACATATAAAAAATGGTTAATTTTTGAAATCCTACATGTGCCACATAAATCGGAACAAAGAGAATAATAAATATTATTTTCAAAATTATGTAAAGTACTATAAATCACAATAACTAACAATTTAAAATATTTTTAAAATCATATAAAAATGTCAATAGCTTCTCCAATTTCATAACATCACATAAATTTATTTTATTTTTTTAAAAATAAAATAATATATATATATTGGGCACCGTACTAGCACGGGGTCCTGTATCTAGTATATATAGATGTGTTGGAAAGAATTGAAAAGGGCAAAATCTATGCTTTCTACAACGTGTGGGCATAATGTATTATGGATGGGTCAAGTTATGGTTAATAATGACCAAATGATTTGAGGGTAATTATAGGTCAATACATGGATAATTAATTGTTGAGGAATAATTTATATGAATATAACTTGTATCAATTTGAGTTCGGAAAAGTTTTGGTTTTCCCGTAAACTAAAATGTTATGTCCATAATTTGGGTTTTTAGTGTTTGTCCATTCCTTCTTATAATTATCACATATAATTCAAGTATTGATATATTGATATATGCAATTAAATATTAGGCGTATTGTATTTTGTGAATACCATTAGACTTGTTATATTTGAAGGAATTGAGATTTAACCCTAGACTTAAGATTTAGGAACTTGATTATAGATTTGGGGTAAGTATTTGGGTCTAAGCTAGACACATAGTAATATGGGTGTTGTTAGTTTCAAAATCTTATTGTGATTATTTATTTGAATAGATTGCATTGATTTGGAAGCCCAGCAAAAGGGGAAGACTCAAGTCCCAAAGTGATTGCTCGATTATTTGAGGCAAGTGAACTTCTCAGCCCTTGTTAAGTGTATAGAATCGTGTATTTCCTTGTGGTATGTGTTGGGGAGTAATGAGACTTGGTGATGTGTTGACTTGTTCATATTGAATGATCCTAATGAGGAAAAGGGGGTAGTAAAAGGCAACTTGATTGTATATTGATATTTGATGTGTTAGGAATGATATGAAAGGTTTGTTGATGTTGTATCATGATTGTGTTGTTGTGAATTATGCATTCATATGAAAATGGTCATCTCCTCATTATTTGTGAACATGTCATTTGCATTGGTTCTGAGACATGGTTGTGACAAGTGTTATATGAATTGAGGAAGGATAAGAAGTTAAAGAGGAAGTACCATTTTGAGGGACATGTCGCGCACCGCGACAAATATTATATTTGGATGGACGTATCATGTGTCGCATACCAAGATGGATTCTATTATTGAGGAAGTCTGGCACGCCACAACAGATTCTATTATTGAGGGACGTGTCACATGCCGCGACAAATGCATGAACAAATATGTCCCCCACGGATCCCGGACTGAGAGACAGCGGGTGTGTACCGTTAGGATAGACATGCATCACTACACTTGACATTGCATTGCATTACATTTCATTACATTGCACATCTTTATTATTTGTGAACTTACAAATACTTTTCTCTGGAACTTGTGATTGGTGAACTTGATCTTGTGTGTTGCTGATGTGTTTAGAAGTTTGCTTCTTGAGTATCGTGTGATTTGATACTGACCCCTTGTTTCTACAGTTGTGTATGTTACGAGCTCGAATCTTCGTGATACCCTTTCTTCTGTTCTTGTCTAAGGCTTCCAGTGGAGAGTTGTGAGGTATCTGTTTGTCATCATAGCAGACCTTCTTACTCCTATTTATGATTTTGTTATGCTATAGAGACAATATCATTTGATACTTGTGTTTTCCTTTCAAATCTCTCGTAATACATTAGAAGCTTTTTTGATCAACTTTTGGGGATTTAGTTAAGTTGACTTGTTATCCGCATTAGTATTTACTATTAAACTTCTAATTTTATTTTATTTCTGCATTTTATTGTAATGGTTGAGTTTGAGGCTGACTTGTCTTGGTGGGATAAGACGAGTGCAATCACATGCATTTTTGGGTCGTGACATATCCTGGAGGGTAGAAGTCAAGAGTTATACTGTTGGATTGGTGTAGATTATACGACAACGAGCTTGAATCTCCTTAAAGAGAGTAAGATATCGTCTCCTCGGCCTGAATGATGATTTATACATTTTTTGTTCATTTTAATTTCAACTGAAATTTATTGAATTTGTGGTATATACACCAATACAATATTTTTTTAGGAAACATCAAACAATTTTCTACCATCCACAAACCTCACGTTGGGATTACATTTTTAGCAGGTCGGTTCATTAAATGGTTTAAATGATTATTTTTAAAAAAATATTGATTTAAAAAATAAAATAAAATTATAACAACAAGTTTAAATTAAAAATTAATTAAATAGCTTAAATGTCTTTGTAAGTAAAATACTCATAGTTGAGTAACTTTGTAAGTAAAACACTCATAATTGAGTGACTTTTGAGTTATAATTCAAAGTTGAGTGACTTTTTGAGAAAATAAGTCATAGTTGAGTGACTTTCTGAGAAAAGAATTCATAATTGAGTGACTTTTGAGTTAACATTCAAAGTTGAGTGACTTTTTGAGATAATAGTGCATAGTTGAGTGACCATTTGAGATATTAACTCTAAAAAGCGTACATAATGTAAATATACCAGCACAATATATTGTGTTATATTATACAACAAATTATTACATGATCAACCATACATATAAAACTCAATGCCGTTTTATTCATACGATTTTTTTTAGCAAGGTTTAGAGTAGCAAGACTATTACTATTATAGATCTTGCCACTACGTACAACGGTTCTATAATATTACATGATGATTTGTTGTGATGCAATTGGCTAATCGATCACTTATTCATGGCCTTCACATGAAGAGTTGTATCCATCACTAGGGGGTTTATAATTGTAATGTGGAGGGTTATATTTGCCACCTGGAGATTTGTATTCGTCACTAGGACGTTTATATTTGTCACCTGGAGGTTTGTATTCATCGCTAGGGGGTTTATATTTGTCATATGGGGGGTAATGTTTGTCACCTGGAGATTTGTCTTCGTTAGTAGGGGGTTTATATTTGTCATGTGGAGGGTTATATTTGTCACCTGGAGGTTTGTATTCGTCACTAGGAGGTTTATATTTGTCATGTGGAGGGTTATATTTGTCACCTGGAGGTTTGTATTCGTCACTAGGAGGTTTATATTTGTCATGTGGAGGGTTATATTTGTCACCTGGAGGTTTGTATTCGTCACTAGGAGGTTTATATTTGTCACCTGGAGGTTTGTATTCATCACTAGGAGATTTATATTTGTCATGTGAGGGGTTATATTTGTCACCTGGAGATTTGTATTCATCACTAGGGGGTTTATATTTGTCATGTGGAGGGTTATATTTGTCACCTGGAGGTTTGTATTCATCTCTAGGAGGTTTATATTTGTCATGTGGGGGGCTACATTTGTCACCTGGAGGTTTATATTCATCACTAGGGGGTTTATATTTGTCATGTGCACCTGGAGGTTTGTATTCATCATTAGGGGGTTTATATTTGTCATGTGCACCTAGAGATTTGTATTCATCACTAGGGGGTTTATAACATAGAGGTTTATACTCATCACTAGGGTATTTATATTTGCCATGTGGGGGATTATATTCGCCACACCGAGGTTTATATTTGTCATGTGGGTGGTTGTATTCACCACTTGGAGGGTTGTATTCACTATGTGGGGGTTTATTTCCACCACTTGGAAGCTTATATCCATTGTTATATTCACCACCAAGAGATTTATATCTATTGTTATAATCGTCATGTGAGGGTTTATATCCACTACCCGGGGAATTATATCCACCACGTGGAGGATAACATCCTTCACCAGAAAATTTATATCCATTATTATATTCATCATATTTATCTTCGGGATATCCATCAATGTCATTATATCCATCATCGTGTACATCATCCGATTTCATTGCTACAAATATTAAATGTGAAATTTATAAACTAGCATATAACATTGAATAAATGTCAAATACTTAGATAAGAAATCCAATATTTCAAATAGATAATTAATAAAAGGAAAAAAGAAAAACAATAAACTTACAGGTCTCAGCCAACTCCCTAGCTACAACCTCATAGCTTATTATTGCAAAAGTAACCAAAAAAATGCCAAGAAACAAAAATGCCTTGGAACCCATCATTTTTTTTTTCTTTTTCAAAACTTAGTTATTTTAATTAAAGGATGAAGAAATTGATACAACATTGGGTTATATTTATACTAAAAGAATTCAATGTATTAGAAATTGATAAACGGTCACTTATCACTTATCTTGCCCAACCACTACACATCGATTATATTTCCACTATTTCAATTTATTTGTATTATATTTTCAATTTGTTTTAAAAAAGAAGATAGTATAGGACCACAATATTTATCTGTATTTTGTGATGTACACTAAATAAAATAATTGTTTATAGTTAAAAAATAAAATAAGCATATATTATCAAAATATTTTTTTATGATGGGAGAGTGAATCTCATACAAAAGATGAATTATGTTTAAAAAATATATAATTTCAGTACTTTACTAAAATCTCTAAGAGTAATAAATAACTAAAAGTTATTATTATATTTATCATAATGTAATTTTTGTACATATTTTTTTTACACTTAATTTGTTTTTCTTAAACTTTTTTTTTTTGGGTGGAAATTTGAATAAACACAAACTACTGCTCTAATACTAATAAAAGAGCTTCTTAAATCTTACTTAAACATAAACTGCTATAAGCCTATAGCTATACAAAGAAATTTTTTAAAACACGTTTTGAAATACGTAAATTTTAAAAGTTTTCCCAAGTAGGTTCTAATTGCTCAAACAATTTTTATTGCGTTAGTTTTCTACTTCATATATTTGAAGTATATATATATTGCTATCATTTTTGGTGGTAGGTGATCGATAAGTATCGTCTATTTTTAATTCATAGGTTTCAAATTTGAAATATTTGAGAAAAAAATTACTTTTGATAGAGAACACTATAATCCTAAAGTAGACCATTCCTGTTAGAGTGGCTAAAGTAGAATTGAGACGTCGGATTTATCTTGAATTTAATACTTTTGATGTGAAAGCATAAATTTTATAAATAAAAATTTATAAAAATTGCAACAAATGATATATATATATATATATATACACTTTAGCCGGATTTAAATGAAAATGAGAGTGTCGAACTAATATGGGTAATAATAAAAGCCATAACCATTCCTCTTATAATATATATATTTTTTTTTCTTGGAAAAGGGTCTGATATACATCTCAATTCTATCATTTAGAGCTGATATATCACTCGTTATGAAAGTGACTCACATATACCCAGTGGCGGACCCAGGATTTTCGTTCAGGGGGTTCGAAAAATAAAAGCATAAACATGTAAATAAGCCTTTAGAAATGGGATCCTTGAATTCTTTTGGGTTTAAAAGCACACTTTTAGCATGTTTTTTAAAAAACTCAAAAAAAAACTTGAAAAACAGAACTGAAAATTAAAAAAATTGGAACTAAAAAAGAAAAAAAAATAAAACGCTGTCACAGGGAATCGAACTGGGGACGTGATGGTTAATTTCAAGGGGACTTGCCACTGAGCCATCAATTTCTCTTTGTCATTGAGGGGGTTCAAAATATATATATCTACAAAAATACAGAAAATTTACCTTATATATACAGTGTAATTTTTTGCCGAGGGGGTTCGGGTGAACCCCTGGAACCAACGTGGGTCCGCCCCTGCATATACCCCAATGTTATACAAATGACTCACATATACTCTTTTCCTCTAACGAAAGAGAAAAAAAAATAATTTTAATTTAATTTTTTGAAACAAATATCATCCATATGGGGTATATTAGATCCTCCTAGCTCACACGTATTTTTGTTTTTTTGACTTTTATGTTTCAATGACTAATTTAAATTTATTATTTTGATGACAAAATTTATACACCCAACTTGTTTACCACCTTATCATGTCATCAACGTATTCATTTTTCTTTTTTCCAGCGTAGATTGGACATCCACAATAAGTGAATGGAAATTCCTTGTCCATAAATCCAGTACTATTTTTCATTCTGTTTATTCTGCTAGCTGATGCCTTAGGAGCTGTCAAGAAGAACTTTAATCTTTGTTCACCAGTTGTCTTGAGCTTTTCTCATAATTTCTAATTTGCTTCATCACCATCTTGATAGTTTTGGTCCTTCCACTACAAAAGATCACAATATCGTCTGCATAAGTCAAACGATTAATTAGTAGTCCATTTTGAGACATAGTAAACGGGATTATAAACTTTTCATAAGAAATACTCCATCTGTTTAAGAAAGAATGACCTAGTTTTCTTTTTAGTCTCTTTCAAAAAGAATGACCCCTTTCTTTTTTGGCAACACTTTAACTTTAACTTTCCACGTAATATGTTTGAAGCCACAACATTAAAGGGCATTTTGATACATTTGACATAACTTTATTTTAGAACCACAGGATTAAAAAGTCCTCTCTTTTCTTACATTTCGTTCCAAGTCAAACTAGGTCTTTTTTTTTTTTTAAACGGAGGGAGTAAGTTGTTTAGATATTTAGTTAAAACTTCCGCAACCAATATAAATAGAGATGGTGATATATAAGGGATTTCCTTGTTTCGGTCCTTGTGAAGAAGTAAAGAATATCCCATCCTAGATCCATTGATAATATACCAAACACCTAATATTCACTTTGTCCCAATTTATGTGACTTACTTTCCTTTTTAGTCAGTCTCAAAAAAAATGACACAATTCTATATTAAGTAACAGTTTAACTATAAAATGTATTTTTTACCCTTAATGAAATGATTTACATCCACACTGTTAAGTGGAAATAAGTTAAGTATTTTGAAGAATGACAAAGTTGCATAGAACAGTTTGTGTTTACATGTTTCAAGTTCATCTAATCAGACTGGGAGAAGGATTTGGAAATCGAGTAGGTTTGCACAATAAAGAAGGAGTTCTTCACGAAGCAGGAATACTACGCGTGAGCTTCTAAGTTCCAAGCAGAAGAGGAAGCAGAGCACAAGTAGGAGTCCAAGTTGAAATAGGTTTTGGATTCAAGTCCAAATATATAAATAGGGCAATAACTTCTTCAAGGAAGTTTGCGCACTTACATAGAGAGTCAATCAAAACGTTGGCAAAGAGAGTTTGAAAGAGTTTTGTAATTTGTTTGGGAGTGCTGCGAGTTTGTGGAAAAAAGTTGTACGATTGTAGTTAAGAGTTTTTTCATTACAATCGAGTTGTGTGTGTAGGAACGTCTAACATGTATGAGAAATTTGGAAGACAGTAGAAGACTTGAACCTGGGGTTTTTGGCCTTGGATAGTTAGGAATTAGATTTTATAATTCCTTAGATTACATAGGTGTGTAATCATTGTGGTGTTTGGAGTTGAGATAAATAATACAAAGTTGTGAATTAATTGTTATTCTACAAAATTGTTTACTTCAACTAGAAAACAGTAAAGAACAAGTAGTAAGTACGTGTTCCTTTACCGAATTAAGGAGGTCATAATTTCAACAAGTGGTATCAGAGCATGTTATCTTAATCAAGAGTCTAATAACTCAAGATAAAGATCATTATGAGTTCTGCACCTCCTCTTGGACATGGTCAAGGTCAACACATCAACAGACCACCATTATTCAATGGTCAATACTATTCATGGTGGAAAACAAAGATGGAGGATTTCATCCAAGCTGAAGATTATGAATTTTGGGTTAGAATCATTGATGGGCCTTTAACCCCTACTGTTAAGGATAGTGAAGGAAATAATGTTCCAAAACCTAAGGAACAATACGGTGAAGCTGACTACAAGATGTTGGGAAAAAATGCGAAGGCAAAATGTATTCTTGTATGTGGACAGGACCTGATGAGTTCAATCGAATCTCAAGTTGTACCTCCGCGAAACAAATATGGGATACTCTACAGAATGCTCATGAAGGTACAACTCAAGTTCGAAAATTTAGAATTGCTAGGTTATGCTCTGAATACGAAGCCTTCAAGATGAAATCTGGAGAACCACTTCAAGACATGATCACCAGATTCACTACTATAGTAAACGAATTGATCTCCTTGGGAAAAGTATACACCATTGAGGAACAAGTAGACAAAGTGCTTAGGACTTTGCCTAGATCATGGAAAATAAAAATTACTGCAATCAGAAAAGCCAAGGATTTAACCAATATGACTTTAGATGAATTAGTAGGAAATCTCAAAACATATGAGATGAATGTTGACAAAACAAGTGAGGGAAACAACGAAAAAAATCTTGGACTCAAAGCAACTGAAAGTGATGAATTAGATATAGATGATGAAGATTTGGCACTAATTAGCAGAAACTTCAAGAAACTCTTCAAAAAGGGGCATGAATTTTGGTAAAAAGGCATCACCCACCAAAGAGAAGACTACAGAGAAACCACAAAGTGGAGGGTGTTTCAAGTGTGGTAAAACTGATCATTAAGGATTGTCCTGTGTGGGAAGTAGAATGGAGAAAAGAAAGGGTTAAAAAGGAGAAGAGGGAACTCTCAAGCAAAAGAAAAAACAAAGAGAAGGAACAAGCGATGTATGCAGCTTGGGGAATAGGTTCAGACATGTATAAATAAGATGCTGATGGCATTGCCTTGATGGCCATAGAAGAATCTGAATACTACTCAGACATATAAGAAATGGAGAAAAAAAAGTAAGAGAAACCAAGCAACATTGGTACATGGACAGTGTTTTTTCAAGACACATGACTGCAGATACATTACAATTTCTCTTACTTGAAGAAGGAAGAGGTGGAATGGTTGCTTTTGTTGGTGGAAAAAAGGGTCAAATCAAAGGTATCAGAAAGATAGGAAGATCAGATGAACAGTCAATAGACAAAGTATATCATGTAGAAGGGTTAAAACACAACCTGCTAAGTATATCTCAACTATGTGACAAAGGGACTGAGGTAATTTTTTCATCAACTGATGTTAAAGTTATTAATCTCAAAACAAAGAAGGTTGTGTTAACAGGTAAACGAGATAAACATGTATACACAGTTGACACCTCAAGGATCTCTGATGAAAACTTAGTATGCTTAAGTGTGATGGAAAAGGATCCTTGGCTATGGCAAAAACGTCTAGGCCACGCCAGCCATGTACAACTAAACAAACTTATCTCTAACGAATTGGTTGTAGGACTTCCTAAAACTAAGTTCAAAGAGGAAAAAGTTTGTGAGGCGTGTACTCTAGGAAAACAAGTTAAATCATCCTTTCAACCCAAACAGGCTATAAACTCAACTAGATCTCTTGAACTGATACACATGGATTTATGTGGACCTATGAGGGTTAAAAGCAGAGGGGAAAAAAGATATGTGTTCGCTCTGGTTGATAATTACTCCAGGTATACTTGGACACTATTTCTAGCTTCTAAAGATAATGCATTTGAGGCCTTTTTCTTCCTTATAAGAAAACTCCAAAATAAGTTTAAAAAACAATTAATCTTAATTAGGTCTGATCATGGTACTAAATTTGAAAACTCAAAATTTTCTCAGTATTGTGACCTTCATGGAGTTGAACACAATTTCTCTGCTCCTAGAAACCCACAACAAAATGGTGTAGTTGAAAGAAAAAATAGAACCCTCGAAGAAATGGCTAGAATAATGATGATTGCTAACAAAATCACTAATCAATTCTGGGCTGAAGCCATCAATGCTACATGGAGTTGATCACAATTTCTCTGCTCTTAGAACCCAACAACATAATGGTGTAGTTGAAAGAAAAAATAGAACCCTCCAAGAAATGGCTAGAATAATGATGATTGCTAACAAAATCACTAATCAATTCTGGGCTGAAGCCATCAATGTTGCATGCTACACTATAAATAGATGTATGTTTTGACCCTTGCTAGATAAAACCCCGTATGAACTATTAAAAGGCAGAAAACCTAACATCTCACATCTAAGAATATTTGGATGTAAATGTTTCATTCACAATAATGGAAAGAATCTGTTAGGTAAATTTGATGCAAGGAGCGATGAAGGGATTTTTCTAGGCTACTCCACACATAGCAAAGCCTATAGAATACTAAACAAATGAACCATATGTGTGGAAAAGAGTGTTCATATTGTATTTGATGAGTATAATACTATGCCTAACCAGAACCTGTAGGAAGATGATGAAATTTCAGAAGGAACCACTGATAATGCTAAGGAACAAGAAAAAGGACCAGGTCCTCCCCACGAAGATAATGAAATCATCATCCACTCTCATAACAACGAAGATGAGAACATAGAGAGGGTACCTGAAGGAGAATAAACAGAATTGAATGATGGTCAAGATACATGAAACCAAATTTGGTCTTAAAAGATTACAAATACCAAGGATCACATCATTTGGACAACATACTCACTGACCTTACTTCTGGAATAACCACCAAATCAGGGCTGAAAAATCATTGTGCATTTAATGCATTCCTATCCATGGTGGAGCCAAAGAAAATCAATGAGGCCCTCGAGGATGCAGACTGGATCATAGCTATGAAAGAGGAATTGAACCAATTCGAAAGAAATAAAGTTTGGAATCTTGTACCTAAACCATCAAACAGAACTATAATTGGAACAAAGTGGGTGTTTAGAAACAAGTTAGATGAACATGGTACAATAACCAGAAACAAGGCTCGTCTAGTAGTTCAAGGGTACAATCAAGAAGAAAGGATAGATTATGATGAAACTTTCACACCTGTGGCAAGGTTGGAGGCAATTAGATTACTCATAGTATTTGCAGCTCACATGTAATTCACTTTGTATCAGATGGACGTAAAAAGTGCATTCCTCAACGGGTTACTAAAGGAAGAAGTGTTTGTTAAACACCCCCTGGCTTTGAGAACAATGACTATCTTGACTATCTACAAACTTGGAAAGGTTCTATATGGGTTAAAGCAAGCTCCAAGGACATGGTATGATAAATTGTCAAAATTTCTCCGTCATGGATATTCAAGAGGTAAAATTGACAACATACTGTTTCTCAGAAACAAAGGAAAGGATTCATTGATTGTACATGTATGTGTTGATGACATAATTTTTGGAGCCACAAACAAGGCACTCACTAACGAATTTCCCAATCTTATAAGCAACGAGTTTGAGATGAGCATGATTGGAAAATTGAAGTACTTTCTGGGGCTCCAAATAAAGCAAACACCTACAGGTACATTAATTCACCAGCAAAAGTATATTAAGGAACTGCTCAAAAGATTCAAAATGGAAGATGCTAAACAAATAAATACCCTAATAGCTACAACCACAAAATTAGACCTCGAAGGAACAGGTTCTGTTGTGGAAGAAAAACTATATCGAGGTATGATCGGGTCACTTTTGTATCTTACAGACAGCAGGCCTGATATTGTGTTTAGTGTAGGATTATGTGCTCAATTCCAAACCAACCCCAAAGAATCTTATCTCCAAGTAGTTCAAAGAATTCTTAGATACTTGTAAGGAACCACTCATTTAGGACTATGGTATCCAAAAGGGAATAACTTTGGATTAGTAGGGTATGATGATGCAATTATGCTGGTTATCTAGCGGACAGAAAAAGTACCACAGGTATGGCTCACTTTCTAGGATCATGTTTAATCTCTTGGGGATCAAATAAACAAAACTCGATTGCATTATCCACCGTCGAAGCTGAATATGTAGCAACAACCTCATGTTGTGCTCAACTATTATGGATTAAACAACATCTCAGTGATTTTGGTCTTAGTATTATGTGTGTCCCATCTTTTGTGATAACACAAGTGCAATCAACATTGTAAAAAATCCTATACAACATAAGAGAACAAAACACATCGATATTCGTCATCACTTTCTAAGAGACAACGTAGAAAATGGGCTAATTTCCATGAATTTTTGTGCCACTGAACAACAAATTGCTGACACTATCACCAAGACATTAGCAAGGGAACACTTTGAAAGAAGCAGGTTGGAATTAGGGATGATAAAGATCGCCTAAGTATCTATGCTCAAGTAGTAAACTATGGTCCTCAAGTACATGCTATTAATAAAGCTTTTAACATTCATAATGAACTGTAACTAAAAGAATTCACTTTTCTCAGGTAATTAGGGACTCAAGGATTAGGACGTCAAAAAATCATCATCGTACGATTACAGGTTTGCTCACTATACTTATTTAAAAAGGACCAAAATATTATGACTTGTGCACACTACCCAAAATATAGAAAGATATGATTCAAAAAATGCCAAAAATCAAATCAATCTGACCTCACCATCAAATCAACTTGTTTCTCTTCTCCAAAAACCCTTCCACTCCTTAGTAACCATTCTCAAATTAAGTTCCATACCTCTTCATCCTCCACAAAAACCCTTTTTCTTATTATCACCCTCGTTCCCAAATCATTCCCAAATCGTCACAAACCATTCCCTAATCATGCTATCACCGTCTAAAAATGACGATCTTACTATCATACCCTTTGAGAATCAAGAAAGTCTGTTCATCCTACCCGATGTAATGTTTGTTGACTCATTTGGTGTAACACATCCTGCCTATCCTCTCATGGAGGAAGCTGAAACTCAGAGGAGAAGAAAGAAACCAGAACATGGAGCCTGACTCTGGTGGTATTGAAAATACAGATTCTTATTGTCAGGGGGAACAAAAATCATCAAAGGAAAAGGGTCATATCTCATATGATGATGACGATGATATTCCATTGGTCTACTTGATTTCTAAGAAGCTTCGTTCACGACTTTGCACAGAGTTATGTCAACCCCTTGCTATGATTGTTCCCAAGTCTCAAGGGTGAGGAAATTGCTGCTCTTAAGGTCTCTCACTCAGCTGCTATGGATCAGTTGCATATTAGCTACGGGCATGGGAATGCTGGACTGGTCGAAGAAAACTCTAGACTCAAGGAAGAGCTTGCTACGACTTAAGCAACACTGGAGACTGAAAGAACCTCTAACTCTGCCCATCTGAAGTATATTGTTGATCTGTTAGCCAAGGGTTCTCCGTCCTCATCCTCTTGTGTGCCACCCTCTGTTTAAAAACACTCCAGCTTACATATACCTTGTTATGTGTTTTGGTGGTTCTTTTTAAAGACGATAATTTGCATTTCTGAATTTTGCAGATAATGGTTTTTGTTGCTTAATTTTTTTGTGTAACTAATGACTAAGTTGGTGGTTTTTTTCTTTGTTATGGTTTATTATGTTGTTTTTGCTTACTATGGTGTGTATAGGTCCTTCTCAGTTTTTTGTCTGATGTCGAAAGGGGAAGCTTGCTTGCATACACATGTTACGCATACATGTTTCGATTTGCTGTGATGCCTACTAATATCCAAAAGTTCAATGCAATACAGATTCAATACAAAGCTTGAATAATTTGCCATCGTCAAAAAGGGGGAATTTGTTAAGTGGAAATAAGTTAAGTATTTTGAAGAATGACAAAGTTGCATATAACAGGTTGTGTTTACATGTTTCAAGTTCATCTAATCAGACTGGGAGAAGGATTTGGAAATCGAGTAGGTTTGCGCAATAAAGAAGGAGTTCTACACGAAGCAGGAATACTACATGTGAACTTCTAAGTTCCAAGCGGAAGAGGAAGCAGAGCACAAGTAGGAGTCCAAGTTGAAATAGGTTTTGGATTCAAGTCCAAATCTATAAAGAGGGCAATAACTTCTTCAAGGAAGGTTGTGCACTTCCATAGAGAGTCAATCAAAACGATGTCAAAGAGAGTTTGAGAGAGTTTTGTAATTTTCTTGGGAGTGCTGCGAGTTTGTGGAAAAAAGTTGTATGATTGTAGTTAAGAGTTTTTTCATTACAATCGAGTTGTGTGTGTAGGATACGTCTAACAAGTTTGAGAAATTTGGAAGACGGTAGAAGACTTGAACCTGGGGGTTTTGGCCTTGGGTAGTTAGGAATTAGAGTTTATAATTCCTTATATTACATAGGCGTGTAATCATTGTGGTGTTTGGAGTTGAGATAAATAATACAAAGTTGTGAACTAATTGTTATTCTACAAAATTGCTTACTTCAACAAGTAAACAGTAAAGAACAAGTAGTAAGTACGCGTTCCTTTACCGAATTAAGGAGGTCATAATTTCAACACACACAAATTTCTATCATTCATTTTGGATCACAAGTTTTAAAAGTCTTCCTTTCTTTCTTAAACTACTTCACATAAAATGGGACGGAGGGAGTATAAGATTCATAATTAAGTTAGTCAATTGATCAAAGAATCCAAATTTCTCTAGGACTGAAATAACAAAGAATCAAGACATTCTATCATAAGCTTTAGCCATGTCCAACTTCATTACTATATTACAACCTTTATTAAGTTGAGATATAGAGTGAACAATTTCTTGAGCTAACTGAACATCTACCTATCCTTGACAAAGCCCAACTGATTCTCAGAGATAAGTCTAGGTAACAACGAGTTAAATTTAAAAGCAAAGATTTTAGAAATGGTCTTGTTGGTGAAATTAGACAAGCTAATAGGTCTATATTGAGCAAAACAATTTCCTAAAAGATATTGATGACATATTCAGTAATATCTTATTTTATGATATCCTATATATATTAACAATTATGGAAGAAAGTGCCATAATCTGCCCAACATTTTTGCTCTACCTGTTTGCTTTTGTTTCCTGTAGAATTGAACGGAGTATCAACATGTCAACATTGGTTAATAGTGTCCTACAAGCTTACATTTTACAATGTCGACAAAACTTAGAAACGTTCTCGTATTCAAATTTTTGAGTAAAACCTTTCAACGGATTATATTAGATTCGTGTTTAAGATTAAACCCAAATCGAATTTAGTTTTGGCTTAGTAAGATTAACCTCCACCCTAACTTTATTCATGCTTGGTCTAGTTTTATTATTTGTAGAGAAATCCATAGAAAGAGGAGTACCGAGGGGCTTTAGTTCCAAGTATGACAATGGAACGGCAAACCTGGTAGCAAGGGCGGATCTAGATGCAGCCAGGGGTTGGGGTTCACTCAAACTCCCTTTGTCGAAAAATCACACTATATATAAGGTCAAATTCCAATTTTATGAATATATATATATATATAAATATATATATATATATATATACTAGTAAAGGCAGGCCGGGCGTTGCCCGGGCCCAACACGAGCATCTGTGGCGCAAATATGTATGATAGTCGGATAAGTTTTTGGAAGTAAGACTGATCAAATTTATGAGGGGCAGATCTTCAGGAGAACTATTAGGAGAAACAAACATCAGTGCAAAGCAAATTTAGTGAAGACAGAATCAAACATTTGAATCAATGCGTAAATCTTTTCAGAGAATGAGCAGTCAGATCAGCTGCGCCTAAAATTATTAGCCGTATAAATAGCAAGGAGTTTTGCATTTTCTAAAGCACCTATTGGTTCTAGATGAGGAAGTTGAAAATGAGTTCCAAAATTCTCAGCGCCATATCCTTGAGTCAAAATTGTTCTTTTTTGACGAACAATTCCTCTATTGATATGTTGCTAGTATACCTAGATTTTCAACAAGATACGCATTATGAATGGATAGGTTGAGGCAATCAACTATATCTCAATCGTAATTCTAATATAACAGAAATAAAGCATAACAAGAAAGTAGCAGGTATATTCGGAGCTTCGGCAGAAGGACATAACCAAAAATCATCTTTCTGATACATCCCTCCTACTATGAACCATGTTGATAGTTATGTATCCGACAATAGAGGAATGTATCCGATGCAACAACAGAGTAGAGACCAATATATCGAACAACAGAGGAATGTATCCGACGTAACAAAATCAATATAGACCAATGTATCCCAGAACAAATGAATGTATCTGACACAACAACAAAGTAGAGACGAATGTATTCGACAGTAGAGGAATATATCCGAGTTCTGACACAACAAAATCTTGAGTAATGTATCATTTGCAATGTATCGAACAACTAAAAAATGTATCCGAGGGCAATGAAAAATTCAAAATTTTTATAATTAGGGAAACTTTTGAGATAGTACGTAATTAGCGTTCAAAATTTATGAAATTTCTCTATTGTAGTGCAATCAATTAAGTATAACAAAACATCACAATCACTAGGGAACAAGAATCCTAATTTGTCAAAAAGTATTAATTAAAAAGAAATGATGTTTAGTCGAAAGGGAGTGATATTATATTAATTACGTAGGTGCAACAAACATGATATTTTAAATATAAGAAAATATCTTGCCGCAATGTATTTTTCCACATCTTAGTCTTGATGTCTAAATCACTAAAGCAATTATTAAAACAGCTGGCAACAAGTTATACTATCTAACTTTGGCATTTATGCAGTGTTATAAACCGAAAATCAACCATCTGTGTGATTGTACAGATCCCTTATTTGGTAATTTTTTTTAATAATGAATTACCAAGAGTAAAGAAATAAAACAAGAAATGAAATTTTAAAGAAATCGAGCTAACAGGTAATTTTCTCTTTAAAGTAATCCAGATAACATCACTCATGATGGTTACCATTATTTCCTAACCATGGTGGATGACTATAGTAGGTCCACCTGGACACAATTGCTCAAATGCAAAAGTAATGCCCTGCAAACTATCAAAGCTTTTACATCCTTCATAGAAAATCAATTCCAAACTTTTTCAAGATAGATATATATAGATATACATATACATACATGATTTTTTTCGAAGTTAAATATATGACCAAAAAAAGTCATTGACTTGGAAAATTGATGGGTGAGCTAAATTTGGCTACCCAAAGAGTTCACATATCCAGAGATGTTGTCTTCCATAAAAAGATTTTTCCTTTTGTCATTGCTCTTGATGGGATTTCTCAAACGGAAAATGTAGCCTCTTTCTTCAATTGCCTTGGCAGTGAAGTATGACTGCTAACTGGACAAATATGTAATGTTGAAAGATGGCAAATGCTATCAAAAATTTCCCAAAAAAAAAAGTAGCATAGGACCAGTCATCAAAAAGAGACAAGACCACTAAAACAATGAATGGATAAAAAGTGTTGCCAAGACAAGAGAAAGGAGAAGACTTCTTATTAACTTGACCTATAGTAACGTACAAGAAGGGCTGATTATATTGAAGTTTAAAGCTACCTAAAACATGACAAGTGATTATTCTTTAGGGCTAACAAGCAAGTAGTCATTAGAATATACTATCATGCCTTGGGTCTATACAAGTAAATGAGGGTTTGAGGAGGATGTCACTCACTATATTTGTGCAGTAAAAAAAAAATTAATTTGATTTTCAGTTTTACTTATCATTTTTACTTCCATTGCTTCTCTTCTTGAACTATTTTGCACTGATTTTCCTCGAGTCCAAGGTCCATCAAATTCAGCTTCTCTACCTCTAACCCTCCCTACACCAATATGTTGTTGTAAACATATTTTGAACATATAATCATAGGAATTCTTCTCTGACTTCAAGAGAGCAAAAGACATAGGTACTACCCTTATCCTAAAAAAATCAACTAAAAACATGATCTCCCTACTCATCCATTACCACGAAGCTACTACATCATCCAACATAGATTAAAAAAAAACAATATAAATATGTGATGTTTGTACCAAAATTATGTAGAAAACACAGAGGATCAAACTTTTCTATTCCCCTGTCAAGATCAAAAAACAAAATAAGAAAAAGAGAGTGGGTATTTGGTAGATACCCAATTCCAAGTAGAGCCTAGGTGGGTTTGGGTATTATTGGCTTCATTATTGAGGTCGTCAGATGTGAGCTTCTTTGGAAGAGGTAAAGGTGCAGCATCTTGCGTCGTTTGTCTAACCCAATAGGTATAAGACGGCGTGGATTCGTTCGTTTTTTCTGTTGATCTTTGCTGCACCTCCCTCCATTATTATCAAAGAAAGATCCAAAGAATGAAATTAGATTAGATGCAGAGCGGAGAATGGGTCAAATGTAGTGCAGATGGGGACAAAGGCACCTCTGGCTTGACGTCGTCTCAACTTCAATTGCTTTAGCTGTTGATTGATATACAGGAGGCCTGAAAACAATCATCAAAGATAAAGCTATGTCATAGATATATCTAATACATGATACAATCTATACTTAAACAAAAGGATGATAAAAATGTCTTACCTCTAGAAGTGTTTTGCTTGTAAGATACAAATGTATCAATTTGGTAATGACTTGGCATTATCAAATAATGGAAGGAAGTAAAAAAACTGAAATATTTGGTACAAAGAAGACCAGAAGAGTCCCACCTGTAGAAGGGATAGGTCTCGTAATATCTCAATATTGTCAGGATCAATCCTGAGGGCATTTCGATAGCATTTAATTGCTTTCTGCATGCTGTCTATCAGACCGGTATAGGAGACCATAAACATGCCAACAAACATGGCTCTTAAGGTCATTTTGAAAAGAGAGGAAGACAATTAATTCCAATACATCACAAATAAGAATCTAACCTAAAGCCCTTATCAAAATAAGGGAATCCAATCTAAAGCACTACATGCTTTTAATTCCAAAAATGAAAAAAAAAAAAGAAGAGGAAAACTACACCTTCAATCAAAGCCGGACAAGTTCATATGCTTCTGACTTCCGGTCCATACAATTCAATGTTAATCCTTTCATTGACAATGTTTCTGGTAACCACAAAACGAAGTAAACAATAGCATCAGCATGCGCAGAAAAAAATGGCAATCAACAAAGAATGTGGGTATCTTATTGATAGCCCGTATATCAGTTACTGCATCGTCAAAAGCCACATTGATGATAATGTCAATGTTATCAAGGCAAAAAGCGTGAAAAAATGCTCATGTGTCTATCGGGACTTTTAACAGCAAAGCGCAATTAACATGTGGGCTTTAGTTCTAAAAAATGCAATGAAGAAAAAGTAGGAACATATATGTAAATGCAATAAAAAAACAACTTCATACATACTGATTGTCCTTAACAATTAGCATATCTCTTTTCCATGTATTTATATTTTTAGTATTCCTCTATTAACAATACAACTTATTTCAATGGGGACATACCTTAATACCTTTCCTACACTGAAGCACGGCCTAAGTTAGGGGAAGCACCTACCCTAGTCCTACCCACGCCGACATGTATCAGTACCAGTTAACCTTGCAGTCTAATTATTAGATGCAGACAGTGGTATACATAATTACATATAAAGGAAAGATGACGCTGAAGCATGTTTAAAGCCTGTTGGTGAGTAAATGTGCAGAGGGAATATATAAGTTCAAACGAACACTACATGATTGATGGGGAAAGTTGAGATTGTGTAAGTCTATGGTGAAGGATTATTGATTTATGAATATGTGTTGCAGGAACGTAGACCTACAGAAACAGTGCAGCTGCAGCAGACTTTTGCAACTGGGAAATACAGGAAATGGAAAATAATACTCACTGGAAGGCCTGTCGAGGATCTGAGTTTGTTGTACTATCGACCTCCGCACTGTAGAAGAGATTGATTATTCCTCTTAGTGTTGAAATAAAAATACAGAGAAACAACAAAGAGTATTCCCTTCGATCTGCCTTACATCATTGTGTAGATTAAGAGTTTTCAGAAAAGCTTCAGGTTCATCCTTTGTCTTGAGTAGTTAGAAGTCATTTCTGGAATTTGTTCTGTTGGTGAAATAACCTGTGAAATCAGATGGACAAAGCACTACATCAAGTGAAGTAGTTTAGCAGAGGGAAAATAGGAGGAAAAAGGAAAAGAAGCAAGAACAAACAGACAACATAACTTTTAAATAAAAATGAATTAGAGAAACAAGTTTTAGAGACACGTTGAAGTTGACAAAGGTTCTCCAGCTTACGATTCTTCAATTCTGGATGGTGAATCAGGTGGTACTGCCAGTGAATGAGGCTTACAGCAGAACATGTTAAACTTTACCTATTCAGATGGCCAAGTCAATTAATAGCATTTCATAACAACAAATAGGATATGAATTTGCATAACAAAATTCTTGAGAAGTAACTATTGAGCAATTGTAGGCTAGGATGCTTCAGTGACTCATCATTTTTTGATAGCAACAAAAAATTACAATGGAAAGTTTGATGAAATTAACTATATCAAAGTCAATTGTTACCTTACCTTTGAGAAGGCTCTCTGAATAATTTCATCATATACTATATTATATGTTGAATGATCATCATTACTGTCTGCAGTAGGGGGACGAATTAGTATTTTGACACATTTTGAACTTTTTGCTCTTGATAAAGCCACATATAATTGACCATGCGAAAAAACAGGTTCTCGTAGGTAAATTCCAACAAAATCTAGCGTTTGACCTTGAGCTTTATTTATAGTCATAGCAAAACACAATCGCACAGGAAACTATGTCCTTTTAAATTGTACAGGAATTTTCTCATCTTGTGATGTCAGTAATGGAATTCTTGGAATAAATACATGTGTATTTTTGAAGTCACCACTTTCAATTTTAGCACTTATGACATGCGTTTTAAGGTCACAACATGTTAATCGTGTGCCATTACATAAACCTTCGAAAGGATTCAAATTTCGTAACAACATAACTGGGCAGTTCTCTTTTAAAGTTAACTTATAAGGAGGTAAGCCAGGAGGGTGTAAAGTATGTAAAAAGTCTTCAAATTGGGTTTGATCATTTGGTTCAACAGTTTCATCTACTGCGACATATGTTCTAGCTCTTTGTGGAAATTTTCTGATTAGCATATCATTTATTTCATTTACAAAATCATTTTTTGTTGTTAAAATAACACGAGAAGATATTGTAGATGAATCAGAAGAAAATGTACATAAATCGGGATATGTTACGTTAAATAAGGTATCTAAGGATTGTTCTTCGTAGTAAAAGGAATAATAAGAGAATTAGGAATCTCAATTTTGTTTTCACAATGAGGTGTTTCTTTTCCATTTCCAATTCTAAGTAGATATTCACAAAAAGATGGATCGTCCCTGCACGCATATTTTCAGATAGATGTAATTTCTCAAGATCATTCCAAATGTTGGAGTATAATAAGCTTTGATGAATAAAATCTTCTTTTTTCCCGTTTCGCACTCTTTGGAAGAGTCTGTCTAAAGTCACCTCCAAATACAATAACTTTACCACCAAAAAGTGTCTTCACATCCATTATATCTCTCAAAAGTACATCAAGAGCTTCAATCATGTATTTTTTTGCCATAGATGCTTCATCCCATACAAATAATTTTGCATCTTTAATTAAAAGAGCAAGTGGACTTTGTTTACTAACATTACAACAAAAATTATCATCTATGTCAATAGGCATTTTAAAACACGAGTGAGCAGTTCGTCCTCCAGGAAGAACAGAAGCTGCTACTCCTGAAGTTGCCAGTTGCTAAAGCTATGAATCCTTGAGATCGAACAGTTGCTAATAATGCCCGATATAAGTAAGTTTTACCTGTTCCTCCGGGACCATCAACGAAAAAAGCTCTTGCCTTCTTAGAAGATATTCTATCAATAATTGTATTGTACGCTATAAGTTGTTCGGCATTTAATTTTTTTGGTAACAACAAGTCCTCTTCACTAACAATTATGTTTCTCTGAAAATGGATATCTTTTGTGTCCTTTGTAGTTTCAGAAGGTCTAATATTCTCTAAGACAAGGTTATACTCATTTATGTCATGCCCCATAGAATGTAAGACATCATTGATATGGTTTAAAACCTTATATCGAATATTTTTTGGTTCGGCATTGGAGAAACTTTTGAGGTCCTCTGAAAGTGAATCCTCAAACATTTCCCATAATTCTTTTGGGTTAGAAGGATTGCAATATACTAATAATGTAGAAAATAAACGTCTTAAACTGTATGGCATTTGATAACTGACAGCCTCTAACATACATTCAATTAAACTATTGTTGCAATATAACAATCCTCTTTTTTCTGCAGATTCACGAAATGTGCTACAAGGTACTCCATCAACAGTGAGAAGATCTTTATATGATTTTGGTCCCCTTACATTCATTAACAATAGCCTGAGGTAATATCTTTCCCCTTCAGTTACGTGGCATGTCACAACACGTCCAATTACATCACATTTTTTTCGACGTGTCCACATTTTATCTCTTGAAGACCATACAAAGTGTTGCGGAAATTCCTTGTATAATAATTTCATATTTAGAGCATGGTCATTTGTTCTATTCATAGAGAAAAATTCAGTTAACATAGTTTTTTTTATCATTGGATTATTTAAGATTCTATTCACGCTTTCGTTGCTTTTAAAAGAAACAAATTGTTGTCCTTCTAAATGTAATTGAAGATGATACACAGCTGGAGTCATTTCACTAATAGGAAAAGCAAATAAACGCCAGGCTGCTTCAGGTGGCGAAACCCATCTTGCAGATCGATAATCTTTTATTTCGTCTATTTCTCCATTGTCATGTAGAGAATATGCAATTTTATCATGTCCTTTGCAAATATATTTGTAAATATATTTCACAACTTTAATATCTGAACAAACTTCAACATTTAAATGACAATCAAATTTACAAAGCAAGTATGGGTTGTATGGGACAACCCACGTATTGTCCATATGATGTTTTCTTATGTATACAGTTTTTCCAGTATTACGTCTCTTATAAAGTGGATATGAATTCTTTCCCTTTGATGTATGTTCAACAAAGTTTTTTGGATATTGAAATTTACAGAAGCCCTTTTTTCCCATACATGAATTTGTAGGATTTATATCACCACAAGGACCATGCATCATATGTTGAAGGACCCGTGAATAAAGATATTGTTCATTAGAATCAGGTAATTCAGCACAAACAAATTTATCATATGATTCAGGTGTCAACAATTTATATTCATTAGTAAGAATTATGAGAAAATGAGCATGTGGAAGACCCCGTTTTTGAAATTCTATAGTATACATAAAAGCAGCAACTTTTCCAAATATGTGTCTTTTTAAAATATCTACTTTTAGTTCTTCTACTTTCGCTCTGAATACACGTGAGACTAAATCAGGTCTATTTTGAGTCTCATCGATCGATAACATATGTTGTTTTATTTCTGGCCAAGATGGATTGCACGTCATAGTCACAAAAAGATCAAGTTTTCCAAAGTGTTGTACTAAGGCGATAGCATCCATATATCGACGCCGCATATCTCTTGGTCCACCTATGAAAGTAACCGGGAGGAATGTTTTTTTGCCAATTTTGGAAGCCTCTGTTTCACCAACTCGCAAAAAGTCAATAATTCCTTGTAATATATCTACTCGGAATAAGTCTTGATTAAGTGAGACAAAATCCAATCTTTGTGTTTCAAGTTTTATGAAAACATCAACTATAAATTGTTGAAATAATCTACCGCAATGCAATACTCCATTTTCATCATCTTCTCTTATCTGAATTTTGTAACAGTAATATTCACGACAAGAAACCATATCTCTTTTTCGTTTTCCTTTATTAAAGACTTGAGCCTTCATAGGAAGAACTCCATCAATGGAGCATATATTATTTACACTTGGTAATTCTTCATGTTCACAGTAAGGTTGATTTTATCGAATAATTTTTTTTATACCACAATGCCATCCGTTTTGACCATATGGAAACATTAATGGATACTGTAAAGGATCATAACAACCATAATAATAATTTACTAAGCGAGTGTTATTACTATGAGTGTATATACGAATATGCGGCCCAGAATTAACTTCAGTTGAATCATGTTCAAGCCATATTCCAGCTACCTCAGATGCAGATGGTAAATTATAAACACGTTGATCTAAACCTGAATGGCATTTAAGTGCGATACAGAAATCAGATATTGTTGGGATGTTCATCAAGGACTTTATAAAAATAGAATATGGGTTTTTTGAAAGTATAGTCATAAGTTTCTTCACTGTTGATTCGCTAATATGCGCTGAATAAGCCATTCTGTTAGCCAGTTCACTTTCATTATCATAAAAGTATAGTTGTAGGTTCTTTGGTTTTTCAGAGGAGGAAAGTAAATCAGGTATAAAATGATACATTTGACCTTGCACTCGAAATGTATATATGCCATGATATCTCTTAGCAAAAGCTTTGTCATAGGTTATGCCAAGCGAGGTGAATGCAAACATATTATTATATGTTCTAATGTAAGTTCGAAAGTGTATAGATTCTTCAGTATTTCCCATATATAAATCAGATAAGTCATCAGGCAGTTGGTACGAAACTAACTTAATCGAGCCATTACCACAACAAAAGCCAGGTGATTCATATTGAAACCTTTTTGCATTGCAAAATTTACAGTTGGGAACATCTTTTAAACACACATAAGTAGATCGATTATCATAAATTTTTTTATGGGTATTTTTGCTCAACGTACAACCTGTATGTTATAAGTACGGTTAAAACTGAGGGTAGCCAAATATTCTAACAAAGTAACAGGAGAAATTACTTTCGCATAAAATGAATACTAACCTTTCTTTGTAGCAACTTTAGGAGTGAGATTTTGTTGTTCGGAACATGCGTTGGATGTTGAGCCCGAGATATAAATGACCTCAGGAATGACATTTTGTTGCGCCTTACAAGTGTTGGATGTTGAGCCTAAGATATAAATGGGAAAATTTAGACGTATATCTACAGTACAATGCATCTAAAAACCTAAAAGGCAGAGATTACAGGCTTACCTTTTTCAAATGCATAAAAAGGAGGGAAGAGTTGCTTTGCTTTGTTAGAAGAACATGTTGATGTTGTAATTTGATTGGAGGCATTTTCTGGATGAAATGTAATAAACATTATCCATTAGATTAATATGTAATTAGATAATTCTAATTTGATATTAGCAAAAATAAAGAGGCAGTAATTTTTCATTCCAACCTTGGATGTTAACAGAAGGAGGCTCTTTTAAAGTTTGTTCTTTTGTACGTGATAGTTTATTTGGTTGGTTGCAAGACATTTCTTCACAAGCTTTTCGCCACAAAGTATCTGCATTTGAAATATTAAATTTGTTAAACAGTGTAGGCACACAACCAACAATACCAAAGGATATAAAAATTTAGATTTGCGAAGAATCCTCAAAACATGTCTATTGAACAGTTAAATACATCGCAAATCTCCAAGTTAAAATCTCAGATAGCACTCTTATGCAGGGCTGACAACTCATATCTCCAACAGGGCTTTGCAATTCACATGCAATTGGTACTTCAAGCTTGCTCTATACAACCATGATTATGTGCCTTTGATGGGTCCACCTCCTCAACGCAGTTCAAGTTACAGAGCAGCTAGTCAGCATTTTTTTCCCAGTACAATTATATTTTTTCTTTCTCCTTTAATGGAGGGTTAGTTCATTTCAGACTAATAATTGATAGGCACTCATAGGCCGGACAATATGAAGCTGATCTATGGGATAAAAATTGTTGGAATGAAAGACAGAACGAAAAAGGTAAACAAGGTTCATAAAGCAGGTCCTATCCATATATTCCATACCACCAAATTCCCTGGCCATATAAACAATTTGTTTCACGACCCTACTTATCTCTTAAATGCATTAGAAGAAGAGGAATAAAGAATGGATAGCAAAGAACGGTAAATGGTAAATTATAGTATATTTACCTTAATTGCCAAAATTTGTTCGGATATAGGAGCAATTGGCTTAGGTGCTTAATCTTCCTTTGGTTACTTAGGTGTTGCAATCTCAACCTGATTCCTTTTAAGCCTACTCTTCAGCTTCTTGCTACACAAAAAACAAATTATCTATATATTTCCAAGAGTAAAAAACTTACAAATGATGAAACATATATGATTTAAAGCACGAAATAAACCCCCAAAAATTGTGGGACACAAACAAATTGAAAATATATTGCAAAATGAAATTAAACTATGCAGAAGCCAGCGATGACCATAATATTTGTCGGATTATAGAAAGCGGAACATAAACAACTTACCTGAGCTAGTAGCCACCGAAGTAAAGCCGAAGCGAGGGCAGACGTTTGAAGACGAAAGTGTTGTTAGATTCAGTGAACAACGCAACTTGTAACTTCGGTAAACAGATGGAAGAAGGCGATAAGGTTGAGGCAGCAGAAAGATAAACATGTGACAGTGAAATGTCCAAAATGCCCCTTGAGTTCCATGTTAATTTGAGGGAAGCACACGTGTCGACGGAGAGGGCTGTGCTATTCCCTCTTCTTATATAGTAATATATAAGAAAAAGCTCCAAAAAATTAATGTTGCCCGTGTGGTGTGGTGAATTATCTGCTTTACCAATTGAACCATTCACCGTTTTGTTTAGTGGGTGGCAAAGAAAATATATATTATTTTATTATATATATATATATATATATATATAAGAAAAAGTTCCAAAAAATTAATGTTGCCCGTGTCGTGTGGCGAATTATCTGCTTTACCAATTGAACCATTCACTATTTTGTTTAGTGGGTGGCAAAGAAAATATATATTATTTTAATTAATCACCTCAATAAATGGAAACTTTGAACTTCAACCACCTCATATCAGTTTCATCCCAGGTAAATGGTGACCATTCTGATATAAAGCACTGACAAATAAGCACAACATGTAGGTAAAACCTCACCAAAAGTCTCTTATTCTCTCTTTCCTATCAATCAAGTCTCGGAAACCCTTTTGAGTTTGAGCTGAGCTAGGCTCTAAACATGTGATGAAATCACATTTATCACAAATCCACTTCTATCACCAAAAAAGTTAGAACTTTTTCTCAAATTCAATTGAAATTTCTAGATTGCAAAAGTCAAATGCATCAAACACCACAAGAATGCTCTCGTTTCAGGCAACACACAGGAAGCTAAAATGCAGTCCAAACACAACTTCAAGTTCCAAAAATCACAACTTCAAAAACTCAAAACAATTGAGACCAGAATTACCATCAATACAAAACTTACACCAAATTGAAGTAATCCTAACTGGGAAACAACAACATATATAAAAAACAATTGCAAGTTACTAACCTCATCGCCCCACGAACGATACATTTCTGTAAGAGGTCTGAGTCCCTTTACTTGGCAAAACCCTCCAAAGAAAAACCATAAATAAAACAGAATTCTAAGCCAAACCCCAGAATTCTTTCTTAAAAAGATCAAATTTTTAGCCACACCCATTTCAAGATCAACTCCAATTCTTCTCCTTCAAGCAATTTAAGATCAACCCAGATGAAAAAATTAAGTCCATTACAGTTTAAAAGGAGATATTTAAGATATACAAACAAATGGGGTTGCTTCAAGTGAAGTCAAAAAAACAAAAACAAAAAATCTTAGAACTAACAACCCAACAAGAAGCACCAAAACAGCAGCAAATTTTTGAGAAAATGAGAGCTCAACGGCTAATCTTACAACCTACATAGATAAAGAAAGCGGAACATAAACAACTTACCTGAGCTAGTAGCCACCGAAGTAAAGCCGAAGCGAGGGCAGACGTTTGAAGACGAAGGTGTTGTTAGATTCAGTGAAGAACGCAACTTGTAACTTCGGTAAAAAGCAGAGGGAATTGGAGAGGAAGAGGAGAGAATAGCCGTGGATATGGAGGTGTGTGGCAGTGCTTCAGATGGAAGAAGGCGATAAGGTTGAGGCAGCAGAAAGATAAACATGTGACGGTGAAATGTCCAAAATGCCCCTTGAGTTCCATGTTAATTTGAGGGAAACACGTGTCGACGGAGAGGGCTGTGCTATTCCCTCTTCTTATATAGTAATATATATTAAAGTGAACTACCTAAAACAAGAAAAAAGTTTAACTCAATGGATAAAAGAGTTCAAGAATTGGCCATATGTCATGGGTTGGAGTCCCACACGCGCACACTTCTTCTCCTTTCTCATTATCTTTCTCTTTTATGCCATTTTTCTTTCTAATTTGTCTTTGTTTGAATTTATTAGACACATTTTTATTTTAAAGTAACTCTTTTTTCATGAACTAACTTAAATAAACTCCTTAAAATGATGAATTATATTAAACTTGAATTTGAGATAGAATTTTTTTTTTCAAAATAAGCTAAATAGATGTAATTGAATGAAGAAACTTAAAAATCGTCAATATCCTTTTAACAATATCAATTTAATAAAATTCCTGACTCACGACTCATCAGTAACCTCTGTGGTTCCATACTTGGTCCATTTTCTTAGAACCTTCATCCACACCTTCCACCTACGGCTTGTCGAAGGAACAACGGCTTGTAGGTAGGCTCATATGTTGCCAATCAGGATCTTTCAACAGCACTACTCCAAAACCTATTTTATGCAAAATTAGATAAAAAATCATTATACCTAATAACAAAAAGCCTAAGACTCATGAAAAACTCCAAGTTTACTGCATCAAAATTACTGTAAACTCACGGTACATCAATGCTCAAATGTATAAAACATATTATTTCTCTGGTTTGAGATAATTGCTCAAACTATATCCTCTTAATAGAGGTAACTGCCTTGAAATATCTATTAACACAAACTTGTTTAGAAATCAAAGTTTCTCTTTTCTCAAAATAATATTCTCTTTCTTCATGTAAAAATGAAACATTTGGGAAATACTTAGTTCCCTTGTACTCTTTCTCAAACTCCTCTTAACTTGCTCGAAAACTCAGTTTAAAACACAAATGTTGGCTTTAAAAGATTCTCAAGATTTATAACTCAAAATAGGGTTCATGATGAAATATAGACATGAACGAATCAACTCAAGAATATCAATAACATTATTGAAAACTCAATACTCAGAACTCAACAATACTACTCATCTCAAGAATACTCAATTCATAGTGTTCACACTGAAATATAGACAAGAACGAATCAACTTAAGAATATCAATGCATAGCATATAGAAATTCAATAATTAGGAATATAATTTTAAAAGGAATCAGGAACTCAAGCACTCAAAATCAACTCATCTCAAGAATATTCGAATCTAAGGTTTGAACCCTATATTTACTCTTCTACTGATTTAAATGTAGATGTACGGTGTGACGACGAACTAGTCCAACACTACGATAGACTTACATACCTGGAAGAACAAATTCATTGAAGAATCTTAAATACGAACTTGATTAAAAGCCTTGTAACCCCAACTTGAAGGAGAACAATCAAGAAAACTTTTCTTGAGATTCTTGAATTAGTTTCTTGAAACTCTATGGCGAAGAATTAGGATTATCATTAATAATTCATAATTGTATGAAGGAATTTGAGTTGGAAAGAATGAAATTCTTGGAGAAGGAATTACCTTGAAGAAAAATCTTCAAAAAGATTGAAAGAATCTTAGATGAAGTCTTCTACTTTGATTTTTCCTTAGGTTTTGCCTTAGGATTTGAGACAGAAGAGAATGAGGGATTAAGAGATGAAAATCTAATTGGTTTGGACCTTTAATAAGTCAAGAAATTTGTTAAGAGTTTTCTTAGAGGTAAAAAGACAAAAATGACCCTTGTAGTTGTTTTCCTGTCTGCTAATTCATCACTGCACTGTATCAGGTTACTAAAATAGTCATAACGTGTTACTTGAAACTCGAATTGAAGCAAAATTTGTGGCGTTGGAAAGAAGATTCAAATACCTTTAATTTGATAGGTTATGGGCCACGTAACTCTTTATATTATAAGAAATATGGTCGTTCGAAGTTGACCAAAGTAGAATCTTACATCAAAACTAAATCGCTAAGGAAGCTTTCAACTCAACTTTGTGCTAGGGGATAATGTGGCCTTAATTCATCTCCAAATTTATTCTCACACTAAAGAATTGTCTTTTACACAGATGATCAATTTAAGAATCACCTGATACGACCTTACATGTAAATGAAGAATTGTTCGAGTCTTAACTTAGAAATTATCGGGGTGTTACAACTACAATATTGATGATTTAGACATATTTATGTATTTAAAATTAATATGAAATATTATACAAATAAAAATGATGCTCTAATTGGCATACTCAATCAGATCAAGTATCAATTCTATTTTTAAATAATTCTACTATCTCTAGAATAATTTTCATAGTTTATATAATAATTTACTCAATTGAAAAAGTTTTAAAAAATATAATCAATAAGAACTTAACTATGATATAACATTTGTGGTGTTATGTAACATACAATAACTTATATATATTTATTCTTGTCTTACGAATTATTATAAGAAATATTATACTGGCAATTTAAAAAAAATTATCAAATTATAATTAAGTATTTATTACATGTAAATAAAGCAATGTTAATATAAAGTGCAAAAACAGTTATCTTAACTTTTTAAAGTATTGTAGAATTCCAAAAAAAGTTGACACCTTGGTACCCATTAGTATAATAATTAAAATTTAGCACCTAAAGATACCTTAAGAAACCTAAGTTAACCATTCAGAAATTTTGTGTTGTGTTACTTCCAGCAACCCATGCTTGGGGGACTAATAAAACAATCATGCCCTATCCAATATATTTGTAGTGGTTAGGTTCATCTTTGACCAAAACCAAATGGTTTATATTTTTGGATATATTAATTATCAGGAAACACTACATTAGAACAGAAAACATAGAATTTAGAGTAGAGAACTTTAGGAGAGTAAACCTTCAACCTTCAGTAGAGTTAGAACACTAAAATGAAAACAAAAAAAATACAGAAATTAAACTAACTTCTTCCCGTTCTTCTACCTTCCTGCTCTTCCATCAATCCTTCAAACTTCTTCCACAGTAAACCTTCAATAGAGTTAGAACACTAAAACGAAAACAAAAAAAGCACATAAATTAAACAAACTTTTTACCGTTCTTCTACCTTCATTCTCTTCCATCAATCCTTCACTACTTCCACTAATTTCTACCTAGTGGTTTTCATCAGCTCTGTGTGCAGCCAGATCCTCTCCAGTTGCAAAAATGGAGTGGCATATGTCACACTCAAATGTCTTGGTTTTATGCAGTCTACAGTTATGTTTCTCAATCCCTCCCAAGGTCGGAAAACTCTTTTGACCATATCTATTGCTTTCACAAACGTAACAAATTAGTGGGTGCACATTAATGTGCTACCTGATGAGCTAGTGGAAGCGGGGGTTGTGGTGGTGAGTGTCACGACCCAGGCCATCATGATTGGCACCCACACTAACCCTCTGATGGAAGAACAATTTATACTAACTAGCTAACCAACTAAATCAAAATACTAAGGCATATAAGGACACAGAAGCAAGTTTAAATGCTAAGGAAAGATAGAGAGTTCCCACAAACTGTACTAAAAGTCTAATCAAACAAACATTGCAGAAGTAATGCCTAGAACCTGAAAGTCAATGTAACAAAACATCTATAGTTCAATAAGTCTAAACAGGAAAAGGTACAACTCCAAACCAAACATAAGACTACCTAAAGTACTAATCTAAGTCTGACATGGTAAACATAGACGAAAAGAGAACTAATGGCAACCCGAAAGAACTGGCTCACCCTTGAATTCGAACGATCACTCATCTTCTAAGCGAAGTCTGTCAATAACCGTCGGAAGATGCTCTATACTCAACAAAGAAAGAGCAAATGCAGTATCAGTACACAACTATAGTGTACTGGTAGGATTACACGGCTATCCCACTAAGTGCAACATACATAAGCCATCACAACATAATAATAACAAGCATATACCAAATATATACAATATCAAAACATTCAAGAACAACGAAGCATTTCACAATTCTCAATTATACAGTTATGTTAAGTCAATGGTCCTCTCATGGAACCCGATCCAATGTTTATGACAGAACGTAGCAACTGATCCATATATTATGTCAGAATGTGGCAACCGACCCCAGTTAGTGTGTTGGAATGCAACACCCGATCCATTCAACAAGCCACAATCACAAAGTACATTCTCATAATCATACAATCAAGTCATGATTAATGGCATTAATTATTCATCTATACTCATTTACAATTAGTGTGATCAATAGTGTAACATTCGCATACATACATGTATTATAATGAAGCAAGAACAAAAGTACATCACACAACATGAAATCACAACCATCGCCTACCTCGAACAAAGCTTGAATCCTCTAAGAAACTTGATTCTTCCCTTTCCAGCTTCGTTCCGCTTGTTCTTGGTCTATAAACAATTAATATAATACGGGAATCAATAATCAATAACTAATTACTTGAATTGCCAACAATTCTATCAACCCTAAGTCAGACCCATGATCCCCATATCCCAATTAGGGATTTTCCCACCATAATTTCTAGATCAAAACGCTCTCCCATCGATAATAAACCATTAGATTACAATCTACTGATCGAAAAATGGATTTGGGGAGTTAAAACATTACCTTTGGCCTTGAGAATGGTGGAAAACTGTCAAGAAAACACCTGGGGTCGTTTCCTAGCTCTCAAAGTTGAAAAGTGCAGAATAAAATGATTTTGGGGTTTATTTTCGACACAAATCGCGACTGTCCCACTATGGCGGTCCCCAGCCCGCCACAGCAGCCCCATCCTGGCGGGAATAATCCCGCCTTAGTGGCTTGCATGGAACTAGTGAGTCGTTTTAAGAATTCCAAACTCCTATTTCATAACACACCTTCATCCCATGACACTCAAAAAATATCCGTTCACGCTAAGATCAATTCTGGGAGTTCTACTCACCCGAATTCAATTCCGTAAAGTTGTACGGGATCCATAACACCTTAGCTATCTACTAATCTGATCAAATTCATAATTAGATCACTGAATTATTACCAGATTTTTCTAGAATTTAATGACTTTGATTTCGTCCAAATCTGGACTAGGTTGAGAAATCTCAAGATACTACAAAAAAAATTCTCGGCCCAAAATTTTTCCCCTTTGGATTTTTTTATAACGATAGGAACATATCGTTATAATAGATACTAATTTACCCATCACTCGTCCTCGAGTGACAAACTTAGGAAAAATAGGCTAAGGAAGGAATGGAGTAGTACCTGAATCGATGAAAAATTAAGGATACTTGTCTCGCATGTCCTTCTCGGTTTCCCAAGTAGCTTACTCAACTGGACGATGCTTCCATTGAACTTTCACGGACTTAATCTTCTTAGTCCTTAGCTTACGCACATCACGATCAAGAATTGCAATCGGTTCTTTCTCATATTGGAGGTCTTTGTCAACGCAGTTGAGTCCCATTTAATGATGTAATCCCTGTCACAATGATATCTCTTCAACATGAACACATGACATACCGGATGAACCCCCGATAGATTGGGAGGTAAAGCCAATCTATAAGCCACTGTCCCTACACATTCAAGAACCTCAAAGGGATCAATGTATCGTGGACTTAGCTTGCCCTTCTTGCCAAATCTCATCACCCGTTTCATGGGTGATACCTTAAGAAAAACATTCTCACCAGTCTAAAATATCATTTCTCTTACCTTATGGTCTGCATACTTTTTCCTCCTACTCTGGGCTGCTAAAAGATTAGCTGGAATACTATTCACCTTATCTTGAGCATTCTTTACTAAATCAACCCCTAAAGATTTCACATCTCCAGCCTCAAACCATCTTATGGGTGATATATATCCCCTCTCATAGAGTGCCTCAAATGGTACCATATCTATGTTGGAGTGGTAACTATTATTATAAGAGAACTCACACAAAGGTAAAAACTATCCCAATGCCCTCCAAAATCATTCACACATGCCCCTACCATGTCTTCTAACACTTGAATAGTCCTCTCTGACTATTCTTCTGTCTATGGATGGAAGGTTGTACTAAAAGTGAGTTGTATACCCAATTCATCATGTAATTTCCTCCAAAACTTGGATGTGAATTGGGTACCACGGTCTGAGATGATATAGAGGGGCACCCTATGCAACCTCACTATCTCTTTCACATAAACTTTACCCAATTGTTTAGCATTGTAATCTATTCTTACCGGAATAAAATGGGCTGACTTAGTCAATGTGTCAACCACTACCCAAATAGAATCAAACTTCCCCAAAGTTTTGGAAAGACCAACCACGAAATGCATGGCTATCATTTTCCACTTCCATTCCGGAATTGGCATTCTTTGAAGCAAACCTACAGGTCTTTGATGCTCATATTTTACTTGTTGGTAATTTTGACACTTATCCACATACTCCGCTATGTCTTTCTTCATGCCAGGCCACCAATAAATTTGTTGCAAATCTCGATACATCTTGGTCACACCCAGATGAATAGAATACCGCGAACCATGGTATTCTGCCAACAATTTCTGAATCAAGTCATCTATTCTAGGAACACAAATTCTTCCTTTAAAATTGAGCACACCCTCCGCATCAAGAGTAGTCTCTTGTGCCATACCAATCGAAGTCTTCTTTCTAAGTTCATTCAAACTTTCATCCTCAAACTGTTTGGCCTTACTCTCTTCATTAAACGTGGCCCTAACTTCAATGCTAGCTAACATCCCACCTTTCTCTGAGATGCCTAACTGCATGAACTTAGATTCCATGGTCTGTATTTCCTTAGCCAAGGGTCTCTTGGATACACTCAAGCTAGCTAAACTACCCATACTCACCGCCTTTTGACTCAAAGCGTCTGCCACTACATTAGCCTTACTCGGATGGTATTGAATGGTGACATCATAATCCTTAAGTAGCTCCATCCACCTTCTTTTTGAGTGAACACATGCTGCAAACTACAATGATCAGTAAACACTTCACACTTAACACCATAAAGGTATTGTCGCCAAATCTTAAGGGCAAACACTACCGCTGCCAACTCCAATTCATGTGTTGGGTAATTCTTCTCATGCACCTTCAATTGTCGCGATACATAAGCTATAACATTGTTATCATACATCAACACACCACCCAAATCAGAATGTGAAGCATCACAATAAACAATAAAATCTTTACCTTCAATCGGTAATACTAGAATATGTGCGGTGGTCAAGAGAGTCTTGAGCTTTTGGAAGCTTTCCTCACATTTTTTAGTCCATTCAAAAAGGTACCTTCTTTTTGGTCAAATTTGTCAAGTGAGTGGCGATAGAGGCAAAGTTCTTCACAAATCGATGATAGTAGCTAGCGAGCCCCACAAAACTCCTAACTTCCATCACAGAGCTAGGCCGAACCAAATTCTTAACTACTTTAATCTTTTGGGGATCTACCATTACCTCTTCTTTTGAAACTACATGCCCCAAAAATGCAACCGAAGGCAACGAAAATTCACACTTAGAAAATTTCACTTACAACTTTTGTTTCCCAAGAACACCCAGAACAATCTAAAGATGGTCGGCATGCTCTTTCTCACTTTTCGAATATACCAAAATGTTGTCAATAAAGACTATAATAAACGAATGAAGAAAGGGCTTGAACACACCGTTCATCAAACTCATAAAAGCTGCAGGCACATTAGTTAACCCAAATGACATAACTAGAAACTCGTAGTGCCCATAGTGGGTTCTAAACCTCGTCTTGGGCACATCCTCAGGCCTAATCTTTAATCGATGGTAGTCAAACCTTAGATCAATCTTAGAGAAAACTGATGCACATTGCAATTGGTCATAAATATCATCTATTCGAGGCAATGGGTACTTGTTTCGAATGGTGACCCTATTCAATTATCGATAATCTATACACATCCTCATACTACGATCATTTTTCTTAACAAACAAAACTAGAGCACCCCACGGGGAAACACTAGCATGAATAAATCCTTTATCAAGAAGTTCTTGGATTTGAGCCTTAAGCTCTCTTAATTCTATCGAAGCTTGCGATACGGAGGGTTAGAAATAAGGTGGGTACCAGATTCCAAATCAATGCAGAAATCTATATCTCTATCCGGAGGCATACCAGGTAAATCAGTAGGAAACACTTCTCTAAATTTTGGCACCACAGGAATAGACTCAATAGATGGAGACTCAACCTCAACAACCCTAATATGAGCCAAATAAGCTAAACAACCCGCTCTACTAGCTTACTAGCTCGAATGGAGGATATAATCTTAGCTTGTTGAGGCTTGTACACCCTTTCCCACTCTAATTTATCCCTTCCCGAAATTTCTAGAGTCACCGACTTAGTATTACAATTAAGTACAACGTAATAAGAGGACAACTAAGTCATGCCTAAGATTATGTCAAAGTCAGTCATATCCAAAATCACCAAATCAACCCAAGTCTGAAAACCCATAAACAAAATAGGACAAACACGATAGACATGGGTGACTATGACAAACTCTCCAACTGGGGTATAAACATGGATGGGGGCATCAAGTATATCACAAATCATATCAAACTCTACGGCAAATCGCACAGATACATAAGAATAAGTTGAACCTGGATCAAATAACACATTGGCCATTCGATCAGAGACAAGAATGGTACCTATGATCACTGCGTCAGACGCCTCTGCCTCGCTCTTTCCCGGAAAGGCATAACACTGAGCCCTATCATCTTGACGGGCGGCTTCCCTGCTTGGTTGTATTGTACCTCTCCCTGCATTACCATTTCCCCTACCTTGCGGCCTGGCTAATTTTCTCCTCGCTCTCTTATGGACACCCTCGACCATTATTATTGTTTCCTTCGAGTACCACTACTCTAGACTGTTGTTGCGCGAAGTCCAACATGCGCAAGTAGGGACAATCTCTTCTCATATGCCCAGGTTCTCCACAGTTGTAACAAGTACGATCAAAGGATGGCCTGCTGCCTGCCAAAGGTGCAACTCCCTGGCTATCCTGAATTAATTTTTGAGGTGGAATTCTGAAGTAATTACCTGTAGAGGCGGGCATAACAGATTGAATTGGCCGAGCTGCAACTGTAGGTCTCCCTGAACCTCTAGAGTAAGATCCCTAAAAGTTGCCTGAATTTTTGGCTTTCTTAGTTAATGCCCTGACCATCTCGCCTCACCCCCTCCACTTTCTTCACAAAATTTGTCACCTCATTGAAGCTTTCCCTGCAGAAGTCATATGAATGGACAATACATGCAACTCAGAATTTAGTCCCTTAACAAATAAACGGATCCTCTCCTCCTCCGTAGTCACCAATTGCGTATCATATCTTGACAAAGCATAGAACTTAGCCTCATAAGCAGCCACAAACATACCACCTTGCTCCCAAGCCATGAACTCATCCTTCTTATGATTTCTCAAAGTCCGGGGTACATACTTCTCTAAGAACAGAGCATGAAAATGGGTCCAAGTAAGTGGAGGTAAAACTAAAGATTTGCATTCCACATAAGCTCTCCACCACTACTTAGCCTCACCTTGAAGATTAATGTGAGGCTAAAAATACATATTTTTAATTATTATTTCCTCACATTTATTATTTATATTTTTCCTTTTTGAGCATAAATTTTATGAATTGTGCTAAATTGTATATTTTATTTGTAGGATTAAATTGATGGAAAAATAAAGAAGTTTGGAGCTAAAACGAATTAAAGATTGAAGGTTGAAGAAGGAAATCAAGCAGAGAGCTTAATGGATTAAATTTAATAAAATAATATATTTATATATATAAGGAAAAGGCGGCTGCAATTGAAATTTTCAAGTTGCCTCTACTGTATACATGGTAGCAACTGAATGCAACAACCAATTGTGGTGGCGGTTGGTTACTGTTCACGCTGAAAATAAAAAGGAATCCAATTCCTTCTGGTTTTGGATTCCTAATTTAATTTGGACTTAATTATTTTATTTAGGGTTTCCTACATCTATAAATAGTGCATAGAAATAATTACTTGAGAGAGAGGGAGGCGAAGAACCAAGATACAAGACATCTAGCTTAAGAACTTTGGAAGAGCCGTCGTGGAGGCCGGAGAATTGCGGTTTATTCTTTCATCTCCTTTATTATTTATTTGTATTCGTGATTAATAAAAGATAGTTTAGCTATTGTTCTTAACTTTTTTATGATTAACACAAGCATATTTATTTTAATAAATTTTGATTGTAGTTTTGAGATAATGAGTAGCTAAATTTCATAACTAGGGTTGTGGAACCATAAGCGATTAACAAAGTATGAATAATAACTAAGTAATTCTTGAATAGTGTTTTGCATGCATTGATAATTCTTTCATTTAGAAGTCTTTTTAGCGGTTGCAAACGTTAGAACTCACCTTGTTGCTACTTGCCGGACCAAGGAAGTAATCAACAAGAAAAGAATTATCAACATAGATTTAGTGTAATACTATCTAATAGGCTAGTGCCGATTGGTGCATAGTAATAACTAAGCCAAACATCGATTATGATGTCTAATATGAGGTAAAGGTAAGGGTTAGTAAATTATACACACGTAGCTAGACCAAGGTGGAGGGTGAAATTCTCTAGATGTCGAACCAAGGATTTAGAGATACCTAACTTATCACTTTGCATGTGATACACTAGAAAAGAATTACTATTATTAGGATTACTGCGTTATGAGCTTATGGGGAACACATTCCTAGTTACTTTTAATAATCTGAATATAAATAAATACTTAGTTCAAAACTATCTTTTTATTGTTTTTATTTTATTTCAATTTAAATCCCCCCATTTTTATATAACGACTATCGAGTTAAATATTTGTTATTGACAATATTCTTCCATATTCTCTGTGGGATCGATCCCGACTCATAGTTGGGTAAATATATTGCATACGATCGTTTATATTTCTTTTCAAGAAGTATATTTGAACATTATCAAGAATGGCGCCGCTGCCGGGGAATGTGGCTTAGAAATTTTCTTTAGTATTTATTTTGACTTGTAGTCCTTTTTTTTTTTTTTTTTTTATTAGTTTTAATTAACTTTTCTTTATTATATGTTTACTCTTTTTGAGATGTCATCTGAAAAAGTATGTAGTGTTAAGTGTTCTTGCAATTTTTGTACTTCTGATATTATGAATTCTTATAAGCTAGTTTTTTCTCAACAAAATAAGTTGTGTGGGGACATAGAAGATTTGTTAATACTTTGCTATAAATCAATACTTAAGTGCATGGGTGATGAAGAGACCTATTATTGGCATCTCGAGAGAGTAGATTTTGAGTTGAGTGAAAAGATTAAATCATATGACACACAACAATTTAGTAATAAGATGTGTGAGGAAGAAAAAACACTTATAAGTCAACTTAAAGAGCTAAAAGTTGAGAGCCAATTGCTTGATCATACTTTTATTGATGTTGTCATTGTTGAGAAGAGTACATTAGAGTTATGTAATGAAGTAGATAATATTATTTTTAAAAACTCTAGTATGTGTAAATATGAGGGTGTAAATAATAATACAATTCATAAGTTAGGGCGCACTAGACCTCATTCCAATCATTTATCCACATTATGTTTAGATGATGAGAAATTAATCGAGCCATCTGAGCCTATAGAAGAATGTATGGAGGAGGAAAATTGTGTCTATATTCTTGAATTTATTGTTCCAATATCAGAGAATTACATTCCTCACTTAGGATCCAAGAAGTGCATAATGCGATATCTATTGCTTGGGACCTTTATTTTTGTACCACTACCCCTTGAGCGTAATAGAAAAATTGATGTAAAATTAGGGGTCTAATACATATCTTCAAAGTGGAAGGAAAAATAGTAAAATTGATGGTGTCGTGCTGCGACGTTAAATTAAGCGCTTATTGTGAGGCAACCCAATTATTAGTGTAACTTCTTATTTTATTTTATTTTTATTTTATTAGTATCACTTTTTTTTTCTTTTCTTGTTTTTTTTTTTTGCAGATTAGGGGAAGTTTGAGTATCCAAAAAAAAAAAAAAGGGAGCATGTTTGAGCTTAAGTGTGGGGTGACGACCCTTGATAAAAATTAAGAGAACATGCTACTAGCTAGGCCTAAAGGCCTCAGGGAGTTTACCTAACCCTTGTTTTAAATTTTATTTTATGCTTTGGGGACATAGCATCTTTTTAAGTGTGGGGTGGAGGAATGAATTCTTAGTTTTTACCGTTTTATTGAGTTTTTTTTAGGATGGGTTCCTTAGCTTTTGTTTTCGGTTCTTTTCCTGAGGATAGTCCCTTTGAACCGAGTGTCTTTTATTTTTTAGGAATAAATTTTATTTTTAAATTTTATTTTATTTTATTTTTTTGGAGAGAAAAGAAAAGACCCTTTTGAGTTATGTGATACTTACTATTTGGGCCTAAATTTGAGTAGTACTTTCTTGTGAATGTTTGATTGCTAGTGAAATTGCAAATTTTTTGGCATCTACATTCATGGTTGTGACTTTGTATATAGCTTATTTTACTTTATGGTTTATTATGATCCTGTCTCTCTTAGAAGTGGAATTGATCCATCTTGATTGATACTTGTGTCATGTGTGGTGAGATTTTGTTTATTCCATGTTTTGCATCTTAGTCTAGAACTTGCCCTGCATGTTATTGAAGCGAAATAAAAAAGTGTTGCTTTGTTTAGGAGATGATAATAGGCTTTCTTTGCTTTGTTTGGTAAATTTTAGCATTTTCAGATATTTTACCACTAGTTAGCCCTTTTGAGCCTATAGCCTTTTATTGGTAGCCAAATTTTGCCCATGATTATTTTGTTGAATCCCTAGTTTTTGCACCTTTCTTCCTTGAGCATTATACCATAGACTTATTCTAATTATCAATTTTGAGAAAAAGGGATGGTTGAGTGAAAAGGTAATCAATGATAGCTACAAAGTGCTTAAAAGTCCTCTTTGAAAGAATGTGATATGAAAAAAAAAAAGTTACCTTGATGATGGCCCTGGTCCTTCCAAGGACATTGTGCACCTTAACGCATGTAAAATATGTTAGTTGAGGGTGGCTATTATGAAGGAAAACTTTTTAGAAAAATGATTGAAATATTTTTGAGAGGATGAGAATTACTTGTGAAATAATTCTTGAAGAGAGGGCTAAAAATACAAAGAAGAAAATAATGGGTGATGAAGTCTAAAATTGCAAAGTGCTTAAGAAAGTGTAAGTCACTATTATATAGTTTACCTACCCGCCCCCTAGCCTACACTACAACCTGTTAAAGTCCTATTTGATTCTATTCAAGCATGCTTAATTAGTGGAGATGTACATAATGGGCAAACATATGGTTCTTTGTGCATACATGTGAATTTTCTTTGCGAGTGTGAGAGTATTCTTTGATGCCAAGTCCTTAATTTATATTCAATCTTTTGATTTGAGTGTATGGACTATTTCTTCTTGTGCGAGAACTTGTTTCATGATAGATAGGTGATTTTATTAACTTTCTTTGATGAGAGTAGGTGAGCAAACTTAAATTTGATGAGTTCAAAGTCCTTCTTTGAGGTTAGGAGGTTAGAGGTTTGTTGTTTATTGGGATATCTTGCATAATGATTGAGAAACCTACTTGATGTTTTGAAATTGATATATGGCCTAATTGTTTGTATTAACCAAAGTGATGACATAGCTAGTATGATTTTATTTTTTTTGGGATGAGTTTTATGTTTGCTCGAGGACGAACAAAAGTTTTAGTGTGGGGTGTTGATGTGAGGATAAAAATACATATTTTTAATCATTATTTCCTTACATTTATTATTTATATTTGGCCTTTTTGAGCATCAATTTTATGAATTGTGCTAAATTGTATATTTTATTTGTAGGATTAAATTGCTGGAAAAATAAAGAAGTTTGGAGCTAAAACGAATTAAAGTTTGAAGGTTGAAGAAGGAAATCAAGCAGGCAGTTTAATGGATTAAATTTAATAAAATAATATATTTATATATATAAGGAAAAGGCGGCTGCAATTGAAAATTTTCAAGTTGCCTCTACTGTATACGTGGCAGCAACTGAATGCAACAACCAATTGTGGTGGCGGTCGGTTACTGTTCACGCTGAAAATAAAAAGGAATCCAATTCCTTTTGGTTTTGGATTTCTAATTTAATTTGGACTTAATTATTTTATTTAGGGTTTCCTACATCTATAAATAGTGCATAGAAATAATTACTTGAGAGAGAGGGAGGCGAAGAACCAAGATACAAGACATCTAGCTTAGGAACTTTGGAAGAGCCACCGTGGAGGCCGGAAAATTGTGGTTTATTCTTTCATCTCCTTTATTATTTATTTGTATTCGTGATTAATAAAAGATAGTTTAGCTATTGTTCTTAACTTTTTTATGATTAACACAAGCATATTTATTTTAATAAATTTTGATTGTGGTTTTGAGATAATGAGTAGCTAAATTTCATAACTAGGGTTGTGGGAACCATAAGCGATTAACAAAGTATGAATAATAACTAAGTAATTCTTGAATAGTGTTTTGCATGCATTGATAATTTTTTCGTTTAAAAGTCTTTTTAGCGGTTTCAAACATTAGATCTTGCCTTGTTGCTACTTGCCGGACCAAGGAAGTAATCAACAAGAAAAGAATTATCAACATAGATTTAGTGTGATACTATCTAATAGGCTAGTGTCGATTGGTGCATAGTAATAACTAAGCCAAACATCGATTATGATGTCTAATATGAGGTAAAGGTAAGGGTTAGTAAATTATACACATGTAGCAGGACCAAGGTGCGGGGTGAAATTCTCTAGATGCCGGACCAAGGATTTAGAGATACCTAACTTATCACTTTGCATGTGATACACTAGAAAAGAATTACTATTATTAGGATTACTGCGTTATGAGCTTATGGGGAACACATTCCTAGTTACTTTTAATAATCTGAATATAAATAAATACTTAGTTCAAAACTATCTTTTTATTGTTTTTATTTTATTTCAATTTAAATCCCCCCATTTTTATACAACGATTATCGAGTTAAATATTTGCTATTGACAATATTCTTCCATATTCTCTGTGGGATCGATCCCGACTCATAGTTGGGTAAATATACTGCATACGATCGTTTATATTTCTTTTCAAGAAGTATATTTAAACGTTATCAAGATGAAAAGTCACAAATTCTACCCCATGTTGATGGACAATTCCCAATTTATGGAGCCTCTCATAGCAATCTATGATTAACTCATAGACATCCTAACTCTCAGAATAATGGAGCACAGGCGATTTCAACTTCAAGAACTTAGTCAACATCCCATGCTCATTATCAGTCATAACAGGACCCTACAAAGGACAGAAGAAAGCATCATTACCTCCAGTTCCACCCATCTTGGGGATAGTGATAGCAATAGGTGGATTGGCGGGATCTTGAGTTGCTTGAACAGAGGGAAGTACTCCAGGACCAACCAATCCTTTCAAGAATGACATAGACATAATATGTTGAGCTAACACTAAGTCCAAAGGAGGAATACATGTAGTCTCAGCCTGCACCTCTTTCTCTTGTCCAACAACCTCATCATTCTCAACCTCTATGTTCTTATCTACCTCTTCATGATGCGCATGAGGGGCCTTATTTTTGGGAGCATCTCTAACCGGTGCTCCATCCCTAGTAGGTGCTGCCCTTCTTCCGCCTCTACCCCTATCTCTTCCTCTACCCCTGCCTTGACTGGACCTCTCGCTGTAGATTCCTCTGCTGGAGCATTGACTGGAGCTATAGGCCTGACGCCGTTGAACCTAGTATTAACCATCTGTGGACATAAGAGTGAAAGAGGTTAGATATCAATTCGAATCGCTACATACCTATTGGAATCAAGTTATAGCACAAAAGGAGACAAGAGAAAACAGACAGATTTCCTAAAGTCATATAGCCTCTCGAAGAAAAGTACATATGTCCATGTATTGTTATGCAAGACTCTACTAGACTCATTTTGGTACATCGAGATCAGCGAACCTAGGCTTTGATACCAACTTTTTCATGACCCAGACCATCGTGATTGGCACCCACACTAACCCTCCAGTGGGAGAACCATTTATACTAACTAGCTAACCAACTAAATCAAAATACTAAGGCATTTAAGGTTACGAAAGCAAGTTTAAATGCTAAGGAAAGGTAGAGAGTTCCCATAAAATCCACTAAAAGTCTAATCAAACAAACATTACAGAAGTAATGCATAGAACCTGAAAGTCAATGTACCAAAACATCTAAAGTTCAACAAGTCTAAATAAGAAGGGGTACAACCCAAACCAAACATAAGACTAACTAAAGTACTAGTCTAAGTTCGAAATGGTGGACATAGACGAAAAGAGAACTCGTGGTAGCACGAAAGAACTGACTCACCTTTGAATTCGAATGATCACTTATCTTCTAAGTGAGGTCTGTTAATACCCATCGAAAGATGCCTTGTACTTAACAAGGAAAGAACAAGTGCAGTATCAGTATACAACTACAGTATATTGGTAGGATCGCACTGCTATCCCACTAAGTGAAACATACATAAGTCATCATAACATAATAATAATATGCATATACCAAATATATACAATATCAACAACATTCACGAACAATGGAGCATTTCACAATTCTCAATTATACAGCTATGTCAAGTCAATGCTCCTCTCACGGTACTCACACCCAAACTGTTAGAATATCTGAACGTGGTACCCGATCCAATGTTTATGCCGGAATGTGGCAACCGATCCTAGTTAGGTTGTCGGAATGCAACACCTGATCTATTCAACAAGCCACAATCACAATCACAAAGTACATTCTCATGATCATACAATCAAGTCATGATTCATGGCATTCATCATTCATCTATCCTCATTTACAATTAGTGTGATCAATAATGTAACATTCTCATACATACATGTATTATAATGAAGCAAGAACAAATAGACATCACACAGCATAAAATCACAACCATTACCTACCTCGAACAAAGCTTGAATCCCCTAAGAAACTTGATTCTTTCCTTTCCAGATTCGTTTCGCTTGTTCCTGGTCTACAAACAATTAATATAATATGGGAATCAATAATCAATAACTAATTACCCAAATTACCAATAATTCTATCAACCCTATGTTAGACCATGACCCCCATATCCCAATTAGGGCTTTTCCCACCATAATTTCTAGATCAAAACCCTCCCCTATCAATAATTACCCATTAGATTACAATTTACGGATCGAAAAATAGATTTGGGAAGTTAAAACCTTACCTTTAGCTTTAAGAATGGCGGAAAACTGTCAAGAAAACACTTGGGGTCATCTCTTAGCTCTCAAAGTCGAAAAGTACAGAATAAAATGATTTTAGGGTTTATTTTTTACTTAAATTGTAACTGTCCCCAGCCCGCCACAGCGGCCCCGCCCTAGTGGGAATAATCCAGCCTTAGCAACTTGCACGGAACCAGTGAGTCATTTTAAGAATTCCAAACTCCCATTTCACAACACACCTTCATCCCATGACACTCAGAAAACATCTATTCACGCTAAGATCAATTTCGGGAGTTCTACTTGCTCAAATTCAATTTCGTAAAGTCGTACAGGCTCCTTAATGCCTTAGATATCTACTCATGTGATCAAATTCATAATTAGATAACCTAATTGTTACCAGATTTCCCTAGACTTTAACGACACCGATTTCATCCAAATCTAGACTATGTTGGGAAATCTCAAGATACTATGAAAAAGATTTACGGCCAAAAAATTTTCTCCGTTGGATTTTCTATAACTATGGGAACAAGTCGTTACTGTGAGGCTGGAGAAGAGAGTGGGGATGGAGGTGGGGGTGGGGTGGAGGTGGAAGACGACGGTTTCCCTGACCCTTTCTCGCCATACTTGCTCTGCAGGAATAAAGCTATATGGGAAAGTAGGAGTCCCATATATAGGACTATTGAAGTGGTGGATGGGTGACACGTTTAATTGCTTTGATTGTGTACCCTTTGGTGTCAACACGTGTAATCAACTCTAATTCATTGCACCAAATTTTACACCAAAGAGGAATATTTTTCTCTCTCTTCATTATTATATTATTATTTCTTATTTCATTTATATTTTCTTACTTCATAAACAAATTCTTTTTAAAACATTCACCATATATAATTGATATTATTTCCTTTTATAATCGTTTAATATAAAATTATTTTGTACCATAATTTTTAAATTATTATGTTTTGTTGTACTTTTTAAAATTACTATGTATTTTATATTTCAATTTTGATGTATGTCAATTACTACTTTGTTGAATGTTTATTATTTTCGGTTATTTTTAAGTACTTTGTATTATTTGTTTAAAAAATTATATGTTTGCATTTTTAGTTTTTGTGAAAGTTAATTGTAGTTATATCCAATTACAATTTATAGTAGAATTAACATAAAAAAAATTTTAAATTCATATATAGAAAAATTAATTTATAAAAAAACTAAATTTTATATCTAAAATTAATATTATAAAAATATTACATAAAAAATAATTAAATATACAAGAAACTTAATTAAAAAATACAATTTATATAATTTTTAATTAAAAGTTTGTATAATGAAATAATATTAAATATTCAAAAAGTAAATTGGTGTGATAAATAGTGTTACACCAAATTTCATGTAACACTATTCACACACCAGATTTGGTGTAAAAATTGGTGTTGGGTTGGAGCTCAAAAACACCAAATAAGGATTTGGTGTTGAGTTGGAGATGGACATCTCAAACCCAAACACCAAATTTTACCAGCACTATTTTTGTTGTAATCAACTCCAACCCACTACACCAAATTTTACACCAAAAAGGAATATTTTTCTCTCTCTTCATTATTATATTATTATTTCTTATTTTACTTATATTTTCTTATTTCATAAAACAAATTCTTTCTAAAACATTCACCATATATAATTCATATTATTTCCTTTTATAATCGTTTAATATAAAATTATTTTGTACCATATTTTTTAAATTATTATGTTTTGTTGTACTTTTTAAAATTACTATGTACTTTATATTTCAATTTTAATGTATGTCAATTACTACTTTGTTGAATGTTTATTATCTTCAATTATTTTTAAGTACATTGTATACTTTGTTTTAAAATGTATATTTTTGCATTTTTAATTTTTGTGAAGGTTAATTGTAGTTATATCCAATTATAATTTATAGTAGAATTAACATAAATATAATTTTTTTTAAAAAGTCATATATCAAAAAATTAATTTATAAAAAAACTAAATTTTATATCTAAAATTAATATTATAAAAATATTACATAAAAAATAATTAAATATACAAGATATTTAATTAAAACATACAATTTATATAATGTTTAATTAAAAGTTTGTATAATGAAATAGTATTAAAATATTCAAAAAGTGAATTGGTGTGATGAATAGTGTTACACCAAATTTGGTGTAACACTAAACACACACCAAATTTGGTGTAAAAATTGTTGTTGGGTTGGAGCTCAAAAACACCAAATTTTACACCAAATAAGGATTTGGTGTAAAATTTGTTGTTGGATTGGAGATGCCGATCTCCAAACCAAACACCAAATTTGGTGTCAGCACTATTTTTGGTGTAATCAACTCCAACCCACTACACCAAATTTTACACCAAAAAGAAATATTTTTCTCTCTCTTCATTATTATATTATTATTTATTATTTCATTTATATTTTCTTATTTCATAAAACTATTCTTTCTAAAACATTCACCATATATAGTTCATATTATTTCCTTTTATAATTGTTTAATATAAAATTATTTTGTACCATAATTTTTTAAATAATATAAATTGCTAGAAAATATTATAAATTATATATAATAATGGATAATACAAATAAAAGTGAAATCATTAATGAAATACAATTAAATAAACATTGCATAATTGAAAAAATTATTTTAAATTTATTTTTTTTAAAAATCATATATAGAAAAATTAATTTATAAAAAAGATAAATTTTATATCTAAAATTAATATTATAAAAATATTACATAAAAAATAATTAAATATACAAGAGATTTAATTAAAACATACAATTTATATAATGTTTAATTAAAAGTTTGTATAATGAAATAATATTAAAATATTCAAAAAGTGAATTGGTGTGATGAATAGTGTTACACAAAATTTGGTGTAACACTATTCACATACCAAATTTGGTGTAAAAATTGGTGTTGGGTTGGAGCTCAAAAACACCAAATTTTACACCAAATAAGATTTGGTGTAAAATTTGGTGTTGGGTTGGAGATGGTTAGGGGATGTTTTGTTTGAATATTGGGATAAGTTATGGTGAGATTAGTTATGCTGAGATTAGTTTTTTTATTGTTTGTTTGGTTTGTCATATGCAAACTTATATTCATTGCATAATTTCCAAGAATAAGTTGTTTGTTTACACTAATACCCTCCACCTTACTTAGTTTTTTTTTTTTTTTTGTGACATTTTTCTTTGTAAGCTTTAATTAGTTATTCATTCTTAAAAATAAAATTTCATCTTATTTTAGCTTAAATATTTTGTGTGTGCATTGCCATGATTGTGCCGTGTGTTTTTAAAATTAAACTTTCATCTTATTTAACTTAAAAATAAAACTTCCATCCTATGTAACTTAAAAATAAAATTTCCATCTTATTTGGCTTTAAAATAGAACTTTCATCTTATTTAGATTAAAAATAAAACATGCATCTTATGTAGCTTAAAAATAAAACTTCCATTTTAAGTTTATTAAAGTAAAAGAAACGTTATCATTAAAGTTATATACATTTTAAAGTTATCTACATTGTAATTGATATATAAAATAATTTTTTTAAGTGAGCAGTAAACAATTTAATTAAAAATATGCAATTTAGTAGTGAAGTGAACATTTTAAAAGAAATCAAAATATAAATAAACATAAGAATTAGGCAAATAAATTCAACTTATAATATATTCATAAATGAAAATTTTATTTATAAAATGTATTTTTTTAATAGATAAATATATTATCATAGAAACAATGAATAATTAAGGTTGTGAATGTTATTATAAATGTTGTTAAGAATTATGTTAATAAACATGAATGTAAAGTGATGTAGAAAAGAGAGTTTAATGGGAGGTACTTTTGTTCTTTTACACACTTTATCCCAGCATAAGTTATCTTGGGATTACTATTTCATCCCAAGGAGGGACAACTTATCACATGACTAATTGTTAATCCTGGGGTAAGTTATCCCAGCCTTTGTGTCACGACCCAGACTGTTGTGCACTACAAGAAAAGTGCTGATTACCTAGAGATTTTCATAGGTGATAATACAGTACAATCCCAGGTAAATTGCTTACCTACAAATTTTCTTGCAAATTAAGAAAATTTCTTGCGATATTTATGAAACTATTTTTGCAGGAAAATTCCTACGAAATACCCCAAGTAAATCCGCAAGAAAAAATTGTTGCAAAAAATACTTAGCAATGAAAACCCCCAAGTAATAATTCACATGTAAATCACTAGATACATTAAATAATTAGACAAAAATCTATTTCAAATTCCCAATAATTGTCAAAAACACCATTCAATCAGTCTAATGTAAACCATTACAACTAACAAAAAACATAATTCATAACATCCACATCAATAATATATGATTCTTAAAATGGTCCAAAACAAAATATTTCAAATTTGAACCCTCATAATACTACCAACCATCAGGGTCAGAATCACTTTCATCCACGTTATCAGGGTCAAAATCACTTTCATTCTCATTGTTAGAGTCATCATCGCTTTCATCCTCATGAGCTTTGTTGTCTTCTTAGATGATCGTTCATTTAAAGATGATTTGTTGTATACATTCTTCTTCTACAAGTCCAATTCCTTCCTCATTTTATTATTTTTTTATCACTCAGTCCAACTTATTCTTATTCAAACTCAGTCTGTATAAGAATAAGTTCTTCAGACCATATATAGTGTCAGTAAGAAATATATTGAACAATTGAATCTAATTCTTAAAATAAGCTAGCATGCATCATCATTAGCTTTAATATTAACTACCAGTAGTAAGTATATATTACCTTGAATAGGAAAAAAGAGAAAGGCGTATCAATACTATAACTATACTTGCAACCAAAAATATGTGTATATTTTAGCCCTTATGTGATATTCAAAATACCCCTGAACTATACGATTTAGATAAAAGTATATCCTCTGTTTAAATAGATTGAATTGATGGACCATGTAGTCATGTACCACTGGTTTTAGAGATAAACAGAAGCTTGTAATGCTTCAATCACAGTCATTTAATTTTTGAAAGAAAATAATATTATATTCAACAGAGCTAAGTTGTCACGACGCTTCTCTTTCTGCATCTTTTCTTATCAATATCAACATATGAGTTTCTAGTAGCTTTTTCGCCAATGATTTGTAATGAAGTTTTATCCAAAAATCTTCTCTTCCCCTGTTTATTGTTCCTCTCTATATTTCTAAAATATCATATGATTGTAGTGCTTCTAATTGTTTTTCCTAATGTCTTTTATCTCTCCTAAAATGATTTTCTCCTATAGTGTCACCTTCAACATCTCACAAAGCTCAAGGTGGTGTGGGGGCATATAGACTAGCGGGGAAACCAAGTTGAAGTTATGTCTTTTGGGAGCGAGGAGCTTAGTTACTAAGGCTCCATTAATTGTGAAAACAACCTTTTTCAGAAATACAAGCTAAGGCTACTAGTAAACATGATGTGAACCCTTCCATAACTCGCACATAACAGAGCTTTGGTTTCGGGTCTGGCTTTTTCTTGTTTTTGTTTTCTGAATGTCAATATTGTAACTATAAATTATCATGAGTATTTTGGCATATGGAGTACATTGATCTGATAGTAGCTCATATGGAAATGCCACCAGTTGGTGCTGATGTAAATGAAATGTTTTGGTGCTACAGTGATTTTTGGGACAATGAGAATTTAACTCAATAGTCTTTGTATTATATATATATATATATATATATATATATATATATATATATATATATATATATATATATATATATATATTTAATGATGATACCATTAATCATATTGGAAAATAAAATGACAAATCAAACTAAGTGATTCTATCAATAACTTGTCTAAGCATAAATGAAATGATCACTAATGTTTTCATGAGAGTACAACATGTGGGAAAGTAGGTAGACATTTACTTACTTGTGTTAATTAACCCAAGGATGGATCCTCATCTGAAATACAGGGGAAAAATGAAATAGGAGGGATATGTGATACCCCTAGTACCCACACCCTAAAAGGTACTAGCAACAAGATTCATATACTCTGTATTGATGCAAATTAACATATAATATAATATCTCCTTTACTACCAAAAAAAAAAGACAACCAGCCCAAATACTAAAGCAACCAACTCGACTAGTATTGCAACGAGAACAATTATAACCATATAGTTGTAGGGTCCACAACCATGTTTTGTTGACAAGTTTGCTATTGGAATTACTGGCTCCTTTGAACCTTCATACAGAAACAAAAAAATATACAACAAACTACATGAAGAAATGAAGGGCCATGTTGAATTATAGCACCAGTACTTGGTAGTAATCGAATGACTCATTGGTCTTTGTAATTGTAAAAATTAGTGGTTTTTGATATGCAACATCATGTCTATTCATTAATGTTTACAACATTCATATAGAACTGGAACAATCTTTAATAGTATCTAGATGATGACAACAAGTTTAAAATCAAAGAGCAGTACATCAAAATAACAAGGAACAACAATGACAAAGTCATTTGGATGCCTAGCACAGCTGACCAGTTTACTATAAGCTCTTCCTAGGATACAATCTGAAAAATGGAGCTTAAATAGATATACAAGCAGTGTTTGGCTCAAAGTTGTTCCATTCAAGATTTCGTCCCTAACATGGAGAGTTATTCAATACAAATTGGATACAAAAGGAAGAGTGACAAAACTTGAAATTGTCACTAGCTACTGCCATAATAATACACCAGATCCTAGTATGGAGAACATTGATCTTTTATTTTTTGCTTAGTTTTACAGGTTAGGAAGATTTGGAGCTTCCATCCCACATATGACAACAACAAGTTGAAAATCAAAGAGCGTGACATTAAAATAACAAGGAACAACAACGACAAAGTCATTTGGATACCTATCACAAATGGCCAGTTTACTATGAGCTCTTCCTAGGATACAATCTGAAAAAAATGGAGCTTAAATAGAGATACAAGCAGTGTTTGGCTCAAAGTTGTTTTATTCAAGATTTCGATCATAACTTGGAGAGCTATTCAATACATATTGGATGTAAAAGAAAGAGTGACAAAACTTGAAATTGTCACTAGCCACTACACTAATAATACACTAGATCATAGTATGCAGAACATTGATCTTTTATTTTTACTTAGTTTTACAGGTTAGTAAGATTTGGAGCTTCCATCCCACATATGATGACAACAAGCTGAAAACGAAGGGCAGGACAACAAATAACAAGGAACAACAATGACAACGTCATTTGGATGCCTAGCACAACTGGCTAGTTTACTGTGAGCTCTTCCTAGGATACAATCTAACAAAAATGGAGCTTAAATCCTGATATTACATGAGCTTTATAAATTCATCTGTATATGCCACTCGACCAGGAAGAAGTCTATTTTGTAAGATTAAATACTTTAATACATAATATTAGGATCTTGAACACGATAATCTTTACATAGAGATCGTTAAGGGCACATACCTGATGCGGAAGACATCATCACAGAGAAAAGCGGAAGTCTTAGTCGTAAATTGGTTTCTACCTCCTTGCCCTAGTCTTACGTTACCACAACCGTCAGTGATGGAATTATTGTAGAGAATATGTGATAACCCTAATAAGTGGAGAGAGGACCAATTTATAGAGGTTATGACTTAATCTGGTACGTCCATCAAGTAACTAATGTACGGACGAGATATATTCCTTATTAAATATTATTTATGGTATTACTTGGGTTACAAGTAAACATGGGCCATAAGTAAGAAATAATAATAATAATCAATAATAATTCTTACATTCTCCCACTTGGCCCAATGACCATATAACATTAATATTTCATAAACATTAGTTGTGTGTATAATAAATCTTTTCTATAATGTCCATCATACATACCACAATATAACAAACTACTAATGCGAGTTATGGCAGTTGTACATAAATTTTAAGCTACATATTTCCTTCCATATACTACTACATTAGCAACTTATCATATTAGGTTCATAAGCTATAAAAACATATAACATTACGGTCCACAAGAATGTCTCATAGAGACATATCTTGTAATATCTCAAAACAATAATGTATACACCATTATGAGAAACAAGAAATTCATTAATGTATATCAGAAACACATAATTTAAGCTCACAGTGTAAAAACATCATAAATGTATCAATCATAAGTACAACCAAGACTCATTCTTTGAACATGTTCTTTAAATGTCTTTGGTTGTAAGCCCTTTGTTAACGGATCTGCAATCATGAGATCGGTTCTAATATTCTCAAGTAACACTCTTTGTTTCTGAACTTCTTCCTTGACAGTAAAGTACTTTGATTCCATATGTTTGGCACATTTGAAGTACTTATCATTCTTGGAGAAGAATAATGTTGCAGTATTATCACAATAAATTTTCAGCGGCTTGGTAATGGTGTTGACAACCCCAAGTCCTGAAATAAAGTTCTACAGCCATAATGCATGAATTGTGGCTTCATAACACGCCACAAACTTTCTTTACAGTTTTTTAGTGATCTATTCCATGATTACTTTGAAATCTTCCTAGCATTCCGACCGCAAAACTAATATCCGGTCTTGTGCAAGTTTGAACATACATCAAACTTCCAAAAATAGAACATAAGGAATTGTTTCCATTTCTTTTCATTCGACATCATTCTTTGAGCATTGCATGAGATTAAATTTGTCCCCCCCCCCCCTTTTTTTATATAGGAACTATTCTTGCTGAATAATTGTCCATGTTAAATCTCTCTAGAACTCTTTCGATATAGCCCTTTTGAGACAATCCCAATAATCCTTGTGATCTATCACGGAATATTTCTATCCCTATCACATAGGATGTCTCACCCTTATCTTTCATTTCAAAGTTCATAGAGAGAAAGTCTTTCATCTCACGCAATATGCCTAAATCATTAGCAGCAAGTAAAATGTCACCAACATACAGGACTAAAAATATAAACTTACTCCCATTGATCTTTTTGATATATGCACCGATCAATGGTAATTTCCTTAAATCCAAAAGATGTTATGGTATCATTAAACTTTATATACCATTGTCGTGAAGCTTGTTTGAGTCCATATATTGACTTCTTTAGCTTACACACCATTTGATCTTTTCCTTTAATTTTGAAACCCTCTGGTTGGTCCATATAAACATCCTCCTCGGGGTCTCCATTAAGAAAGGCAGCTTTCACATCCATCCGATGTGACTCTAAATCATAATGAGCTACAAAAGCCAAAACAATTCTTAATGAGTTTTTCTTTGAGACCGGTGAAAAGGTCTCTTTATAATCAATGCCTCCTTTTTTAGTGTATCCCTTGGCAACAAGTCTGGCTTTATATCGTTCAATATTACCATTAGAATCATGTTTTGTCTTGAAGACCCATCTACGCCTAATTCTTTTAGAACTTTCTGGTAATTGAACGAGATCCCAGACTTTATTGTATTCCATGGATTTTAACTCTTCATTCATGGTATCAATCCATTTATCAGACTCGGTGCTTTCTATGGCCTCTGAAAATGAAATTGAATCTTTATTAATTCCAATGTCAAAATCTGACTCTTGCAAATAAATCACATAATCATCTAAAATGGCCGATTTTCTTAATGACATTGTTTGTGGTTCATTTGCGTCAAATACTTGTGAGTTAGTTCCTTCTTGAAGTGTTTCACCCAATTGTTGTTCAACATTGTTAAAGTGTTCTTCAATAAGAGGAACAACATTTGTTATTGGTGCGGAAGTAGGTATATTCATGGGCAATGAAATATTTACCCTTACCTCATTAATTTTCATACTTTGTCGTTCAACACTCCCACTAACTTCATCATTCTCAAGGAATTTTGCAAATGGACATGGACATTGTTTTGATTCGTTATACTTTCCATAGTATTCACCACTTCTATCTGACCTAATGATTTTCACTTTCCTATCTAATTGTCTTTCAATTCCTCATTAACGTACACTTTGATAGCGTCCGTTGCTTGAGATTTTTCTTTCAACAAATAGATAAATCCATAATGTGAAAAGTCACCGATAAAGGTGATAAAATATTTTTCTCCACATAAAGATGGAACATCAAAGGGTTCGCAAAAATCAGTGTGTATAATTTCAAGAAGTTGAGTGCTCTTTGTGGCACCTTTCTTTGTATGCTTGGTTTGCTTTCCTTTAATGCAATCCAAACATATATCAAGATCAATAAAATTCAGATTCGAAAGAATTTCATTCTTTATTAACCTTTTTAATCTTTATTTGGATACGTGACCCAAACGTTTATATCATAAATAAGCAGAACTTTTATTTAGTGAACTACGTTTAATTCTAACATTTTGATAAATAGTAAGAAGGGATTCAGAAAAATTATTATTGAGTTTCAATCTATATAAACCATCAATAGGAACACTAGAACCATAAAAATAGTATTCTTATATAAATTGAAACAACTATGTCCAAACTTTAAATCCAGAAACATCAAGTCTTAAGAAATCAAATTCCTAGAAACTGAAGGAACATAAAGAGTCTGTAATAGATCAAGTCTCCAAGATCAAATGGTAAGTCCCTATGCCTTCAATTTTGGCCTTTATGCAATTTCCCATAACAAGAAATCCTTATTTGGATTTGTAATTTGGATCGTAGTGAATCCCTGCAACATAGTGGATACATGAGCAGCTGCACCAGAATCAAGCCACCAAGTATTATTAGGAACTTCTACTAAATTTGATTTGAAACATACAAAGCATTGAATATACCTTTCTTTTCAAAACAAGCTTTACGTTTCAGGCAATCTTTCTAATAGTGTCCTTCCTTTTTACAGAAACGACACACATCAGCCTTGAGTACCTTACGAGCATCCTGTGAAACTTTAGCAGGTGCTTTCTTTTTCTTAAACTTATTGGCTTTCACTTTAAGTCCTTTACCAACTCCTTGACTCATGAGGTTAATGGAATAACCTCCTTTTTTCTTAAGTCTTGACTCCTCTTGAGTAAGCATACTGGACAATTCACTAGCATCCCACTTATCCTTAATAGTGTTATAGTTAATTTGGAATGGTCCATACTCAAGAGGCAATGCGTTTAGAATAAACTGAACCACAAAGGTGTCATCCATTTTCATCCCCAAGGTCGAAAGTCTTGCTGCAATGTTAGTCATCTCGATGATATGCTTTTGCATACTGCGCGACCCATCAAACTTCATGGTCGTGAGTTCATCCATTAGTGTACCAGCGAGAAACTTATTAGCAGAACGAAAACAAAATTCAGGTATTCCCTGGCACTTTCTGTTTGTGGAATAGTTCTCTTAATGTTGTTAGCAAAAATCATTCGCATAAACATAAGGCTTAATCTGTTAGAGCGCTCCCATGCTTTATGGAAGGGAAAATTATATAAAATAGTAAACTATTAATTCAAATTAAATGTTATATCCATAGTTCATTTTAATTGTAATTCGCAGCAAACATCCCTTTTTTTTGCTATCTGATTTGATATACAATTAGTCATTTTATACATTTCGGTATAAAATGTATAAAATGTGTTTGTGTTTGTATAAAGTGAGAAAAAGTGTATATACAACTACAAATACATATATTTTCGTCTTATACACTTATTATTATACAAATACATATATTATTATACAAATTACAATGTATAAATGAATTTATACAAAACTGAACAATTTGTATAAAATTGGATGTTTGTAGCGAATTATACAAATCAAAAGGTCCATAGCAAACATAAAATTTGCTATGGAGTGCAATTATGCAAACTATAGCTATAACATACAAATATAATTTTTATATTTGCTATATGTGAAAGTTTCTCTTTATGAAAAGACTTTTCATCCTCATTGCTCTTATCAGTAATGGCAGTGGGTTTGTCATTCAGCAAAGACAAGTCAAGATCAATCACACCTAAGTGGAACTGGACTTGTTCATGCCATTCAAAGAATTTCAATCCATTGAAAACAGTAACAGATGAAGCATGCAAATGAAGAAGAATAATTGCAAAATATATATACATGCTCACAAATCAGAAAATAATGTGAATTTAGTAAAGCGATAAAAATATATCGTAATTCTCCTTTGGGTAGATGCTACGACACATTATCATAATTTAAATGCCATTTTTATTTTTAATAGGTAATTGAATATTTTTAATCAAACATATACGGCATCTTTGGATATATAATATATGTTTGACTAAAATATTAATTCACCTCATAATTTTCACTATTCGTAGAATGATAGATTCACCTTTGGGTAAATTCTTAAGTTCTAGCAATAGTGAAAGTCAATTTATCTATTTATTTTTTAATATATAGGCATTTAATTAACATTCATAGATAAATGACAATTTTATGAGTGCACATTTCTCTTAACCATACTAGTTTGGCTGCTTTGATGACTAACAAGCTATATGAATACAAATGCATACATAATCTCATAAAATTTTGTGCATGTGAATAATTTTAAACATTTTAGTTTGTCCACTTTGGTGACTATAGGGTAAATGCATAGATTTCTCCCTAAACTTGTCCCGAAAAGTCAGTTACACACTTTAACTATCTCGATGACCTATTCCACACCTGATCTTGTTTAAAGTGATATTAATACCCCATATAAGATGACATGGCAGAGAAAGTGTCTTCACCTTCCTTAAGGTGCGTGAGAAGAAGGAAAAAAATGTTAAAATGTTAAATTTTAACACATGGCACTATCTTATTGGTCATTATATAATTAAGTATTATAATTTCTAATATATTAATTCTATCAATAATATTTTTCTGTGTCATTTTATTGGTGGCCTTCAATTTCTTTTAAAGCTTATATATTTTTCTTTATTTTGACTTCTTCTTCTTCAACGGTTCTTCTCTTTGTCACCAATAATTAGTTCTTCACTTATTTCCATGGAAGCATTTCAAACTCATACAGAAGAATTTGCTTAATAAAATAGGACCACGGGTCCAAATTCGATTAAAACAAAAACTCAAACAGAAGAATTAAAAAAAAATCATATAGAAGAACTTTAAAAAGAAATAGAAAGAAAATGATTATTCTATCTTTGTCTTCTCTATTCTTGTCGAAACACCACCTACAACCATCAGAGTGTCATTTTTGTCTCAAGCCGCCATCAATAACATATTTGATTATTCATTATGCACAAATAATACATATAAAATGATTAATTTCATCCATAGTTATCAATATTTTAAAAGAAAATTACAGATCTGAAAGTAATTTTATAGATCTGAAAGTTTTTATTTGTTTCACCGGCAATAATGGTGTTGCCCACCAACGTATCACCGCCGTCAACATCTCTATACTTCATAATCATCTAACTACTTCCTATTTTTTCTTCAAATTATTTCTTTTCCTCTTCTACTTATGAAGAAGGAAGAAGAAATAAATTTCAAAAAACAAAGAGATGTATGGTGAGGGAGGAAGAACACACGGAGTAGGAATTACTATTTTAAGAAAGTGTGAGAAAGTATTAAGGGAAAAAGGTTAAAATAATACTCCCCCCGTCCCATTTTATATGAGGTACTTTGACTCGGCACGGAGTTTAAGAAAGAAAGGAAGACTTTTAAAACTTGTGGTCCACAATGAATGATAGAAATTTGTGTGGCTGTAAATCATTTCATTAAGGGTAAAATAGATATTTTATAGTTAGATTGTTACTTTATATAGAAATGTGTTGTCACGCCCTGAGCCTACACCCTGGGCGGGACCGGCACTCGAAGATCATTACTGGCCCCCAAGCGAACCATTGGCCTGGATTTCTTAACTCAGCGGAAACTTAACTCAACATAATAACTTCATGCAATCAAAGGTCATAAGATAACTTAACTGATAAAATCTGGCCAAAAAGGCAACTCAAGTCTCAAAATAGAATATTTGCATATATACATAGATGAGAGACTCAATACTACCTGACTAACTGTCTATGAAGCCTCTATAATATTGAGATGGATATTGGGACAGACCCCGCAACATCCTAATAAAACAAAACTAGGAAAAACGAAATAATAGAGTCCTACGGAATGCAATGAAGCTCACCACGGCCTCTGGAGTGCTCAGCTGGATCCACTGCGTGTTGGATTCTGATCCTGGGTACTTATGTCTGCATCATAATAAGATGCAGGCCATCTGACATCAGTATATGGAATGTACGAGTATGCGAGCTAGACAACTAAACCAACTTAAGCTTAAAAGGGATATAAAAGAGAACTTACCTTAGCTCTGTTCAACTAATAGATAACTGAACTCAATATAAAGCAATAAGACATATGCCATATATAAAGCTTGTAAAACTATTTAAAACATGACGTCAAAAATCATATATATAATATCATGAAAATACCATGCTTCCTCTCAAAGTCTACTTGTGTAATGCATGAATGAAGTCCCATACCCCCATCCATACTAAGCAAAACCCCTCGACGAACCATGCAATTTCTACTGTGGGAGTTTCTCTAACCGATAACCACCACTATGAACCCCAGTGATGATACAACGTTTTACCTCATGTTGCCCAAGGACCATCCTATACCTTGCCGTGATATAGGACCTTACTTTAACTTTAACTTAGTGCATCCGCTAGCTTAACTTGAAACTCTATACTCTTTACTTAAGTTGAAACTTTATACTCTTTAATTAACTTGAAACTTGAGCCTTAAAATAAAGTTAAAATGTTCAATAAAGACTCTTGAAAAACTTTAAAGACTTGTTTTAACTTACTTCTTTAACTTCTAAGCTTGACTCTAACTTCACTTGACTTCTAACTTCACTTGACTTGGATCCTATCTTCCCACGAATTGGATTATGGATTCAAGGGTAATGATCTCATGTTTATGGATGAGTTCGGGATGTCTAGATGTACCTTAGAGTGGTGAAAACAACTATAAAACATAGGTACATTACCAAGGAACATGTATGAAAAAGTGGGGAATGAATGGGAAGGATTGGCGTCCTTGGCGCTCTGAGAGGCGCTGGGCACCAGCCTTCAGACTTCAGAGGGGCCTGCTGGGCGCTCTATAAGGCGTGCCGCCCCAAGGGTGGAAGTTCAGAGACTCTTTTGGGGCGCTCTGGTTGGCGCGACACCCCAGCCTTTTTCCCCAAAAATTCGACTTTTCTTCTTTGTTTTTCCAACTCTAAACCTTCTTAACTTCAAAGTTTCTAGCCCCAAACACTTAGAATCATAAATCCCCTTACTATACAATAGATTCAACTCGAAATCACAACCGGAAACATACACCAAACCAACAAGAAACTTCAACAACACAACCACAACTTCAACAAACACAACCACAAACTTCAACAAACACAACCAATCTTTTCTCGAAATTAAAACAAGTTGGCGTGTGGGGGAAAGAACCAACCCAACACTATGATCTCACATACCTGAATAGGGATCACCCCCGACGAAAACCACGATGATCTTGACAAATCCTTGCTTCTTCTTCTCTTTCTCCTCTTCTTTCTCTCTTCTCTCAAAAGCTCTGACTCTCACTTTTTAAAAGGGAAAACTGATTTAAAATCAGTATAGACCCTTAATATAACCAAAAGAAATGGTTAGGGAAAAGACCAAAATACCCTTACAAATTTGGACTAAACTACCCTGTGCCAACAGCCCAACTTCCAAAGGCCATAACTCACTCATACAAAATCGGAATCGTACAAACTCGGCAACGTTGGAAAGATCATTCCACGAGCTTTGCAAAAATAACTGGAAATACACATAACTCATTCTGATCTAGGAGTTATGATTGTTCAAAGTTGAACAAAAACTCATTTTTTTCCCCATACTTGGCTAAATTTCCAGATTTGAATTCTTTCCAAAAAAAAATGTCTATTTCCAATTCTAAACTTCATAGCTATTTCAAATTGCCGAATGTTACAATATCTCCCATTTGGTAACATTCATCCTCGAATGAGATTACTCTTACTAAGCTATATTGCCAATCCTCTTGACTATGCGATAGGTAATCATCTCAATTATCCCTGAAACCAATCCCACAATCCACCTTGATACCTCAACACACCATCTCCCTCTTGTTCAAAAGCCATTATTGCTTATGAACATTTTTCTTGTAGTTCCAGCAAGATAGGGTCTGGGTCTTTCTCTCCTTCTACTTCTGACACTAATGATGACTCGGCCCCGCTCGTCACTTCTATTCCTCCTTCTGCGGAAACTATAAGTCTGACTCCCAGGCGTGCCAGTCTGTGCACATATTTTGCTAACTCTCTCTTTCCTTCTTCAATATGGGCGGTGTTACCTATAGACAACTTGCTTAAAGAATCAGTAACAACATTAACCTTACCAGGGTGATAAAGAAAACTCATGTCATCATCCTTGAGTACCTTAAACACTCTCTCTCTCTGTTTGAGATTAAGCTCATTCTAAGTGAACATACCCACATGAACATCATACAACAATAACGCCATATCTTCAAAGCAAAAACTACAACAGCCAACTCTAGCTCATCACATTACACCCTAATTCGCCTAAACTCGACTATTGATCTCAAATCCATTTTAGATACAAATACCCAGTATGTACTCAAGAACCAAATATCATAACTGGGCAGTAGTCAACTTCCCTTTCCATTCCTGAAAGTTTCCCTCACAAACTTCAGACCGTTGAAACTTCGTTGTTTTCCAAGTCAACATGGTCAAATAAAACCCTTACCTAACAGATCCCTTTAATTTCTCTTTCAACTCTTTCAACTCTGCTGGTGCCATTCTATATGGCGAAAAAGAGATAGGACGAGTATCTGGAATGATGTCTTGCCAAAGTCTATTTGTCTCTTAGGAGGGATTCCGGGTAGATCATCAGGAAAAACTTCTGGAAACTCTCTTACTATAGAAACTGACTGAAAAGGAGGTATCTCAACTCTAGAGTCATTAACTCGGACTAAGTGATAGATACAACCCTTCGAAACTAACTCTCTCTCCTTGAGGTACGAAATGAAACGACTCTTAGGCACTGCTGAACTACTACTCCACTCTATGACTAGCTCACTACGTTACTCAGGTATAACATCAAAGTTCAAAGCAACATAAGGAGTTAAAAGATACAAACTCGCTATAGAGTCTAGCAACGCATAAACAGCAAAGTCAAAGACTCGAATCATACCAGTGACAACATCTGGTGAATCCTCTTGCTCTTGGCGACTATTGATTGCATATGGGTGGTTTGCTCCTCCGCATGTACTAGAAGTAGCTCCTCTAGGTACCATCATGTCTGGGGGAGCAACTGATGAAGCTTGGGCCCTATTGCTCAGATTTCCACTACCTTGCATGTTCTTAGGGCACTCCTTCATGAAGTGACCCTCTTATCCACACTTAAAACAACCTGTCTGTCCATCACAACACTTACCTAGGTGGGTTCTACCACACCTAGCACATGCAGGAGTCTTACTACCCTTTGGTACCATACTGCCTTGAGGATATGCAAGTCTAGCCCTGAAACTATAGGAATTTCTATTGTACCCATCTTTGTTCTCAGGTGCAAGTGCACTAGCAAATGGTGGAGCAGGTCCCTTCTGTTTCTGTGGGAGGGATGACTGATTAGCATCATTCTTTTGTTGCCTGAACTCATCCCCTACTATCTTAGCCCTTTCATCCTTAAACTCTTCTCTATCCTTCAACTTATCCTCCTCAACTTGTTGTAAATGGATCATAAATCTTGCTAGGTCATAGCTTCCTTGCCTTCTTGCTTGACTGACGAGACAACCTAGCAACATATAAACTCATTCTACTCCTCATGTCCGCAACCATCTCCGAAGCATAGCAGAAAAGTTGTGTGAACCTCAGACTGTACTCATGAACACTCATAGACTCTGTGTTAAGGGTGAGAAACTCTTTTATCTTTGCCTCATACAACTCACGAGGAAAGAAACGCCCCATGAGAGAACTCTAAAAAACAACCCAACTCACTATTGGCACACCCTCAACCCTATTCTTTTTTCATTGGTCAAACCAGATTCTAGCGACACCCTTCAATTGTTATGCAGCTAATTCCACCCTCTCCAACTCAGAAACATGCATCACATCAAATACCCTTTTAAGCTCCTCAATGAAGTTCTCCGGATTTTCACTAATACTTGAACCTGTGAAGCTTGGTGGGTTCATCCTTAAGAGTTCACGGATCCTTGAAGTATCAACCACTTCGTGTCGATTATTTCTCTGCCCAATATGAAAGGTCACAACTTGACTTAACATCTGGATAACTTCACAAAAATCAACATATTTGATCTCTTCTTGGGTTTGCACTTCTAGGGCACTTGGTAACTCTTCCTCAACACTCTTCATAGTTGGACGAACTCTGACTGCTCTTCGTGGAGGCAAAAACATCTAAAAACACGCGCAAGCACCAATTAGAAAGAAACTGTTTAGAGATAAACTTTAACGCACGAAATAAATGTGAAACAAGTGAGATAGTTCCTAAATGTTGTAGCCTTCTAATTATAGATGTGGCGCGCTTCACACAGATAACTAGGACTCTACAGACACGGCTTCATAGACCCCCTAGGACTCTGAAACTCTGTGATCTGATACCAAGTTTGTCGCGCCCCGAGCCTACACCCTGGGCGGGACTAACGCTCAAAGACCATTGCTGGCCCCCAAGCAAACCCTTGGCCTGGCTTTCTTAACTCAGCGAAAACCTAACTCAACAGAATAACTTCATGCAATGAAAGGTCATAAGACAACTTAACTGATAAAATATGGCCAAAAAGGCAACTCGAGTCTCAAAATATAATATTTACATATATACATATATGAGAGACTCAATACTAACTGACTGACTATCTATGAAGCCTCTATAATACTGAGATGGATGTTGGGACAGACCCCGCAACATCCTAATAAAACAAAACTAGGAAAAATGAAATAACAAAGTCCTCCGGAATGCAATGAGGCTCACCACTGACTCTGGAGTGCTCAGCTGGATCAACGGCGTGCTGGATGCTAATCCTGGGTACTTGCATCTGCATCATAATAAGATGCAGGCCAACTGGCATCAGTATATGGAATGTACGAGTATGCGAGCTGGACAGCTAAACAACAACTTAAGCTTGAAAGGGATACAAAAGAGAACTTACCTTGGCTCTGTTCAACTCATGAATAACTGAACTCAATATAAAGCAATAAGACACATGCAATATATAAAGCTTGTAAAACTATTTAAAACATGACGTCGAAAATCATATTTATAATATCATGAAAATACCATACTTCCTCTCAAAGTCTACTTGTGCAATGCATGAATGAAGTCCCATACCCCCATCCATACTAAGCAGAACCCCTCAAGGAACCATGCAATTTCTACTGTGGGAGTTTCTCTAACCGATAACCACCACTATGAGCCCTAGTGATGATATAACGTTCGACCTGACGTTGCCCAAGGACCATCCTATACCTTGTCGTGATATAGGACCTTACTTTAACTTTAACTTAGTGGATCCACTAGCTTAACTTGAAACTCTATACTCTTTACTTAACTTGAAACTTTAATCTTAAAATGAAGTTAAAACGTTCAATAAAGACTCTTGAAAAACTTTAAAGACTTGCTTTGACTTACTTTTTAACTTCTAAGCTTGACTCTAACTTCACTTGACTTGGATCCTATCTTCCCTTGAATTGGATTAAGGATTAAAGGGTAATGATCTCATGTTTATGGATGAGTTCGGGATGTCTAGATGTACCTTAGAGTGTTGAAAACAACTATAAAACATAGGTACATGTATGAAAAAGTGGGGAATGAATGGGAAGGATGCGTCCTTGGTGCTTTGAAAGGCGCGGGGCACCAGCCTTCTGACTTCAGAGGGGCCTGCTGGGCGCTCTGCAAGGTGTGCCGCCCCAAGGGGTGGAAGTTCAGAGACTCTTTTGAGGTGTGCTGGCTGGTGCGACGCCCCAGCCTTTTTCCCCAAAAATCTGACGTTTCTCATTTGTTTTTCCAACTCTAAACCTTCTTAACTTCAAAGTTTCTAGCCCCAAACACTTAGAATCATAAATCCCCTTACTATACAATAGATTCAACTCGAAATCACAACCGAAAACATACACCAAACCAACAAGAAACTTCAACAACACAACCACAACTTCAACAAACACAACCACAAACTTCAACAAACACAACCAATCTTTTCTCAAAATTAAAACAAGTTGGCGTGTGGGGGAAAGAACCAACCACGACGATCTTGACGAATCCTTGCTTCTTCTTCTCTTTCTCCTCTTCTTTCTCTCTTCTCTCAAAAGCCCTAACTCTCACTTTCTAAAAGGGAAAACTGATTTAAAATCAGTCTAGACCCTTAGTATAACCAAAATAAATAGTTAGGGAAAAGACCAAAATACCCTTACAAATTCGGACTAAACTGCCCTGTGCCAACAACCCAACGTCCAAGGGCCATAACTCACTCATACGAACTCGGAATCGCGCAAACTCGACAGCGTTGGAAAGATCATTCCACGAGCTTTGCAAACATAACTGGAAATACGTCTAACTCATTCTGAGATAGGAGTTATGACTGTTCAAAGTTGACCAAAAACTCATTTTTTCCCATACTTGGCTAGATTTCCAGATTTGAATTCTTTCCAAAAAAAATGTCTATTTCCAATTCTAAGCTTCTTCATAGCTATTTCAAATTGCCGGATGTTACATGTGTCATTCTTTTTGGGACTAACTAAAAAGGAAAGTGAGTCATACAAATTCAGACATAGGGAGTATTATTTTCGTTTCCAAAACGCGTGTTAAACAGTTTCTCGCACAAAAATTGAGATTGTCTTCGAAAGGGGGAATTAATATCACTTTAAACAAGATCAGGTGTGTAACAGGTCGTCGAGATAGTTAAAGTGTGTAACTGGCTTTTAGGGACAAGTTTAGAGGGCAATCTATGCCTTTTCCCGACTAACAAACTATAGAAACATAATACATGCATCAAATGATCATAAATATTACTCCATCTGTCCCAATTTATGTGACACATTTTGCTTTTCGAGAGTCAAACATTTTAAGTTTGATCGAGAATTTTCTCATGGAATCTTCAAATTTTTTAAAATGAAATTTATATATTTGTAAACTACATAAAAAGTACTATAAGTCTCAATAATTGATAATTCAAAATAATTAAAAGATATATGAAAAAATTATGGTCAAAGATAGACTTGTTTGAATTTTGAAATTCGAAATGTGTCACATAAATTGGGACAGAGGGAGTATATGTGTAGATGCTAATTTCTCTAGTTTGGCCACTTTGGTGACTAACAAACTATATAAATACAAATGCATACATAATATCATAATATTTTGTGCATGTGAATAATTTTATATATTTTAGTTTGACCAATTTGATGACTAACAAATTATAGAAACATAATACATGCATCAGGTTGAAAAACTAGACCCGGTCTCTCTTGGAATACTGAATATGCCAATAAATAATGAATTGTACTAATCCACATATGTCAAGTGATCATAAATATTATATGTGTAGATGTTAATTTCTCTAGTTTGGTCACTTTGGTGACTAACAAACTATATGACTATAACTATACACATATTATTTATTGCTTAGTATAACGACCAATTTAATTTATTGCACAATCTAAAACAAAACATAATTATTACATTATGAGACGATTATTTTTTTTCTTCGGAATTTGTACACTTAAGAGTCCAAACACCTTAAACAGTCAAGCACAAAATTACACTACTAAAAATAAATAAATTCAATTATAAGTTTGAACATAATTTGACTAGACAAAATTAAACTTACAAGAATTTATTTAAGGGAAAATGCATAAGTACCCCCAGCCTATGCCCAAAATCCCTGAGACACACCTAACATTTACTAAGGTCCTATTACCCCCCCCCCCCCCGAACTTATTTTATATATAATTTCCTATCCCTTTTCGGCCTACATGGCACTATCCTTGAAAAAATTGTCAACACGTGTTGGGCCCACAAGTTAGTGCCACTTAGGCCGAAAAGGAGTAGAAAATTATATATAAAATAAGTTCGGGGTAATAGGACCTTAGTAAAAATTAGATGTGTCTTAGAAATTTTGGGCATAGGCTAGGGGGGGAGGGGTACTTATGCATTTTCCCTTTATTTTTCCATTAAACTTAAAGTGTTTTCCATGTGATGAATAAAAGATTAGCTTGTAACAATACTGCAAATAGCTTTGGAAAACAAAAAATAAAAATAAAATATCATTGGACAGAGTGCACATGCTAACCATTTAAACATTATCAACTTTCACATATAACAAACACAAAATTCATATTTATATGCTATAACAAAGTTTGCATAATTGCGCTTCATAGCAAACATAAATATGTATGTTTTGCTATACATATACAAAAGAAAGCAGTTGTATAATCTACTTTGGTATACATATACAAAAAGATCAATTGTATAAAGTGAGAGAGGCGAGTGAGATCTGGGAGAAGGGAGAGAGGGGAACGAAAATATATGTATATATACAATTTTCTTTCTCTTTATACAAATACAAACGCATTTTATATAATTTGCATTTTTTGTATAAAGTGAGAGAGGCGAGTGAGAAAGCGAGATCTGGGAGAGTGGCGAGCGAGATCTGGGAGAGGGAGAGAGGGGAATGAAAATATCGTAAAATAGATAAGTATGGTAGTAGGTATGGTAAAGTATATAAGATGAGAAGATATTTGTCCTATTGTAAAAAGTCATGAATGGTGTAAATAGTATATAGTAGTGTGTCATAATGTGTGTCATAAATTAGGTAAGTGTCATCATAAAGTGAATAGTGCATAGTATGGTGTGTGTCATAATAATGATGACAAGTTAGGATAGTACGTATAAAGTAAGGACTCTCTTTCTATATAAAGGGAGACATATGTAAATAAAGAGGCAGGCAACGCCTAAATAAAAATCCTCTCTTTCAGAAAAAACTCTTCCAACTAAGATAAATATTTAAAATACTAATGAAAAAATCTGAAATTCAATCATAGCTCTGATACCATTTTTTGGTGTGAAACTGGTAGTTGAGAGTTTCATGAAAGTGGTAGTGTGGTAGGTGGTAGTGTGATAGGTGAGTAATTTATTTTAGAGATTTTATTATAATTTTTCAGTGCAGAATTCATAGTAAAATGTAATAATTGTAATATTCTTCCGATAGTTGTTTTAATCTTAATATTTCTTTAATATTATTTATGTTATATTCTAGATATAACATATCTTGGGTTTATTGGTACATATATAAATTTTCTTCCATTAATTGTTCTAATAGTTTTATATCTTCCATAGATTTTGTCCAATGTTGTAAATATTCGTAGTTCATTTTAATCTGAATTTATTTCTACATCGTACCATTCTATTTTTTTGTAGTCTAAATTATGTAGGTCTATTTCATACCATTGTTGGTTTAATATATCTTCTGATTCGTTATCATTAAATATTTTTTCCCATATAATTCTTCTTAATTCAATTATTTTTATATTTTTAAGTATATATAAGACTAAGGTTTCATAGTTTTTTATCATTTTATCATGCAAGTATGTAGTCAAGTTCTTTATCATGCAGGTTTTTTATTTCAAATTATTCCTTCCTATCATATTCATAATTGATTAAATTCATGTTAGATCATTATGAACTAGATTATCTTTATCATGTTTTTCTGTCACTACTAGCATCGTAGTTTAGCAGATACTTCCTTCTTATCAGCACCTCAACTTTGTTTACTCCTCTAAACGGCTTTCCTCGCCTACCGGTTTCAACATTAGGATGGCATAGTCTAGAAGTTTTCTCCATGTTTTCAATGTGCTAATAAACTAGAAATCATGATTCAAACAATTCTAATACATAATAACTAACATAAATTTATTCAATCATATATATGATATTCAGGAATATATGAAATTAGTTCTGCATATTTATTGAACAATATACCTTTGTCTCTTGCTTAGCCATGCTATTTGAAATATTTGATTGGATTTCAGATTTTTCCATTAGTATTTTAAATATTTATCTTAGTTGGGAGAGTTTTTTTCTAAAAGAGAAAATTTTTATTTAGGCATTGTCTGCCTCTTTATTTACATATGTCTCCCTTTATATAGAAAGAGAGTCCTTGCTTTATACGTACTATCCTAACTTGTCATCATTATTATGACACACACCATACTATGCACTATTCACTTTATGATGACACTTACCTAATTTATGACACACTACTATATACTATTTACACCATTCATGTCTTTTTACAATAGAACAAATATCTTCTCATCTTATCTACTTTGCCATATTTACTTTACCATACCTACTACCATACTTATCTATTTTACGACTTTAAGACTTTTTATTTCGTCCTTATCTTCTTCTGCCATATGTCTTCTTTTCCTTCATCTCTATCTTTATCATCTCCTTATATTTTGGGCTTCCGTTTTTATCTCTTATTCTAGCTGGACGTCTGGAATTATATTATCTTATCCGTTGCACTTTGAACATACATGGTCCGGATATTTATGACCAATTAGCTTGCAATATCTGTTTAATAATTCTGCTGAAATAAATCCTTCTTTTAGTGCTTGTGTCGTAGGTCGTTCTTCTGGCTTTAGTAATGATAAAATCCATCGCTGGACTTCATCTATATTTGCTTTTCTTAGCTCCCTTGAATTAGAATAAATCATTAGTTGATCTCTTGCATAGTAGCTCCATATAGCATTCCCATTTAAATAATTGTTTGCTAGTTCTTGTATGATAGTTGATATACCAATTATTCTTTTATTGGCATAAAAACTTGGTATCTCAATTTTGCATATCTCTTCTTGTTGTCCGATGTCCTCGGGTATAATCATATCTTTAGTCAGTCCTATCTTGATAACCTGTATTGGAGGTTTTATTTCCTCGTATAATATCTCTGTTGCTGCTGTATAGAATTTTATATAAAATAAATTTCCTTTTATAACTCTTTTATATGTGACTAATGCTTTATGCAGTTCTGGTATTCCACTAACTTCTTCCCCGTCGTATGTGTATACGGTACTTAACAGTCCATAGTTGTAACATGTTCTTACTAAATTTCGCGTTAGTTTTTGGTCGTGCAATTAACTTGTTATATCCTTGTAATTTTTGTGTCAAATAATCTTGGTTTGGTTCTTTTGTGGTTGATATGGGGTTGCAGTTTAAATAAGTTTAGATTTTGTGTATATTTTCGATATAGGTTCGTGTGACGTAGTTATATGTCTTTTTCTCGTTTTGGTTTTGCAAACTATCTGTGTATGTAGATGTTTGTGGTTCTATGGATATGTGTCTAGGTATCCTTTGGGTAAATGGTTTTGCGAATAGCTAGTTTAAATTCACATTTTTATGTTGTTTATCACTAACTTGTTTGTTTGTACCTGCAGCTCTATTTAAACAAACATTATGGGTTTTAAGAAGTTTCCCATCGTCTCATTTTAGCTCTGGGTTTTTTCGTTCTTCCGATCGACGTAGCTCCGCATTTTTATAGTCATGCTGCTGACTAGCTTTAGACTTCAGATTATCTTCATTAGTCTTTAGCTTTTGTATCTCGTTCTCCATGCTATCCATTTTTGTACAAAGTGTAGTAATGGCTTTGAGTATCATTTCAATTGTATCTTCTTCCTCAGTCTGAGTAGCTTTGTCGTGATAGGTAATCTGCAATAACATTCTTATTAGTTTTTATTACTTCAATTGTAAATGTAAAATTTAATATATTTAATATTAATCTCCTTATTTCTTTTGTCGTTACCGAGACTTGTATTTTCCTTGTTAGCCACCATTTTACTTGTGTATTATCTGTTCTTATAATAAATTCGTTATATACAATATATGGTTCAAATGATAATAAACATTTATATACCGAATATAATTCTTTCCTATTTATTTCCCACTTTATTTCTTCATTAGTATATGTTCCTGAATAATATCTACAATGATGTTCTATTTTTTCTTCTCTATACCTATATTTTAATACACCTCCATAACTTTTTTCACTGGCGTCTGATTCTATTATATAAGTAATTTTTTTATTTTCATCCGGAAAATATAGTTTAGGTAGATTCTTACATAATAATTTTATTTTTTGTATTTGTTTTTGGTCTTTCTTATCAAACTGGTATTCTACATCTTTCTTTAATTTTTGTTGTAATGGTTTTAAATTCTCTGCTAATTTTGGTATATATTCTCTTACTTGGTTTACTAGTCCTAGAAATGATTGTAATTTCTTTTTCGTATCTAGCTGTTCTTTTGAGTTAATTATTTTTTGTACTATATGCGTTTGCATTTTTATTCCATTTTTATCAATTTGTATTCCTAGGAATTCTATTTGGCTTTTCATTATGTCTGCTATCTTTTTACTTAGGCTTATGCCTGAATATTCTATAATATGTATGAATTTTTCTAATAATCTTATGTGTTCATCTTGGGTTTTAGAATATAGTAATATATCATTGATATATACTACACAATTTTCTAATTGTTTAAAATAGTTATCCATAAAGTGTTGGTATCTACCTGGTGCATTTTTATATCCAAATGGTAATACATTACATTCGTAAAATCCTTATGGTACAGTGAATGCTGTTAGTTTTTTAGATTCTTTTTCTAGTTTTAAGTGATAAAATCCTGATTTACAATCAAATTTGCTAAAATAATTATATCCTTGTATTTGTCTTATCTTTAGTATTTTATTTGGTATTGGATAATTATATGTCTTAGTTTTTGCATTTAAATTTCTATAATCAATAATCATTCTACTTTTTCCTCTTTTTTGTTCACTATGTTTATTTACGATAAATGTCGGGCTTGTGTGCTTACTATTGCTTTCTTGTATGTACCCTTTTTCTAGTAATTCATTTATATGTATCTTAAATTCGGTTAAATCATTAAAATTATATTTTAATGATTTTTGGGTTATTATACTATTATTATCAATTATTTCAATTTTTACTTTTGTTTTATGTTTCTCCCATCTTTGTAAAGGATCTTCACTATATAATAATTCTAACTTATCTTGGATTATTTTTACTTTATCTATAGAAAATATTATTAATTCTATTTTAGGGTCTTCTTCTTTTATATTTTCTAATTTTTGTGTAATTTTTTCGCTCCCTTTTATCCATTCTGTTGTTTTTCGTTTTTTATTATTTACTCTTTTTGCTCCTATTTTTTGTTTACACGGTGTTGTGAACCACCAGTGTGTTTTTGTTATTATATGTGGGTATAATTTTTCTAAAAATGGCATCCCTAATAGCATATCTTTTGTAGTCAGTTCAAAGTTATATATTTCCTCTATAGTTAATATTTTATCCCATATTTGTATTTTTATATTTTTTGCCTTATATATGATCATGCTTCCTTCATTATTAAATCTTGTTACTACTATCGGTGTTTTTAATTTTTCTCACTTATCTTCTGGTAAACAATTATATTTATATATATTAGCTTTTGCTCCTGTATCTATCATTGGTGTATAATATCTGTTGTAATATCCTTCTATTATTATCTTTGCAAGTATATATATTTTCATATTTTTATCATACTAAAGTCCTTTTAATTATTACTTTTTTATTTTCATAATTTATTGTCAACTGTTTTTCTTCTAGATTATATGGTTTTACTTATTCTAGCCATTTTATTCCTAAAGTGACATATTCATCTCCTTGATATACTTTAAACTTTATTATTATTGGTATTCCTCTAATGATTATTTCCTTTTCCGTAGTTTCTTCGGTATATGTTAATGCTTTTGGTAGTTCGGGGCATGATTGTTCCGTAGTTATTATTTCATCTTCCGTCACTAATTCTCTTGTAATATAGTTTTCTTCTAGTCCTGTATTTATTTCTATTAAATATTTTCGTTGTTCCATTATTCCCGTTATGTAGTAATGATGTGGTTTTCTTTCTTCTTCCATTGATTTTTGTAGAGTTTTATTTATTCTTCTTGAGATACTCATTTTTGATGATATTTGTGGTATTTCATGATTTTTTTTTTATGTGCTTAATCTTTCTTTTACTATTTTTAAATCTTCTTCTATGTCAATTTCATTATAACTATAATCATTCTTATCTATGACCGTAACTATTCTTTCAAAGGAATCTTCTATTTTTATTTTATTTATTTTATGTTTTATTTTATGTTTTGTTGTTAAAACATATAAGTTTTTACATCTGGCTGTAAATATTTTACTTCCCGGGGCTAGTTCTATTCCTGACATGTTCCAATATAATACTAATGATTTATTTATATTTCTGTCACTTACTGCTACTGAATAGTTAACAATTATTATAAATTTAAATTTTTGGTATATGAGATTACCTTTTACTGCGCCTATTATATTTTTTTCTATAGGTTGTATGATCCTATCATCTGCTAAGTATATTTCTATGAGTGTATCTATTCCTTCTCTAAAACATGTTTTTATTAATATTTTTGTTCCTCCTAATTGTACATATTTAATTGGATTTTTAGCCTTAATATCTTGTATTTCTTTATTTATTATTCGCTTGTTTATTATTGGTATTTTAGCCTTTCCTTTGGTGTATTTGCAATCTATGATATGTTCTCTTTGACTTACTACATAATATTCTTCTTTTTGTCGTTTAAACCAGTTTCTTATTGTTGGTATTTTGAATATTTTTGCTACACTTAGATCTAATTCTTTTCCTTTTATTTGTTCAAATATATTATTATCAAATATTATTTTTTGTTCTGCCGATTCTTCATCTTGATATTTTTCTTTAGTTATTATTTGTATATCTGCTTCAGTCATTTATATAATGTTTCACTATTTGATTCTGTTAATGAATTATTTTCTATTTCATCTATTTCATTTTCTAATAATTCATATATGCTATCTTCACTTTCTAATTCATAATCTATGTATTCTATTTGTGTATATTTTTTATTATCTATTATTATTTTTTATATTTGTTTTTTCTTTGGATCTTTAGGTAACTTACAATCTTTAGCTATATGTCCTGATTTTCCACAATTATAACAATTACATTTCGTTAGTTTTCTTTTTGGTCTATATGGTCTTTTGGTTTTGTAGTTTTTTACATAGTATTTTCTTCTCGGTTTTTTATATTTATATTTTGATCTATATTTTTTATTATATTTCCTTTTATTTTTATAATACCTATCCGTACAGCTGAATTGAGGTGCTTTTTTATTTTTACAACATGCCAAGTTTTTTACTAATATTTTTTCCATTTTTGTTTCTTCTTTATGTTTTTCACATAGTTCTAAAAACCATCGTTGCAAGAATTTCATTCTAGCTCCTAAGTATCTGTTAATTCTGCTTCATTCCAACTTTTTATTATTTTTGAACTAAAAGGTTCTGGTAATTTTGTAAAATATAATTTTCTTATTTCTTTACTTTCTTATGTGTTATATGCTCCTTTATAATAGTATTCTCTAAATGCACATGTATATTCATCTATATAACACATATTACATATTGCTAATTTTGTCATTAGATTCCGATTTATGATTTTTTCTTTATTTTGTTCTTCTACTTCTGTTGTCATACTACTAAATTCATTTCTTATAGCTATTTCGTATTTATATAATATTTCCATAGTTGTAGTAGCTAATTCTCCATTATATTTTTTTATTATTTCTTAAAGTTTTTAAACTTTCATCTGATAAATTTTGTAGCCATAATTTTACTGTTCCTATAAGCGTTCTTTCTATATATCCGGGTGCCTCTGTTATTACTATTTTGTTATCTATTAATTGTTTTGATATATATCATATCCATAATTGGATTGTTTTATTTATATCTGCTACATAGTCTAAATCTAAAAAATTATGTCGTTCAGCTATTGGTTTAGGTGTCCATTTTTTATCTAATCTTTTATCCCATATAGGTTTTTCTCTATCATATTGTTCATAGTTTTCATTATAATATTTTGGATTAAATTTTTTTGGGTTTTTTACTCCTGATGTGCTAGGTTTTTCATCCATGTCTATGTCACCTGTATTTACTTCTAAATTCTTTGTATCTATGTTTGCTAAAAGTTCCGTATATATTTTGCCTGTTTCCAAATGTTGTTCTAGATCATCGTCGTTTATTTCATCAATTGTTATTTTAGGTAAATTATCTTGGTTATTTTCTTCTAATTCATCTTCTAGTTGCAATTTTTCTTTAATTTTAATTATCTCATTTGTTAATTTTGTTTTTTGTTCTTTTTGTTTTTGTTTTATTTCATACATTTCTTTTAATATTGCTAGCTCTTTTTCTAGCTCTATTATTTTGGTATTTTTTACTTCTTCTAATTGTTGTACTTCCTTTTTTGCTTGTTGTTTTATTTTTTTAATTTCCGTTTTTCTATCTATTTCTTCATTTTCTTTTGTTATTCTTATAATAGTAGTTAAACTATCTTCTAGTTTTACCATTTCTTTTTCTAACATTAAACTTATATTGTCACCTATCTTCTTATACCTCCTTCCTAGATTAGAAAATATTATCTTTATTTTTAATCCGCCATAGTTTTCATATGTTTTTTCATCTATTGCGTATTCTTCCTTATTCATTTATAGATTGTGTTGAATTTTATATTCTATGTTATTTATTTGTATTTTTAGATATAAAATAGTCTTTCTTTGTGCTATTATAGATTTATGACAAATTCCTGCAAATATATTACCGTTAAATCTACTTTGCCTATGTGCTAATTCTTGTCTTTTTGCTATAATTATTTCATTAAGTTTTTGTCTATATTCGTTATTCTCGTTATTCATTGTAGTTTTAAATATTGAATATATTTATATTCTACTTTAGATATATTATCTATTAATTGATTTAATTTTTCGTTATCGATTTTTGTGATATCAAGTTGTTTATATTCCGGATATAATTTATTTAATTTTTTTCTTATTTTTCTTAATTTTCTACTAGTATGTTTCTTCTTATATTTCTCGACATTCATAGCTCTGATACCATTTTTCGGTGCGGAACTGGTAGTTGAGGGTTTCATGAAAGTGGTAGTGTGGTAGGTGAGTAATTTATTTTAGAGATTTTATTATAATTTTTCAGTGCGGAATTCATAGTAAAATGTAATAATTGTAATATTCTTCCGATAGTTGTTTTAATCTTAATATTTTTTTAATATTATTTATGATATATTCTAGATATAACATATCTTGGCACTACTAAGAAAACTGGATTTAGCGACATAAAATTTTTGTAGCTAAACAACAAATTCCGTTGCTAAACTCACCTAGCGATGAATTAGCGACTGATATTTGTTAGCTACGAGCAAAATAGTAACAGACTAGCGACAATATTCGTAGCTAAATGCAGTGTTTTTTAGTAGTGTGGGTTTCTTGGTACATATATAAATTTTCTTCCATTAATTGTATTTTTTCGCTCCCTTTTATTCATTCTGTTGTTTTTCATTTTTTACTATTTACTCTTTTTGCTCCTATTTTTTGTTTACACGGTGTTGTGAACCACCAGTGTGCTTTTGTTATTATATGTGGGTATAATTTTTCTAAAAATGGCATCCCTAATAGCATATCTTTTGTAGTCAGCTCAAAGTTATATATTTCCTCTATAGTTAATATCTTGAATTAATAGTTTGCTATTATATACAATTTTCCCTTTAAACAACCTTAATAGCACATCTTCACATGACCCGTTTCATCACAATTTTGCTTGCACCTATGAATATCTGATGCAATGTTTGGAGAAAACAACAAATAGTAGATTGATGCTCGTGATAAATTGTTCTACTTATTTTAATTAGTTGTAGAAGATATACGAAGATTATCCGTTCAAATAATCCAGGCTCTGATGCCACATGTAAGATTAAATACTTTAATACATAATATTAGGATCTTGAACACGATAATCTTACATAGAGATTGTTAGGGGCACATACCTGATGCAGAAGATATCACAGAGAAAAGTGGAAGCGTTAGTCGTAAATTGGTTTCTACCTCCTTGCTCTAGTCTTACATTACCACAACCATTAGTGATAGAATTATTGTAGAGAATATGTGATAACCCTAATGGGTGGTGGGAGGACCATTTATAGAGGTTATGACTTAATCTGGTACGTCCATCAAGTAACCAATGTACGTACGAGATATATCCCTTATTAAAAATTATTTATGATATTACTTGAATTACAAGTAAACTTGGGTCATAAGTAAGAAATAATTAATAATAATTCTTACATATTTATCATCCATTTTCGATGCTCGGGAACATTCATTATGTTAACCAAATGGTAACATATATATATATATATATATATATATATATATATATATATATATATATATATATATATATATATATATATATATATATTTAAGCAATTAATAATAGAATTTAGACTCTGAACAATTTCCTATTTCACCAAAATTTTCACTCTTTCAGTAACAAAATACTTGGGAGTGATTTCGCCTTTAATAAAATGACCTGTTACATCGACTAAAGAATTTAAAAAGAAAAGGTAAATTTTAAATCAAAACATCACAAAGCTATTCTAGCAAACCACTTTCGGCAAACAAATTTTTTTAAATCCAAATATTTTGATCCTTAATAAGTATTTAGAGAACAGTGGTTAGCAAGTACTTTGATAGTTTACAAGTATCAAAACATCACAATCCAACAATGGTTTAACATTCAGTAAAGAAAAAGCTTAATGAACCATTATTAGAGAAGAAGACGAAAGATCGATTGAATGTAAAATTAAAAAACCGAAATCAAATATTTAAAATAAATGTAAAGTTTAGAGATTAACCTCTGACTTCGGATAGCTCTGAAAGCAAATTGATTTTTGATTTTGGATCTTCCTCCTTCTCTTCTTAATGAACTGACAGAAGCATGATAAAAAAAAAAAAGGACGATCTAGCTGAAGGTGGAGAGTCTTGAAATATTATTTGAGGAAATGAAAGGTCACTGGAGGGAACTTTAAGAGGGAGTAAAATTTCAGCTTTCTAATTGTTTCTTCTTAGTACTTGTTTTATCATTTGTATGTTTTTCATACATTTTATGAGATCTTCCAATGGTCTTGTAGTATTGTCTAGTAATTTTTTTTAATATAAACTAATACTCAATAAAAAGTATTGAAAGCTTACAGTACAAGAATATAAGGGGTCGTTTAATTGAGAACAAGTTTTTCTAGGACTAACTATTTGGGATGAGTTATCCCATCATATAAATAATTCTGAGACTACCTAATACCGCTTTATTCAAATGCAAAATAATTTAATCATTTATTTTATCCCTAGATTATTATATTTTACGTCACACAAAACGACTCCTAAGTGTACATTAGTCTTTTTCTATCTTAAGCCCCCAAATTTTCACCTCTTTAAATTTCTTGGTGATGTCCATTCCTCGATCTCAATAACAAGCCAAGGTTGATTCATCTCAAATACATTTTGAAACCATCCATGTCAACAAACTAGTTTCCTTGAGCATCTTTTGTTGATTCCACATGTCCATCAATTAATTATATACTTCATTTTATTTTATTTTATGTTTATTTCATCTTCGATTCTACCATTTTCCTATTTAAATTACTTTTACTTTTGTTATTAGTGTCCTTTTATATAATTTGTTAAATCTGTAATAATTAACTATCTCATTAATATTTTTAATTGAATGAAGAAAAGATTTCAAATAATATAAATTTAAAGGTAAGTATGGAAGGATCAGTAAATCTATAGCTAGTAAAATTTCTAGAAATTTTTTCAAGTTATAAAAATCTTACGTAAATCCCCAAGAAACAATTTCCATCTCAATTCATAGCAACATAATCCCCCAATATTTTCCTAAGTAATTAATTCCGTAGGTAAATCCCCCGGAAAAAGTTCCCACCTAAATCCACACCAAATAATCCCCAATATTTTCCCAAGTAATAAATTTCGTAGGTAAATCCCCAAGAATAAGTCCCTAGCTAAATCCGCATCAAATAATCCCGAAATAAATTTTCAGGTAATAAAATTCCACATAAATTTTCACCAAAATATCTCCATGTAAATCCGTAGGATGGATTACCTAGAAATTTTTCTATGAATAAAAAGAGGATTTAAAAAAAAAAAAAAATTCCATGTATCTGCGGATTTACCTAGAGATACTGTACCCGCCGATATATTTTCCTAGGTGATGTTGCAAGTACAAATTTTGCGCAATATGGCGCCAAATTAACCTGCGGAATTTGTTGGGAAAATACAATTCTCCAATAATATATCCTAATATTGAGGAATTTAAAATATTCACAAGAAAATCCACATCTATTTCATGCGAAATTTTTCCCTAGGTAAGATTCCCATGTAATTAACTATTTTCCTGTAGTGGTGATTGATACCCGCACTAACCCTCCGGTGGGAGAACACTACTACAGCCCAAACAAACAACTTAACCAAAAACTAAGCATTTAAAGATATGGAAGCAGGTTTAAATGCTAAAGGAAAATAGTGTTCCCATAAACTCAAAAGATCTAACAAAACAAATGCGGAAGTAATTCTGTAGAACCTGAAAGTCAATGTATCAAAACTCTAACAAGGATCATAAGTCTAAAGGAAATGGGTACAACCCAATTAAACATAAGAAAATCTAAAGAACTAGTCTCAGTCCGAAGATGTGGACATAAACAAAAGAGAACTTATGAAGGCAACCCAGAAGAACTAGCTCACCCTTGAATTCGAAACGATCACTGATCTTCTAAACGAGGTCTGTCAATAATCGCCTGAAGATGCCCTATACTCAACAAAGAAAGAGCAAGTGCAGTATCAGTAAACAACCACAATGTACTGGTAGGATCACGCGGCTATCCCAAAAGATGAACATATATAAGTCATTACAACCATTATTAACATGCATACACCGAACATATACATTATCAATTACCACTTACGAACAACATACAATTTCACAAATCTCAAGATATACAGTCATATCAAGTCAATGGTCCTTTCATGGGACCCAAACCCAAATTGTTAGTGTACCGGTTCATGGTACCCGATTCAATATTTATGTCGGATCCCATTTTATGCCGGAAAGTGGCAATCGATCCCAGTTTGTAATGACCCTTCCGAAACAATATAAGCCAATAACTTACGAGATTTTTATACATATATTGCCCTCACACTAGACAAAAATGATGCAAAAGAATACTACCAACTTCCGAGTACCCGAACTAGATCTTTCATGCTTCACACAATCATACAAAATTAGTGATAAATTTAATATATTACAAGACTTGGGCTTACACACCCCAAAAGGTCAAAACATAGAGACATACTTATATTACAACTCATAGCGACATGATCAATTTAGTCCTCAAATTTTCATGTAAATATACAACACATAGATCATGTACAAGTCCCAAGGTTTATACAAAATATAGATGTCTATATGCAAATGTGATCTTCCTTAAGGCTCTCAAAATTTCCATCTCCAATGGCCAGCTTCATGCATCCACTCGATCATTCCTCTACGATAGAAACAACTATCGCTAAGCATATAGCTTAGTGGTGCAAAACTATAGTTTCGGAGCCATCCGATTCACAAAACAAACTTTCTCAAGTCATGGGCAACATAATTGAATATAATTAATAAATCAAGTAAACAATATATAAAGAGTATCAAGTTCGATATTTAAAGACCCAAATGTCAAGAACGTTCATAGCATCATTTTCCAAAAGATTCAACAACAAGGCTCACCCAATATGTACATCATGTCCTCACACCAAGCACAAGTAAATATCAAGAAGGGTCGACGCCCTATACCAAGAAGGGTCAAAGCCCAATAATCAAGAGAATCAAGAACCATATTAAAAATGGCTTTCTAATTCGTACTTAAAATGGACAACATCCATACTTAAGACGAACTAAAAATCCAGAGTCAAGATGGAAAATGATCTGAATCAAGAGGCATGCCAAGAGTGACAAAGTCACAGCCACAAGAAGGACAAGGTCCCAACAAGAGTGCCAAGTGATCAAACAATCCGTACAAGTGGGCGAGTTACCAAGCATCTTTAACGTCTCAAAGGATACCAACACAACAATGCAAAGTGACAAGAGGCAACCAAGGTACCAAGATCCAATTTCAAATATACCAGAGGTTAAAAGAGTGCAAGTACAAGTTTATACACAAACCTCAGTGCTTTAGCAAAGAAACATTCCAACCAATGTATCAAGGTCCTCAACTTGTTCACGAGTATATACAACCTTTAAAATATAATTAAACAACTTCTTTAATCCCTAGCAGCTCAATAATATTGATGTAAAATAGGATCATCATCACAAGTAAAATTAGCCTGCACAAACACAACAATGCTCCCAAAACAGTGATTCTGGCCAACCTAGTACCTCATGTCGCAACTTAGATTTGAAACGGAAAATAGCAAAACTAGACTTTATGACCTTCATGAAATATGTAGATACATCTCTTAGGGTTGCAAACAAACAAGAATCACCGCAAAATGTATTTTGTACAACAAGATATAGTCAAAACACTAACAGCTGTTCATACAGAATTTGAAATTCCAAAATCTGGACAGAACTTGTCCCATGTTGCGTCCCATATTTCGAATCCATAACAGCTGAATCAGAGTTTGACATAAACATAAGAGTTGTAGGTCTACGAATTAAATTTCCAAATCATATTTACTCACTGTAAACTAAGTTCTAGAGCGAGAGATATGCATACAATACCAAACACTACCCAGCTCAGAAACAAATTTTGTCACTTACCAAAAAGAAGTGTGTGTTCTTGAATTCCAGCCAAAAGGGCCAAGTTTTTCTTGTGATTTTGAAGAACAATCTGCTAAGCTAAGGTTCTAATGTTCTTAGACTTGAGGAAAACGAAATTAATTATAGGAGGTGTGAAAATATATAGTTCAAAGGTGATACTTATCACCTGAACAAAAGTCACCAAAAGGGGCTGCCCAACAAAAAGTTGGCTGCCCAAAAAGCATACATATATACCTATATATATATATCCCTTACCTTCCTTTTAAAGTTATACATAATTCTAATTAGGATATTACCTAAACACCCCATCACAAATACTTAAATTACGATAAGAATTTATGCTAAGCAAGTTGGCAATTATCACAACACTTCAAGTTCCCAAAATGAGACTAAAACATATTCTAGTAATTAAGCAGCGGTAAATCAACATGTGACTCTTGGTTAGTATTTAGGGGTGTTACACAGTTAGTGTGTTGGAACGTAACACCCGATCCATTCAACAAGCCACAATCACAATCACAAGGTATATTCTCATAATTATACAATCAATTCATGATTTCATGGCATACAATTATTCAATCATCCTCATTTACAAATGATTTGATGAATAATGCAATATTCACATACATACACACATTATTATGAAGTAAGTACAAACATATATCAGACCAATATGAAATCACAACCATCACTACCTCGAACAAAGTTTGAATCCCCTAAGAAACTTGATTCTTCCCTTTCCGAATTCTTTCCGCTTGTTCTTGGTCTACAAACAATCAATATAATGCGAGGATCAATAAACAAGACCTAATTACCCAGATTATAATCAATAACATCAACCCTAGGTCAAACCCTTGATCTCCATACCCATATTAGGGCTTTTTCCATCATAAATCCCAAATCAAAACCCTCCTCCATTGATAATTACCCAAGAAACTAAGTTCTACAAATCGAAACACGATATCGGGGAGTAAAAACCTTACCTTTAACCTTAAGAATGGTGGAAAACTGTCAAGAAAACACATGGGGTCATCTCCTAGCTCTCAAAATCAAAAGTGCAAAATAAAATGTTTTTGGGGTTTAAATTGTGATTGTCCTGCCACAGTGGTCCTCACCCCACTGTAGCGGCTTGCACGAAAACAGAATGTCGAATTAAGAGTTCCAAACCCCCATTTCACAACACACCTTCATCCCATGACACTCAGAAAATATCTATTCATGCTAAGATCAGTTTCGGGAGTTATACTTGCCCAAATTTGACTTTGTAAAGTCGTACGAGTTCCTTAACGTCTTAGCTATACACTCATGTAATCAAATTCATTAATAGATCTCTCATTTGTTACCATATTTCCCTAGACCTCACTGACTCTGATTTCGTCCAAATCTTGACTAGGCTAGGAAATCTCAAGTTACTATGAAAAAATTTTCCGGCCCAAAAATTTTCCCCGTTGGCTTTTCTATAACGACGGGAAAAGGTCGTTACACTTTGCAACCAAACAACAAATTAAAGGCCACTTAAAAGTTATTCCGAAATTAATTCCTTTTTATCCTTCACACAAAACGACCCCTTAGGGCACTGGATTCTAAGCTTCTCTAAATATACCCCTCTCACCTAACCCAGTCAGAGCAGAATTACAAGCTCTGAGAAGGGGTCTTTTAATCATAGTGGAACACATGAATGTAACCCCCCTTGAAATCAATACCGACTCAACTAATATTATGCACATGATAAATAATAACAACTTGCTCTATGATAATTTGATTGTTGAGTGCATGTACTTAATGATGAAGTTAGAAATCATCAAGTTGTTCCATATGTTTTGAGAGCAAAATATAATTGCGGACACTTTATCAAAAGAAAGGAACAAAGATAGCATCTTTTGATGAACCTACCGTTTTGATAATTCCTTCCGTGTTTGTTCAATATGAGGTGAAAACAGACATTCTAGAAACTAGTAATGCTAGGATAACAAACAACCATATTAACATTTCTCAAGGTCAGGATATGGCCGAAACAATTACTAAAGAAAATAAGCTGAAATAGACTAAAATACCTTCAAAATAATTATTCTGACCATAAGCTGATATGTTAACGGGGAACTACTTTAACTCTCACTTATATAATAAGATTCTATAGATGTGTATTTACAGAGCCATTAAAATGGGCTTAGTCTATGAGACTAATTCAACCGATTTGTTATCGCAGTAGGGTTGAGATACGATTTTTCAAGCCCATTTAAAATTGTTAGGCTTATAAGTCCAATCCAAATAAGCAGTTGGCCCTTGAGACTTGACCGAGGCCGGGTGAGGATCGGCCCATGAGTCAAAAGTATTTGTTTAATTTGAATTAAAATAATTAAAGTTGTAAGGCCTTATTATACTTTAATTTACAAGTTTATTTTTTAAAGTTCCTTTACTTATTTATTTGTCAAAAAACCTATTATTATTTTGTTTAATATTTTTTTTCTAGAATTAGTGAAACAAATATCTGTTTGCCTCATTTGATTTTAAAATTTTCTCATTTTTCTGATGTTATATCTTTCAAATATGAGTTTGTAATGGGAAGCACCACTAATCATATGTATAATGTATGTTATGATTGTAATTATTAAGTACTTTTATATAAATTTGTTAGATATTGAAAAACTTAATATATATATTCAAAATTTTAAGTTTGGTTGTATTGTATTATATGAATATTATTAGATTTATGATATTTAGAGGAATTGAGACTTAACTTTAAGCTCAAAAATTTAGGAACATGAGATTTGACATATTAGTTGGCACCTAGAGTTATGAATTTAGTTATAAGTTAGAGTGAGTTGTGGGTCTAGGTTAGTCATATAGTAACATGGGTGTCTATGGACTCATTTTCTTACGAATTATGCATATTTTGATAGACTGGGAACGTTCGAAAGCCTTACAAAAGGGAAAAGCAAAATTTTGAGGATTTGTGACACGTCAGCATTCAAGTAATGTTAAGACCTTATACTTCGTTGAAGGACGTTTTTCTTATTAAAGATTAAAATGAGAATAGACAATGGGTAAGGGCGAAAGATGGGGGTCTTGTACCAATGGTGTGACCTCATTGGTACGAGTACCAATGTTATAAAAGGGAAAGTTTATTACTATAGAATGTTGATTGTAATCCGAGAATGCCAAAACATGTGTGCATTAGCTGATGTATTATTGACTTGAATTCTTTTGTGTGATTATATTTCTTTATTGAACCCATATATTTGTCATAGTTAAGGTGATTATATATCCTACTGATATTTGATTGATTGAGATACAACATCATCCCCTTTTATTGAAATCATATTGTGCACATGCATTGACATAAGATTGAGTATAAGTTGGGCATGTGGAGATCGTTCGCGCTAGGATTGTGAGATGTTAAGATTATAATTTGGGCATGTGGAGATCGTCTGTGCGGAAATTATTTGTTTTTATGATAGTGCATTGAGATCATCCGCACAAACGCGTGGAGATCGTCTGTGTCGGTATATGGACCTCACGAGTCCCCATGGGTTATGAACTCTCGATGTATTTTCGAGAAGCATCATGTATATACGGTTGAGAGAATACTTGTCATCTAAGGTATAGCATTTCATTGTGTCACGTTGCATTGCATCTCATTGCATCCTTCATTCTTGTTGATTATGTGTTTTATTGGTGGATGGATATTGTGTGATATTTGATTATCCATATTTTGGTGAAACCTGACTGGTAAGTATAACATAGACTTGTATAAGTAAAAAGATGATTTTCTTATATAAACTCCTGTCACTACTTCTTCGTTGTCAGTTGATCTATGAGATATACTGGTACACGTGGTTTCGTACTCATACTACAGTTACTGCACTCTTTGTGGTGCAAATTCGATTCCGCATACGAGCACATCTCGTGGAGCTTTTTGAGTTTGAGTTTGGAGTATCTTGGAGTTGTGGTGAGTTGTTTGGTTGTTCCGTGGCCCATACCTCCCTTTATCTTTTATTTATTCTGTAGTTTTAGTATTTAGACAAGATATCTCTTATGTTTAGACTTATCATTTTAGTTTCAGACTTTCACCATATTTAGAAGTTCTTGTACTTGTGACATATGTACAGTTTATCAAATATATAATCTCTTAATTAGATACATGTATATATTTTGTTAGATGCATGTAACCTACTTAGATACATAGTTTGACCACTCATAACATAGTATTCCTATAATATTAAGCACTCTTGATCATATCTCGAAAGTGTATATTTATCGCTTAAATTATAGGGGATTATATTTAATGAGAATAAATTTTGTACGATTAGAAATACTTCTTTTAATTGATAATTTTTTCTAATCCAAGTAGACTTTTTTTTCCCTCTCATTGTGTACGTAGTTACCATTCAACGGTTGACTTTAAAAGTTATTAATCATGATATATACGATAAAACCTTGGACTAATACACATTATTACAAACCTTTCTTAAATAGTACTAAAGAATTGTACAAATTTTATTTTTTATATTAGGTCAAATACTACTTAATTAATTTAAAAGTATTAAATATTATGATTATTTTATTAATCTCTAAATATTAAATATTAGAAATAATTATTTGCAAGAAATAATAAATAATATTTATGGTCCTCGTAAGTATTGGATTAGGATTACTAGTGATAATCGGTTTTGGGATAATATTATAAATACTAAATAGGTTTATGGGATATTAATCACCGTGCTCTACTGTTTACATTAAATAATTTGAGGTTTGTACTGTTTACATATAATCAATAGATGTATTTATTCTTCATATTTATTGATTGTATCTCTATTGTTACTTGAAACCAATGTTTTGTGTCCTAAGTTAGAAGTCTGAATACAAGTTCATCAACTTTTGCTCAAATAATGTATAAATACTAAGTTTAGCATCCAGTTATGAACGGTTGAATGTTGTTGGGTTGTTTCCTGTTGAGAAATTTGTTGTATGTTTCAATTTTCATATCTTTTGATTAATTTCAGATCAGTGAATAGTAACCGCGTCAAAATTATGAAAGTAGAGGACGATAATGAGGAGTCATTGAAGCAGCAGCTTCAAGATGAAATTATATATCAAATCTTGACATTGTTACCGCTATCATCTTTGTTCAAATTCAAATGTGTTTGCAAGCTATATTTGCACCCTCATTTCACCAAATTTCGTGATGAGTTACATAGTTTGCATTTGAATGATGTAAAAATTAATGTTGTAATGTTTAAAGTTCCATTCGCAACAATTCGTCGAAGTATTGAAGGTTTATGTCTGCAATAAAACAGTGTCCTCTTGTCCTTTGAGATACCGTATATATAGCCCAACATTTCACCAAATGCAAACAATCCCAGATCCGCAAAATCCTAGCATTTACATGGCGTTGGAGTTTGTTTCATCGTTTAACCAAGAAGCCGTCAAGTTAGTTTCTATTCATAAAAATGAGCATTATTCATTACGTTATGAGATTTTGGCTCTGAGGATTGGGATTTATCAAAATATCTACACTTGGCTAGCCGTTAAGATACCACCTAACTTGCAGAGACAGAACAGGAATATGGGAAAAAGGAAGAAGAGAATTGACGTCATGTTCAGAAAGGAGCTTGCTTATTGCCTTTGGTATATCGAAACAGGGGATTTTCGTGACGATGTTGATTTGGAAATTGATGTTTTGGACATGGTTAATGAGAAATACATTGGTCCTACTACTTTTCCTGCTGGTTAATGAGAAATACATTGTGTTAGTGAAAACTTACAAGATAACAAAAATACAAGATTACAATTGAAAATAAATATGAAGAAAATAAATCTCTTCAGGCTGAGGCGCGGATATCTCGCTCTCTTTAAGGAGATTCAAGCCCACTGCAGCAAATGTTTTCACCGGTCCAGCAGTAATCCTCTTTGACTTGTCCCCTCCAGGATACAACAGCCTTCACAAAAATATAACTCAACAACTCTGGACAAGAGTTGAGTTCAAAGCTCCACAAAGAAAAACACCTCCCTTCAACTAATAAGAACTCTCATATTTAATCTATCTCTTTCACTCTATATTTTTCTTATGTGTTATATCTCCCAAACCAAATGAAGACCACCACTATTTATACTAGAAGAAGTCTTCCTAGCAATGAATAGGAAGATGAATGGTGTAGTAAATAGTGAAGATAATTGTTTTAGGGGTTACATATGTTACATAGGTTACAAGGAATAATGGAGGAATAAAGAATGAGATAATGAGAGGGGTAACTAATGTCATCAATGGCTGATGAACATGCTGCCATGCTGCCAAGGTTCCAACGTTCACTGGAACGTTTCTGCCAGCATTATATGACCACAAAATCAATGGCCAAATGAAGGAGTAATTAGGCAACATTAAGACACCAAAATAATGAGCAAATTTAATATAAAAAATAATATTAAAATGCTCAATAACCAAAAATCCCCCACTCATTTTAATATTAACCAAGAGAGTCTATCAGCTGAAGGAAGACTACTATGCATAATGAAGGTGTGCTCTGCATTGAACCTTCACTTAGTGAAACAATAACTTTTACTCCAGAGTCGTAGTGGTCTCAGACTTGAACTATGACTGCTTAAGGGAAATAAAATATCACTGCTCACACATAATAATCAAGGTGTTGACATGAGCTTTAAAGCCAGCACGTTATGGCCATGTGCTATCCCGGTTTCATGAGTGCTTTTGAGAATAAGCCAAATTCTCATAGGAAGCGACCTACTTCCACACATCACATAGGTGAAATCTGTCGAGAGTGCTCCTGTAAGCTTAACACTCCACCCATACGGGCTACAAATATTCATTAAGAGTTTTATCAACTCAACCTTCACAAACTACAGGAAACAATGCACTCACATCATAGGGAGGGAATAAAAAGATAGTGCATTTTTTTTCACAACAAGTCATCATATGATTAGTTTTTCCCTTTGAACCTGGTTATAGGATCTCTAGTCCCCAGGTTGGGTTTCCTCATATATGACTCAAGGATTTATAGGCTTTAATCCCATCCCCCTCGATGTGCTTCAGACCTTTTCTCTTGTTAAAGCCTTAGTAAGAGGATCTGCAAGATTATCACAAGATTTGACATAATCAACATTAATGGTACCATTTGTCAAATACGATCTTACATTACTGTGTTTCCTCCTTATAGGTCTGGATTTACCGTTATAGTAACGGTTTTGAACTCTACCAATCGCAGCGGTGCTATCACAATGAATTAAAATAGGAGGAATTGGTTTTTCAAAATAAGGAATTTGAAACAATAAATCTCTTAACCAATTCGCTTCCTCACTAGCTGAAGCCAAAGCAATCAGTTCAGCCTCCATGGTAGAGTTAGCAATTATAGTTTGCTTTTTTGATCTCCAACAAATAGCACCACTACCTAAAGTAAAAACATAACCCGTGGTAGAACAGGAATCACCAGATAAAGTGTTCCAATCGCATCACAAAAGCCTTCAAGTACAGCGGGATATTTTTATAGAACAAACCACAATTTTTGTTCCAATTAAATATCTCATAACTCTTGTTATAGCATGCCAATGTTCATTACCACGGCTTGCTTGTAAACCTGCCAAGTACTCCTACCGCATATGCAATATCAGGCCTAGTGCAATCAGTCACATATCTCAAACTTCCGATTATGCTAGCATATTCTTTTTGATTTATTACATCATTTTCACTTTCAACAAAAAATAAGTGAACACTTGAATCAAAAGGAGTAGCAACATGCTTGCAATCAAGAAAGTTATATTTTTTCAAAATTTTCTCAACATAATGTGACTGGTCAAGGAAAATTCCATCACATGATCTTGTTATTTTTATTCCAAGAATAACATTTGCCTCACCAAGATCTTTCATATCAAAATGGCTTCTAAGAATATTCTTAACTTCATCAATAACATTCATGTTAGAGCCAAAGATCAACAAATCATCAACATATAGGCAAATAATCACATGTGAATTATTCCAAGACTTATGATATATGCACTTATCACACTCATTTGTTTTAAAACCATTTTCAATCATGTAAGAATCAAACTTTTCATGTCATTGCTTAGGTTCCTGTTTCAAGCCATATAGAGATTTATTAAGTTTACATACTTTGCTTTCTTGGCCTGCTTCAACAAAAGACTCGGGTTGATCCATATAAATTTCATCATTTAGGTCTCCATTTAAAAAAGCAGTTTTTACATCCATTTGATGAATTTGCAAATCAAAAATTGCAGTCATAGCAATTAAAAGTCTTATGGATGTAATTCTTGTTACCGGTGAAAAAGTATCAAAAAATTCTAGGCCTTCTAGTTGTTTAAAACCTTTTGCAACTAGTCTAGCCTTATATTTATCAATAGAACCATCCGGTTTCAACTTTTTTCTTAAGACCCATTTGCAACCAATTGTTTTACAACCCGGTGGTAAATCAACTAGTTTCCAAGTTTTATTAGAAATTAGTGATTCCATTTCATCAACCTCTTTCCAAAAAATAGAATCATGTGAAGATAATGCTTCTTTCAAAGTAAGAGGGTCATCTCCAACATTAAACACATAAAAATCAGGACCAAAATCTTTTTCTACTCTAGCTCTTTTACTTCTTCTTAACTCAAAATCATCAACATCTTTATTTTTCAAAGTAGAAGTAGAAGAACTAGGTAGTGATAAAATATTTTGTTCAATAATTTAAAAAAAAATATTTTTAGAATCAAAAGGAAATTTATTCTCATGAAAAATAGTATCACCCGATTCTATCACAATATTATCTTCAAGATTAAAAATCTATAGGCTGTACTATTTGAAGCATAACCAAGAAAAGCACAAGTAGTAACTTTTTTACCCAACTTTGTAACCTTGGGATCCATTAGCCTCACAAAGGCTAGACAACCCCAAACTCTTAGATATCCCAAACTTGGCTTGTAACCTTTCCACAATTCAAAAGGTGTCAATTTAGATTTTTATGAGGCACACGATTCAACACATAACAAGCGGTTAAGATAGCTTCACCCCAAAAATTTAAAGGTGCATGTGACTCAATAAGCATGGCATTAGTCAATTCAACCAAAGTTCTATTTTTCCTTTCCGCTACTCCATTAGATGAAGGAGAGTAAGGAGGAGTAGTTTCATGAATTATTCCCAATGATCTAACAAAAGAATTAAATTCATTTGATTCATATTCACGGCCTCTATCACTTCTAATTCTTTTTATTTTTCTTCCAAACTGATTTTCAACCTCATGGAGATAAGTTTTGAAATTTTCAAAAGCATCACTTTTATTTTTCATTAAGTAAATATATGTAAACTTAGAAAAATCATCAATGAAAGTGATAAAATATCTATTACCTCTACGAGTTAAAATTCCACCAAGTTCACAAATATCAGTATGAACTAATTCTAACAAATCAGTTTTTCTTTCAACTTGAAAATGAGGCCTTTTAGTGATCTTGGCTTTACTACAAGCCTCACACTTTTCAAAATTCTTTTTAATCATTGGGATTAATCCAAAACTACTCATGATTCCAACATAACGGTCATTAATATGACACAAACGAGCATGCCAAAAATTGGTAGAAGAAAGCATGTAAACAGAAGTAGAAGTTTTATTCATTTCAACATTCATTTTGAACATCCCATCACATGCATACCCCTTTCCCACAAAAATACCCTTCTTCACTATTACATATTGATCAGATTCAATAATTTGTTTAAAGCCTACTTTATTAAGAAGAAAACTAGACATCAAATTTTTCCTCATAGAAGGAGTATAAAGTACATCTTTCAATGTTAATACCCTTCCGAAGTAAAACACAATTCGACATCTCCGTTCCAAGCACTTGAGTTGTGTGGGAATCACCAAGCATAATGGTTTTGGGCTTCTCAAAATGAGTATATTTTTTAAACCAGTCTTTGTCATGCGAGACATGACGGTTTGCACCAGAATCAGCCCACCATCCATCAACACTCTCAACCATGTTTATGTCGGTAATCACCGCCACAAAAGGTTCTTCGGTAACGTTTGCTTGAGGGTTAGGACCACGTTTCCGGAATCTGCAAAATCGAGCAATATGCCCACTCTTGCCACAAACAAAGCACGGTCCTTTGTCTTGAACTTGTTGATTTTGTGCTTGACTATTTTCACCATTATTTTTCTTAGGAGGTCTACCATTATTTTTCTTGAACTTTTTCTTCTTAGGCTTCAAAGAAGTATTTTTGTGAGTTTCAGGAGTAGCATTATTTGAAGTAATTAAATTTACCTTCGTTGTGATGTTGTTCTCTTCTGTTTGTATAAGTGCATTTTGGCCTCTTGCCTCTTCTTCCATGCGGATTTTCATTATCAAGGTTTCAAGGGAGGTTTCCTTTTGTTTGTGGCGCATAGTTTTTTGAAATTCCTTCCAAGAAGGTGGAAGTTTATCTACTATGCCACAAACAATAAGGTTATCTCAATTTTAACCTCCTCGGACCTAAGCTCTCCAACAATCATTATAAAGTCTTGAGCTTGGTCTACCACTCGATTTATTGTCCACCATTTTGGAAACGAAAAAAATCTACTAGCCGCATATTTTTCGCTCCAGCCTCCTCGGTATCATACTTACTCTGCAATGATTTCCAAATTTTCTTTGCACTAGAGTAAGTTCTATCATAATAATCATAAAAATTATCAGATAGACAATTAAGAAGATAATACCGACACTTATAGGAGTCACCATCATACTTTTCCACTTTCTCATGATGAGAAATAAGTTCATCATCATCCATTGAGGTGTCATCAACTTTATTAGGATTCTTCTCAGTTAACACATACGAAACATTGAGAAGACTTAAGTAGAAAAGTACTTTACCCTTCCATCTCTTAAAATGGTTACCATTGAACCGAAATGGCTTGTTAAGGTCTCCCATCTTGACATTCGCGTTTTTTTCAATTGTAGCCATATTGAATCTCCTTAAAATTGTTAGTGAAAACTTACAAGATAACAAAAATACAAGATTACAATTGAAAATAAATATGAAGAAAATAAATCTCTTCAGGCTGAGGCGCGGATATCTCGCTCTCTTTAAGGAGATTCAAGCCCACTGCAGCAAATGTTTTCACCGGTCCAGCAGTAATCCTCTTTGACTTGTCCCCTCCAGGATACAACAGCCTTCACAAAAATATAACTCAACAACTCTGGATAAGAGTTGAGTTCAAAGCTCCACAAAGAAAAACACCTCCCTTCAACTAATAAGAACTCTCTTTTTTAACGAACTCTTTCACTCTATATTTTTCTTATGTGTTATATCTCCCAAACCAAATGAAGACCACCACTATTTATACTAGAAGAAGTCTTCCTAGCAATGAATAGGAAGATGAATGGTGTAGTAAATAGTGAAGATAAATGTTTTAGGGGTTACATACGTTACAAGAAATAATGGAGGAATAAAGAATGAGATAATGAGAGGGGTAACTAATGTCATCAATGGCTGATGAACATGCTGCCATGCTGCCAAGGTTCCAACGTTCACTGGAACGTTTCTGCCAGCATTATATGACCACAAAATCAATGGCCAAATGAAGGAGTAATTAGGCAACATTAAGACACCAAAATAATGAGCAAATTTAATATAAAAAATAATATTAAAATGCTCAATAACCAACACATTGGTCAAAGTTTAGCTTGAGACGCAATGACCTCTTTGATTGGAAGGGTATGCTTGCATTCGATCAACAAGTAAAAGATGTGCTTCATGTCTTGGTATTTGTTAGATTACAGAGAGTTGAAATGGCTTGAAAGCAAGCGGAATTCACATTTTATATACTGATTGTTTCATACTTTCGTTAGCATTTTTTATAATTGCTTCTTCACTCTTGTTTTGTAATCATAACTACAGTAAAAAAAAAAATACAAAAAGTTTTTGATGGATATTGCTTCAATTAATTTTAGTTTCTAACCATGAATTTAGAGATTAGGAGGAAGTGAAATAAGATGACTTAGCCAACTAGCACTGGATTGTTCACCTGTAATCCATATCGATGAGTATTAAAAAATTTAAAATAGATAAATATTAGTAGTTGTTACAAGTAGTTGTTTGTAACAATGCGTTTGATTCTATATTGAAATTTCTCATAAGCTTTTTTCCAACCATTTTCTCTTATGCTCCCCTTCTTTTTTTTCCTTTTATATGAATAATAATAAAATAACATTGTTGTGTTTTTCATGCTCTTCACATTTGATCCATGTCTTCCAATAATGACATGATTAAGCTATTCTTTGTGTTAACAATAATAATAGAAGTGTGGGCATACTAGGAGGCAGGAGTGATAAGATTAAGAATAAGTTATTCGGATTAATGTAGGAGTGGACTCCATGGTGGACAAGAAGATAGAAGAAAAATAGAGATAATTTGAACATGTGAAAAGGAGATGCACACACACTGTGAGGACGTGCAAGAGGTTGGGGAAGATAGGCAAAAAAAAAAGCATTTGACAGAGGTGATTAGGTAGATATCGTAACTTTAGATTGCCGGGTAGAAGGTTAATAGGCAGGCAATATTGTCTTACTTTTCAAGGATTTAGGCTTGTTGATGTATATCATTGTACTAGACACATTATTGTAGTTCTTGCTTTTAATATCTACCCCAAGAACCCACCCTCTCCCACCCTTTTAGAGTTTTAGTAGATTACGTATAAATATTCTTGAGATAATATTTTTTTGCTTACATATAATCAAACACTAGATTTTTGGACGGCAGGGGCACCAAGATCCCAAAAGTATATAACGGAGGGTATCTGCATACCATTTATAATAGTTTAGGGGTATTATTTCCTTTTTCCCTTATATATATATAGTTCTAGTACAATGAGATTTATAACATTTTTGTCTAGTTGCCCACAATTCATGAGCTTTGTTTAAAGTATATAAAAGAATCTAACTTGATAGAACCTTGTGCAGGTTAAAGGTAAAAATTCATATGATTTCAGCATAAATAACTTTAAGACCCGAGAGATATAAATAAAGTACATTATGAAATATATCAACACAATATATTGTGTTATATTATACAACAAAATATTACATGATCAACCATACATATGAAACTCAATGCAGTTTTATTCATACGAATTTTTTTAGCAAGGTTTAGAGTAGCAAGACTATTACTATTATAGATTTTGCCACTACGTACAATGGTTTTATAATATTACATGATGATTTGTTTTGAGGCAATTGGCTAATCGATCACTTATTCATGGCTTCACCGGAAGGATTGTATCCATCACTAGGGGATTTATATTTGTAATGTGGAGGGTTATATTTGCCACTAGGAGGTTTGTATTCGTCACTAGGAGGTTTATATTTGTCACTTGGAGGTTTGTATTCATCACTAGGGGGTTTATATTTGTCATATGGGAGGTTATGTTTGTCACCTGGAGATTTGTATTCGTCACTAGGGAATTTATATTTGTCATGTGGAGGGTTATATTTGTCATGTGAAAGATTATAGTTGTCACCTCGAGGTTTGTATTCGTCACTAGGAGGTTTATATTTGTCACCTGGAGGTTTGTATTCATCGCTAGGAGATTTATATTTGTCATGTGGGGGGTTATATTTGTCGCCAGAAGATTTATATTCATCACTAGATGGTTTGTATTCATCACTAGGAGGTTTATATTTGTCACCTGAAGGTTTGTATTTGTCACGACCCGATTTATCAAGTCATGATGACACCTACTATAACCCACCAGCAGGTAAGCCAACCCGTAACTCGGAACAACAAGTAATGGGTCTGAGGGTAGAAATCAAACAAAAGTAGGAAAATAACAATATAAACAGGCAGAACCAACCCAAAACATATATACAAATAAAGATCCCTCCCAGAACCTGGAAGTCACCAGTACAGAGCTACTACAAAATGAGTACAAGTCCCAAAACTGGACAACAGAGACTGGACTGTCTCGAAAGGAAAGAGACAAGTCTATATACGAGATGGAGCGAAATAGTACAAAATGCCGTGTGCTCACCCCCGTCTCAGGATAAGTCTACTCCAAGCTCGATCAACGCCGGCTACTAGTGCTCGAACCTGCATCACAAAATAGATGCGAGCGTAGCATGAGTACCAAAACAACAGTACCCCAGTAGGCATCATAGGCCGGCGAGCAAGATAAGCAAAAGTGAACTGAAATACAAATAAAGGGTCACATCAAGTGCAAAGAGTAGTAAATGGGGGTATGTACACGAGCGTACAGGCAACAAAGACAAGTAATCTAACTAACTCCGCCGGGCTCCCATAAACCCGACGGGTACGCTCGTGCACAATAAAAGAAACCACCTGCACGAACCCCCATAAGCCCGGCAGATAAAGTAAAATAATGGAGCTAGAAGGTCTATCACAATATTACCAATTTCTGGACTTTTAACTGAACCGTTCCCAATCATATTCCAGGATCTCATTACGTCCCGAACTTTAATCGGAATCTCTCCAACCTCCAAAACCTCAACCTACAGATAAGAATAATCAAGACTAACTGAAGCTTTAGTGAGGAATTGGGAATACACCACGTGCAAATTTGGACCACGGACTCGAACCGGGTACTATAGCTAATGAGTCACCCTATATGAATTTGGACCACGAACTCGAACCGGGTGCTGTAGCCAAAGGTCGGGCACGGGTGGGCTGGACCACGGACTCTAACCGGCATCAGAGCCAAAACCGGATCACGGGCCGGGGACCACGGACTCGAACGGGTGCGTAGCTAAGCCACGGACATAAGTAAGTTGGACCACGGACTCTAACCGGTGCGCGTAGCTAACGACGAGGGCATTATGGATACAAGGTCATAAGCCGAGTTACCAACTATCGACTTAAGTTACGCTATATCGATCTACAAGGAGCCGACCGTCCGAAACGGCGTCGGAAAAGTTCTCGCCCAACGATATCCGAAATCTCGCAAGTCTATGGCAACACTAGTCTAAGCCTAGACTAAGGCCAAACATACTTCAAATCAATATTATCATATACACCACAAGATGTGGATATTCAATAATATCAAGAGACATCTTTGTCATAATCCAACACTTTCCGAAATAAGGTCTAAGGCGGGAACTATAGAAATTTAGCATGCTCAACACCCGAACCCCTCCATACTCAAGCAAATCAATAAACAAATGCCTAAACATGCTCAATCTCACGAGAGAAAGCCATAGCCTACCTGAAAGCCGACCACGCGTGCTCCAACTCACGGTACCGGATTTTTTCCCCTCCGAACGGTCTCCGAACGCTTCCCTACTAACAAAAGGTTAATCACCTCGTCATTACAAATATATTGACACTAAAATTGTATTTTTCGGAGACGGACCCAAAATCGGGTCTAAAACGGGATTGTGGGGCCCACAATTAGAATCTCGAAATCGAATCCGTGGAAACGTCCCAAATACCTTACTAAACTAATACCCCAAAATTTTAGCACAAACAGATGCCTAAAACACAGCAAATCAGCCACAACAATTAAAATGGGCAGCCCCTTGATCACCAATTTCTGGAAAAACGAGACCCTTTCAACCCAAACAGATTATACCACGACGATCCTTGTGAAAAACTCTACAAGTTAGCCTCAAGAATGACTCAAAACGGACCTAAGATGATCAAGATCTCACATTTCAAAATTCAACAACAATTCAATCCGGAAATCATCCTAGCAGTGGCTAAATTTGATTCCTTACCTCAAACGAAGCCTCCCCTCGCGTTTCTGAGATCACCGCTAGATTCCCCACGAAATTCTCTTGAAGTTAGCCTCTTGAAGCACCTAATTTGGATTCAAAATGAAGGAGAAATCTGATGTTGAAGTTGAGGGAAAAAATTGGACGAACTCGTCCTAAAATCTGGAAATTTCCAGATTTCCATCCGCTGCCACGTGGCGTCGCGTGGCTCTGCCACGTCACCGCCGCGTCAAAATTCTACAACCCTCCAAACTTAAATTTCGATGTTCCGGACTCGTTCGGAATCGGAAAAATACAAATCATATATGGAATCTAATTGGAAACGATATTTTGGACTCAACAGTGAAGGAGGAATTTCCATTTGGAGATTGCTTCGATGAAAAGTGGGTCCCATACCCAGTATCGTTTGAGCCAGATTCCACAACTGCCATCTAAAGCCTCGGGAAGTGAACAAAGGGTCGTTCTAGACCAAAATCAATCTTCCGAAGCTAACCTAGTTGTCAGAATTTTCATCTGAGTACGACTCCCAAGAAGGTTGACCAAAGTCAACTTTTCAAGTTATAAAAATCTCCAAAACAGGGAAACGGGCCTAAAACCCAAACGAACGACCAGGCGACCGAACAGTCAGTGCCAGCAAGTCATAAATGACTTGGGGTCGCTACAGAAATGCTCTATACGAGGGAAAGAATTCTTTAATTTAAAAATGACCTGAAGGGTCATTACAGTATTCGTCACTAGGAGGTTTATATTTGTCACCTGGAGGTTTGTATTCGTCACTAGGAGATTTATATTTTTCATGTGGGGGGTTATATTTGTTGCCTTGAGATTTGTATTCATTACTAGGGGGTTTATATTTGTCATGTGAAGGGTTATATTTGTCACTTGGAGGTTTGTATTCGTCACTAGGAGGTTTATATTTGTCATGTGGAGGGTTATGTTTGTCACCTGGAGGTTTGTATTCGTCACTAGGAGATTTATATTTGTCATGTGGGGGGTTATATTTGTCACCTGGAGGTTTGTATTCATCATTAGGGGGTTTAAATTTGTCATGTGCATCTGGAGGTTTATACTCATCACTAGGGGATTCATATTTGCCATTTTGGGGGTTATAATCACCGCTTGGAGGGTTATATTCACCACACCGAGGTTTATATTTGTCATGTGGGGGATTGTATTCGCCATTTGGAGAGTTGTATTCACTATGTGGGGGTTTATTTCCACCACTTGGAGGCTTATATCCATTGTTATATTCACCACCAAGAGATTTATATCTATTGTTATAATCGTCATGTGAGGGTTTATATCCACTACCTTGGGAATTATATCCACCATGTGGAGGATAATATCCGCCACCAGAAAATTTATATCCATTGTTATATTCCTTATGTTCATCTCCAGGATATTCGTCAATGTCATTATATCCATCATCGTGTACATCATCCGATTTCATTGCTACAAATATCAAATGTGAAATTTAAAAACTAGCATAACATTGAATAAATGTCAAATTATTAGATAAGAAATCCAATATTTCAAATAGATAATTAATAAAAGGAAAAAAACAATAAACTTACAGGTCTCAGCCAACACCCTAGCTACAACCTCAGAGCTTATTATTGCAAAAATAACCAAAAAAATGCCAAGAAACAAAAAATGCCTTGGAACCCATCATTTTTTTCCTTTTTCAAAACTTAGTTATCTTAATGAAAGGATGAAGAAATTGATACAACATTGGGTTATATTTATACTAAAAGAATTCAATGTATTAGAAATTGATAAACGGTCACTTATCACTTATCTTGCCCAATCACCACGCATCGATTATATTTCCTTTGTTTCAATTTATTTGTATTATATTTTTAGTTTGTTTTAAAAAGAAGGTAGTATAGGCCCACAATATTTATCTGCATTTGTGATGTACACTAAATAAAATAATTGCTTATACTTAAAAAATAAATAAGCATATATTATCAAAATATTTTCTTGTGATAGGAAGTGAATCTCATACAAAAGATGAAATATTTAAATAAAAAATATAATTCGAATACTTCACTAAAATCTCTAAGAGTAATACATAACTAAAAATTATTATTGTATCTATCATAATGTAAATTTTGCACATTTTTTTACGTAATTTGTTTTTCTTAAACTTTTTTTTGGGGGGAAATTTGAATAAACACAAACTACTAATAAAAGAGCTTCTTAAATCTTACTTAAACATAAACTGCTATAAGCCTATAACTATACAAAGAAATTTTTGAAAACACGTTTTAAAATACGTAAATTTTAAAAGTTTTCCCAAGTGGGTTCTAATTGCTCAATCAATTTTTATTGCGTTAGTTTTCTACTTCATATATATGAAGTAATCATTTTTGGTGGTAGGTGATCGATAAGTACCTGCTATTTTTAATTATATGTTTTCAAGCTTGAAATATTTGAGAAAAAAATTACTTTTGATAGGGAACACTATAATCCTTAAGTAGACCATTTATGTTGGCTGTTAGTGAGGTTAAAGTAGAGTTGAGACGTCGGATTTTTCTTGAATCTAATATTTTCGATGTGAAACATAAATTTTATAAATAAAAATTTATTCAAATTGCAACAAATGATATATATATATATATATATATATATATATATATATCTAAATTCATAACTTTAAAACTATTTAATAACCACTGCGCTGTACTGTTTATATATTATATAATTTCAGGTTTGTAATTTTTTTTGGATGTATTTATTTTAATTTGAACGGAACCCATATATGTATACACACGTTGTTCTAATTTATACAGATACTTTGATTTTTAATCTCTTAATACTTTATGTGTTCGAATTTGGTTTCTCTTTTGATGAAAAGGGTAAAGGATTTTATTCTTCTCTCTATTGTTACTTTGAAAACAATACTTATGTTAGTACTCTGACATTTTAATATTAATAAAAATATATTATATACCTAGACACAATGTGCAACAATTTTTGTCCTTTGGTGGGCATTAGTATGCCCTTCATTACTCTCACTTACGTAGCCTCATAATGTTGGCTCATTATGTTGCATTTTCAAAAAATAAAATAAAATGTCCTAGTTAGTAGGGATGTTATATATCTTGAGAATAAGTATAAGAGGCGGTTTGACCTTTCCTCATAATACAACTCAAGGATAAATAATTTGTGAAACTGTCTCCTCTCTTAAGCTTGAGAATCCCTGTTATGTTTCCAACCTAAACTTACCTTTAGAGCTTCCCGAGCTCTAGGCTCGACCACGTTCACTCTTCCATTTTCAGCTAGTCTATTCTGCACCCCCTAGCAGCATTCATCCGTCTGAACATTGGAACGGTAACGAAGAAAATGCACCTCTAAAAACAAGTAAATTAACTAACAAAAAAGTTTGCTTTGTGTATCTGAGTCTAATGGACCACAATTGGCTTTTGTCTAGTTGACAAGAGCCTTTTGCACCATTAGGCAAATACTAAAGAGAGTTGAAAACTTGGCTATTTTGACTATTGTTTGTCAATTTTGCTAGATGATCCGCAACCATATTAGGCTTCCTTAGGCAGTGACTAGCTTTAACATTAGCTTGCTTCATCATTTGCTGAATCTTCCTAAAAGAATTCGATGACATATTCAGTAATATCTTATTTTATGATATCCTATATATATTAACAATTATGGAAGAAAGTGCCATAATCCGCCCAACATTTTTGCTCGACCTGTTTGCCTCTGTTTCCTGTAGAATTTAACGGAGTATCAACATATGTTGGATTCTTACACTTTGTTTGCATGGTTGTTACATATTGTTTTATAATGTGTCATATTGTATTCTATTGTGTTGTATTGTATCCTACCGTATTGTTTTAATGAATATAGTGTTTGTATATATTGTATTCATGTTATCCGTCGTTACATAATGTCACACATCCATAATTTGAATGATAAACCTACAAAAAAAGTAGGGTACGGAGTAGAGTGTTAAATTAGGTCTTAAGCCTAACTCACACCCCAAAAGCTAGCTCAAAGGGAGAAGGATTGCCCAAGCCTTATAAGGAGTCCACCCATCTCATTAACCATCAATGTGGAACTTTTTGCTTTTTAACACCCCACCTCACGCCCAGCGCGTAGCATCTGGTGCGTGGGTAATTTTGTGTAATTTTGATTTTTTTGGGTCCCAACATTGGATGAGATGGGCGGACTCCTTATAAGGCTTGGACAATCCTCCTCCCTTTCAGCTAGCTTTTGGGGTGTGAGTTAAGACTAATTTAACATGGTATCAGAGCAGACAGAGGTCCTGAGATCAAATCTCACCGCCACCCAAAAATCAAAAAGAGTTTCCACGTGTTTGGCCCATGAAAAAAATTAGTCCCGCACGTGAGGGGGCGTGTTGAGAATTTAAATAAAATAATAAAAGTATGCTCTCTCTAACAACTTAAGCTTTTAGATGAGATGATCACACACTTCAATATCTATGAAAAGATAAAATAAAAGATGAAATATGATTATTAAATGATAAATAAAGACAAAATAAGAATAAAGTAGTATGGTAACAATGCGACGTTACATAAAATGTATCGTCGTGACCTAACGGTGATTCAAACGATAAGATACAATAGAATTTAAGTAACAATCAAAACAAACATTGTATTTAAACTAACAAACAATATACAACGGATAACGACCATCCAAACAAGGTGTTAGGATCAATTTCAATTTATGCCCATTCTCTTTCACAATTTTTTTTTTCATTTTCACGGGCCTTAGTTCCAAGTATGAAAATGGAACGACAAACCTGGTAGCAAGGGCAGATCTAGATGCAGCTAGGGGTTGGGGTTCACTCAAACTCTCTTCGTCGAAAAATCACACTATATAAATAAGGTTAAATTTTGATTTTATGAATATAAGGGAGTTCAAGAATTGGCCCTATGTCATGGGTTTGAGTTCCACGCGTACACTTCTTCTCCTTTTTCATTATCTTACTCTTTTATGCCATTTTTCTTTCTAATTTGTCTTTGTTTAAATTTATTAGACACATTTTTATTTTAATGTAACTCTTTTTTCATGAACCAACTTAAATAAACTCCTTAAAATGATGAATTATATTAAACTTGAATTTGAGAAAGATTTTTTTTAAAAAAAAAAAGCTAAATAGATGTAATTGAATAAAGAAACTTAAAAATATCGTCAATATCCTTTTAACAATATCAATTTAATAAAATTCATGACTTACGGCTCATAAGTTTCCTCTGTGGTTCCATACTTAGCCCATTTTCTTAGAACCTTCATCCACGCCTTCCACCTATGGCTCGTCGAAGGAACGATGGCTCGTAGGTGGGCTCGTGTAATGACCCTTCAGGTCATTTTTAAATTAAAGAATTCTTTCCCTCGTATAGAGCATTCCTGTAGCGACCCCAAGTCATTTATGACTTGCTGGCACTGACCGTTCGGTCGCCTGGTCGTTCGTTTGGGTTTAGGCCCGTTTCCTGTTTTGGAGATTTTTATAACTTGAAAAGTTGACTTTGGTCAACCTTCTTGGGAGTCGTGCTCAGATGAAAATTCTGACAGCTAGGTTAGCTTTGGAAGATCGATTTTGGTCTAGAACGACCCTTCGTTCGCTTCCCGAGGCTTTAGATGACATTTGTGGAATCTGGCTCAAACGATACTGGGTGTGGGACCCACTTTTCATCGAAGCAATCTCCAAATGGAAATTCCGCCATCACCGTTGAGTCCGAAATATCGTTTCCAATTAGATTCCATATATGGTTTGTATTTTTCCAATTCCGAACGAGTCCGAAACATCGAAATTTAAGTTTGAAGGGTTATAGAACTTTGACACGGCGGTGACGTGGCAGAGCCACGTGACGCCACGTGGCAGCGGCTGGAATTCCAGATTTAAGAACAAGTCGTCCAAGTTTTTTTCCTCAACTTCAACCTCAAATTTCTCCTTTATTTTGAGTCCAAATTAGGTGCTTCAAGAGGCTAACTTCAAGAGAATTTCGTGGGGATCTAGGGGTGATCTCGGAAACGCGAGAGGAGGCTTCGTTTGAGGTAAGGAATCGAATTTAGCCACTGCTAGGATGACTTTCGGATTGAATTGTTATTGAATTTTGAAATGTGAGATCTTGCTCATCTTAGGTCCGTTTTTGAGTCATTCTTGAGGCTAACTTGTAGAGTTTTTCGCAAGGATCGTCGTGGTATAATCTGTTTGGGTTGAAAGGGTCTCGTTTTTCCAGAAATTGGTGATTAATGGGCTGCCCATTTTAATTATTGTGGCTGATTCTTTTGTGTTTTAGGTATCTGTTTGTGCTAAAATTTTGGAGTATTAGTTTAGTAAGGTATTTGGGACGTTTCCACGGATTCGATTTTGAGATTCCAATTGTGGGCCCCACAATCCCGTTTTAGACCCGATTTTGGGTCCGTCTCCGAAAAATACAATTTTAGTGTCAATATATTCGTAATGACGAGGTGATTAACCTTTTGTTAGTGGGGAAGTGTTCGGAGACCGTTCGGAGGGGAAAAGATTCGGTACCGTGAGTTGGAGCACGCGTGATCGGCTTTCAGGTAGGCTATGGTTTTCTCTCGTGAGATTGAGCATGTTTAGGCATTTGTTTATTGATTTGCTTGAGTATGGAGGGGTTTGGGTGTTGAGCATGTTAAATTTCTATAGTTGCTGCCTTAGACCTTATTTCGGGAAAGTGTTGGATTATGACAACATGTCTCTTGATATTATTGAATATTCATATCTTGTGGTGTATATGATAATATTGATTTGAAGTATGTTTGGCCTTAGTCTAGGCTTAGACTAGTGTTGCCATAGACTTGCGAGATTTCGGATGTCGTTGGGCGTAGAACTTTTTCCGACGCCGTTTCGGACGGTCGGCTCCTTGTAGGCGATATAGCGGACTTGAGTCGATAGTCGGTAACTCAACTTATGACCTTGTATCCATAATGCCCTGCTTTTCGTTAGCTACGGTACCCGGTTAGAGTCCGTGGTCCAAGCTTACTTATGTCCGGGCTTAGCTACGGTACCCGTTTGAGTCCGTGGTCCAGCTTACTCCGTGATCCGGTTTTGGCTATAGTACCCGGTTAGAGTCCGTGGTCCAGCCCACCCGTGCCCGACCTTTGGCTACGGCACCCGGTTCGAGTCCGTGGTCCGGCCCATATAGGTTGACTCCTTAGCTATAGTACCCGGTTCGAGTCCGTGGTCCGGCTTGCACGTGGTGTATTCCCGATTCCTCACTAAAGCTTCAGTTAGTCTTGATTATTCTTATACGTAGGTTGAGGTTTTGGAGGTTGGAGAGATTCGATTAAAGTCCGAAACGTAATGAGATCTGGAATATGATTGGGAACGGTTCGGTTAAAAGTCCAGGAAATTGGTAATATTGTGATAGACCTTCTAGTTCCATTATTTTACTTTATCTGTCGATGCATCTGCCGGGCTTATGGGGGTCCGTGCAGGTGGTTTCTTTTATTGTGCACGAGCGTACCCGTCGGGTTTATGGGAGCCCGGCGGAGTTAGTTAGATTACTTGTCTTTGTTGCCTGTACGCTCGTGTACATACCCCATTTACTACTCTTTGCACTTGATGTGACCCTTTATTTGCATTTCAGTTTACTTTTGCTTATCTTGCTCAGTCGGCCTATGATGCCTACTGGGTACCTGTTGTTTTGGTACTCATGCTACGCTCTGCATCTATTTTGTGATGCAGTCCGAGCACTAGTAGCCGGCGTTGATCGAGCTTGGAGTAGACTTATCCGGAGACGGGGGTGAGCACACGGCGTTTTGTACTATTTCGGTCTCCATACGTATATATAGACTTGTCTCTTTCCTTTCGAGACAGTCCGCATTATCGTTGTCTAGTTTTGGGACTTATACTCATTTTGTAGTAGCTCTGTTGGTGACTTCCGAGGTTACGGGAGGGATCTTTATTTGTATATATGTTTTGGGTTGGTTCCGCTTTGTTTATATTGTTATTTTCCTACTTTTGTTTGATTTCTACCCTCGGACCCATTACTTGTTGTTCCGGGTTACGGGTTGGCTTACCCGCCGGTGGGTTATAGTAGGTGCCATCATGACTTGATAAATCGGGTCGTGACAAATTGGTATCGAGAGCCCGGGTTCGTCGGTCTCACTTGTACGAGCTAATGTCTAGTAGAGTCCGCAGATCGGTACGGAGACGTCCGTTACTTATCTTCGGGAGGCTACGAGGATGTCTTTAGGAACGTGTCGCTTTTGTATCCTTTGTCGTGCATTGTGTGTCATATCGGTTTCGAAAATCTTACTTGTATCACTCTTTTATAGGGATGGCTCGCACGCGTGGTAGCGCCCCGGCTAGGGTAGAGGCCGACCTCGAGGTCGTGCCGAACTACAAACACCGGCCCGGGATCGAGAGCAAATTCCGGAGCCGGTGATAGAGCCACTAGTAGCTCAAAGATAGCGGCCAGCCGATGGGCCGAGACCAGCCGGCCACCGCCCTCGAGCTGTGGCGCTCCGGATATTCGGGCGATGCTCGTACGAGATACTAGCTACCATTAGGGGTATACGGCGGGCCCCGGCTCGGCCGTTTCGATCACCGCGAGCCGGCCTACACCGCCCGGTACAGGTTGTTCGGCGGCTAGCGGCACCGGTTGTTCGGCCTGACGATTTGGAGGGCGTCATGCCACTACGGGAGCAGAAGATGCTCGAGGTGTTCCTTAGACTATCACCGCCGAGGTTTTCTGGGGCAGTGGGGGAGGATGCCCACGAGTTTCTAGTTACTTGCCGCGAGCGGCTACAGACTTTGGGTTTAGTGGAGTCGAGAGGAGCAGACTTCACCGCGTACCAGTTAGACGGTCCCGGGTGGTGGCGTACATACTTAGAGACCGGGCCAGTGGGTCTCCACCGGTCACATGGACTGAGTTTTCGCAGGCTTTCTTGGCTCGATTTATTCCCGTGGAGCATCGAGATCGGCTCGGAGATCGGTTGCTCGGTTAGAGCGGGCTCCATGACGGTATCAGTATGAGGCCCGATTCCACGAGCTCTCAGGCATGCCGCCATGATATTACCTGCGAGGAGGAGAGGGTTCGTTGTTTTGTTCGGGGTTTGAGACTACGATTTGCGGATTGAGACTCGTCTTTAGTCTCAAGAGCCGCTCATTTCTGGATGTAGTGGACCATGCCCGTACTATCGAGCAGCTCCGTCGCGAGGCCCAAGGGGGCAGCGACAAGAGAGCTAGACATGAGGATAGCCATGATAGGCGCCGTTTCAGACCCCGAGAGTCTTATGATAGATATCAGCAGAGGTTTCAGTCGGGTCAGTCTAGTAGCCCCTTCCAGGCTTCTCTCCAGGCATCGGAGGGTGATCAGCACCGCCATATTGGATTTAGAGCCGGTCCTAGTCGGGCCGAGATAGTTCTGAGATGGGTTCTTCGGCGGGGTAGCCGACCTCCGGCTCTCGGTCGACAGGTCCCGGGGTGTTATGAGTGTGGGGAGTTAGATCATTGGGCCCGCGAGTGTCCCCATCGCCAGTTAGCCTTACCCGCTCCACGGGCAGCTAGGCATGCGCCGGCCACCTCCGGCTAGAGGCGAGAGGCCGGGGACGGGACCGTAGAGGTGGTCACGCAGTATACGGGGTGGTCCCAGGGAGCGGATTAGGGGGCGAGCGGAGTGCACGGGGTAGGGAGTCCGGGCCCACTTTTATGCGGCTCCGGCTAGAGCGAGATGCCGAGACCTCGGACGATGTGATCACGGGTACGGTGTTATTATGCCATCAGCCCGCATTCGCCTTATTTGATCCAGGCTCTACTTATTCCTATATATCATTTTATTGTGTTCCTCGATTGAGTATGATCCCGAGCTGTTGCGTGTTTCGACCCCGGTGGGTGAGTCCTTAGTAGTGGATCAGGTATTGCGATCTTGCTTAGTGACTATCCAGGGTTATGATACTAGAGTTGATCTTATTTTGCTAGATATGGTTGATTTTGATGTGATTCTGGGCATGGATTGGTTATCCCCTTACCATGCGGTCTTGGATTGTTACGCCAAGATCAATTACCTTAGTGATGCCCGGCATTCCGATGTGTTGTGGCAGGGTGCTTATAGTCACACACACCGACGGGGATCATCTCTTTTATGCGAGCTAGGCGGTTGGTTGCTTCGGGTGTTTAGCTTATTTAGCCTATGTACGAGATGTGAGTAGGGAGGGCCATTCGGTTGACTCGGTTCCGTGGTTAGAGAGTTTGCGAGATGTGTTCCCTAGACCTACCCCGGCCTACCTCCGGATCGTGATATTGATTTTGCCATAGATTTGGCCCGACACCCGTCCTATTTCTATTCCGCCACTAGGATGGCTCGCAGAGCTCGGGAGCTCGGTGCTCGATTAGAGGATCTCTTAGGTAAGGGGTTTATCCGTCCGAGTGTGTCGCCTTAGAGGGTGCCCCGGTCCTCTTCGTAAAGAAGAAGGACGGTACTATGCGATTGTGTATTGACTACGGGCGGTGAACAAGGTGACGGTGAAGAACCGATTACCCCATGCCTCGTATTGATGATTTATTTAATCGCGGGGTGCCGCCGTGTTTTCTAAGATTGATTTATCCGGGTACCATCACCCGAGGATTAGGGCACGGACATCCCTAAGACCGCATTTAGGATTCGTTATGGCCATTATGAGTTCTTGGTGATGTCGTTTGGGTTGACTAATGCCCCTGCCGCCTTCATGGATTTGATGACACGTGTGTTCAGGCCATACCTTGATTTATTTGTCATCGTCTTCATTGATGACATACTGGTATACTCGCGGAGCCGGGGGATCGGCGGCTTTATGCCAAGTTCTCAAAGTGCGAGTTTTGGCTTGAGTCTCAGCCTTCTTGGGGCACGTGGTGTCCAAGGAGGGTATTAGGGTTGATCCGGCAAGATTGAGGCTATTCGTGATTGGCACAGGCCACTTCGGTTCGAGATTCGGAGCTTCGTCGGACTAGCGAGCTATTACGTACGCTTTGTTGGGGGCTTTTCTTCTATTGCAGCCCCGTTGACTCGGTTGACTCGCCAGGATGCTCCGTTTGTGTGGTCAGAGGAGTGTGAGAGGAGCTTTTTGAGGCTTAAGGAGTTGCTTACCACCGCTCCTATATTGACTCTTCCAGTTGAGGGCGAGGGGTTTACTGTTTATTGTGACGCATCCGGCATTGGTTTGGGTTGTGTACTGATGCAGCAGGGCCGCGTTATTGCTTATGCGTCGAGGCAGCTTAAGATTCATGAGCGCAACTACCCCACCCATGACTTGGAGTTGGCGGCGGTAGTTTTCACGCTTAAGATTTGGAGACACTACTTGTATGGAGTTCGATGTGAGATCTATACCGATCATAGGAGTCTTCAAGTATATCATGAGCGAGAGGGACCTTAATTCGAGGCGTCGTTGGATTGAGCTCCCGAAGGACTATGACCCTCTATTCTCTATCATCAGGAGCAAGGCGAATGTAGTAGCGGACGCCTTGAGCCGGAAGAGCGTGAGTATGGGTAGTCTAGCCTTCTTATACGGTGAGGAGCGACCCTTAGCTTTGGACATTCAGTCCTTAGCTAATAGCATGGTTCGGTTGGATATCGCGAGATTCTAGACGCGTCTTGGCCTTTATGGGAGTTCAGTCTTCTTTGCTTGATAGGATCCGTGGTTGCCAGTTTGAGGATGATACCTTAGTGACCCTTAGAGATCGAGTGTTAGCGGGTGATGGTGGTCAGGCTACCTTAGATCTTGATGGAGTGTTGAAATTTGCCGGCCGCATACGTGTTCCGAGAGTTGGAGATTTGATACACATTTGGGTCATAGTGGATCGATTGACCAAGTCAGCACACTTCCTTCCTATTCATACTACTTTCAGTGCCGAGAGGTTGGCTTGTATCTACATTAGGGAGGTGGTCCGTCTTCATGGTGTGTTTGTTTCTATCATTTGGACCATCGGTTCACAGTTCACTTCCAGCTTTTGGAGGGCTTTTCGGGAGGAGTTGGGCACCGTGTCCACCTTAGCACAGACTTTTCACCCACGTAACGGATGGCCGGTCGGAGCGTACTATTCAGGTCCATGAGGATATGTTGCGGCCTGTGTTATGGATTTTGGAGGTCAGTGGGACCAATTCTTGCCTTTGGCGGAGTTTGCGTACAACAATAGCTACCACTCTAGTATTCCGAGATGGCCCCATTCGAGGCCTTATATGGTAGGCGTTGCCGCTCTCCGGTTGGTTGGTTCGAGCCTCTGAGCCTAGGCCGTGTGGTACAGATTTGCTTCAGGAGGCCCTAGATCGGGTGAGGGTGATTCGAGAATAGGCTCGGGGCGGCTCGGAGTAGGCACCGAGTTATGCGGATCGAGGCGTCGACCTTTGAGATCCTCTGTTGGTGATCGGGTATTCCTTCGTGTGTCGCCCATGAAGGGCGTGATGAGGTTTGGGAGGCGGGGCAAGCTTAGCCCCAGGTACATTGGGCCTTTTGAGATACTCCGGACAGTTGGGGAGGTTGCTTATGAGTTGGCCCTACCTCCAGCATTTTCGGCCATCCACCCAGTGTTTCATGTTTCGATCTTTGCGGCGATATGTTCTGATGAGTCCCATGTGCTCCCGGTATGATGCGGTCGAGTTGGATTATCGTTTGACATTTGTAGAGGAGCCGTTGCCATTCTAGCCGAGAGATGTGAAGAGATTGCGCTCGAGAGCCATTCACATTTGTTAAGGTCCGTTGGAGGCATCGTCCGGTCGAGGAGGCTACCTGGGAGACCGAGCGGGGAGATGCGGGCGTTTCCTGGCTTGTTTGAGCCTTCAGGTACTTCTTGATCCTTTCTTTCGCGGACGAAAGTCCTTTTTAGTAGTGGATATTGTAATAACCCTTCAGGTCATTTTTAAATTAAAGAATTCTTTCCCTCGTATAGAGCATTCCTATAGCGATCCCAAGTCATTTATGACTTCCGGCCTTGACCGTTCGGTCGCTTGGTGGATTCGTTTGGGTTTAGGCCCGTTTCCTGTTTTGGAGATTTTTATAACTTGAAAAGTTGACTTTGGTCAACCTTCTTGGGAGTCGTGCTCAGATGAAAATTCTGACAGCTAGGTTAGCTTTGGAAGATCGATTTTGGTCTAGAACGACCCTTCGTTTGCTTCCCGAGGCTTTAGATGACATTTGTGGAATCTGGCTCAAACGATTCTGGGTGTGGGACCCACTTTTCATCGAAGCAATCTCCAAATGGAAATTCCGCCTTCACCGTTGAGTCCGAAATATCGTTTCCAATTAGATTCCATATATGGTTTGTATTTTTCAATTCGAACGAGTCGAAACATCGAAATTTAAGTTTGAAGGGTTGTAGAACTTTGACGCGGCGGTGACGTGGCAGAGCCACGTGACGCCACGTGGCAGCGGCTGGAATTCCAGATTTAAGAACAAGTCGTCCAAGTTTTTTCCTCAACTTCAACATCAAATTTCTCCTTCATTTTGAGTCCAAATTAGGTGCTTCAAGAGGCTAACTTCAAGATAATTTCGTGGGGAATCTAGCGGTGATCTCGGAAACGAGAGGAGGCTTCGTTTGAGGTAAGGAATCGAATTTAGCCACTGCTAGGATGACTTTCGGATTGAATTGTTATTGAATTTTGAAATGTGAGATCTTGCTCATCTTAGGTCCGTTTTGAGTCATTCTTGAGGCTAACTTATAGAGTTTTCGCAAGGATCGTCGTGGTATAATCTGTTTGGGTTGAAAGGGTCTCGTTTTCCAGAAATTGGTGATTAATGGGCTGCCCATTTTAATTATTGTGGCTGATTTCTTGTGTTTTAGGTATGCATTTTGTGCTAAAATTTTGGAGTATTAGTTTAGTAAGGTATTTGGGACGTTTCCACGGATTCGATTTTGAGATTCCAATTGTGGGCCCCACAATCCCGTTTTAGACCCGATTTTGGGTCCGTCTCCGAAAAATACAATTTTAGTGTCAATATATTCGTAATGACGAGGTGATTAACCTTTTGTTAGTGGGGAAGTGTTCGGAGACCGTTCGGAGGGGAAAAGATTCGGTACCGTGAGTTGGAGCACGCGTGATCGGCTTTCAGGTAGGCTATGGTTTTTTCTCGTGAGATTGAGCATGTTTAGGCATTTGTTTATTGATTTGCTTGAGTATGGAGGGGTTTGGGTGTTGAGCATGTTAAATTTCTATAGTTCTGCCTTAGACCTTATTTCGGGAAAGTGTTGGATTATGACAACATGTCTCTTGATATTATTGAATATTCATATCTTGTGGTGTATATGATAATATTGATTTGAAGTATGTTTGGCCTTAGTCTAGGCTTAGACTAGTGTTGCCATAGACTTGCGAGATTTCGGATGTCGTTGGGCAGTAGAACTTTTTCCGACGCCGTTTCGGACGGTCAGCTCCTTGTAGGCGATATAGCGGACTTGAGTCGATAGTCGGTAACTCAACTTATGACCTTGTATCCATAATGCCTTGCTTTTACGGTAGCTACGTACCCGGTTAGAGTCCGTGGTCCACCTTACTTATGTCCGGCTTAGCTACAAGTGCCGGTTCGAGTCCGTGGTCCGGCTTACACGTGATCCGGTTTTGGCTATAGTACCCGGTTAGAGTCGTGGTCCAGCCCACCCGTGCCCGACTTTAGCTACAGCACCCGGTTCGAGTCCGTGGTCCGGCCCGTATAGGTTGACTCGCTTAGCTATAGTACCGGTTGAGTCCGTGGTCCGGCTTGCACGTGGTGTATTCCCGATTCCTCACTAAAGCTTGATTTAGTCTTGATTATTCTTATCTCGTAGGTTGAGGTTTTGGAGGTTGGAGAGATTACGATTAAAGTCCGAAACGTAATGAGATCTCGGAATATGATTGGGAACGGTTCGGTTAAAAGTCAGGAAATTGGTAATATTGTGATAGACCTTCTAGTTCCATTATTTTACTTTATCTCGCGATGCATCATAGGGCTTATGGGGGTCCGTGCGGTGGTTTCTTTTATTGTGCACGAGCGTACCCGTCGGGTTTATGGGAGCCGGCGGAGTTAGTTAGATTACTTGTCTTTGTTGCCGTACGCTCGTGTACATACCCCCATTTACTACTCTTTGCACTTGATGTGACCCTTTATTTGCATTTCGGTTTACTTTTGCTTATCTTGCTCGGTCGGCCTATGATGCCTACGGGTACATTGTTTTGGTACTCGTACTACGCTCTGCATCTATTTTGTGATGCAGTCCGAGCACTAGTAGCCGGCGTTGATCGAGCTTGGAGTAGACTTATCCGGAGACGGGGGTGAGCACACGGTGTTTTGTACTATTTCGGTCTCCATCTCGTATATATAGACTTGTCTCTTTCCTTTCGAGACAGTCCGGTATACATTGTCTAGTTTTGGGACTTATACTCATTTTGTAGTAGCTCTGTGCTTGGTGACTTCCGGGTTCGGGGGAGGGATCTTTATTTGTATATATGTTTTGGGTTGGTTCCTTTGTTTATATTGTTATTTTCCTACTTTTGTTTGATTTCTACCCTCAGACCCATTACTTGTTGTTCCGGGTTACGGGTTGGCTTACCTGCTGGTGGGTTATAGTAGGTGCCATCATGACTTGATAAATCGGGTCGTGACAGCTCGTATGCTGCCAATCAGGATCTTTCAACACCACTACTCCAAAACCTATGTCATGCAAAATTAGATCAAAGCACCATTATACCTAATAACAAAAAGCCTAAGACTCATGAAAAACTCCAAGTTTAATGCATCAAAAATACTTTAAACTCACGGTACATCAATGCTCAAATGTATAAAACATATTCTTTCTCTGGTTTGAGATAATTGCTCAAACAATCCTCTTAATAAAGCTAGGTAACTGCTTTGAAATATCTATGAGCACATAAACTCGTTTAGAAATCAAAGTTTCTCTTTTCTCAAAATAATATTCTCTTTCTTCATGTAAAATGAAACATTTCAGAAATACTTAGTTCCTTATACTCTTTCTCAAACTCCTCTCTACTTGCTCGAAAAACTCAGTTTAAAACACAAATGTTGGCTTTAAAAGATTCATAGGATTTATAACTCAAAATATGGTTCATGATGAAATATAGACATGAACGAATCAACTCAAGAATCTCAATAACATTATAGAAAAATCAATATGCAAAACTCAAGAACTCAAAACTCAACAATACTACTCATCTCAAGAATACTCAATTTATAGTGTTCACACTGAAATATAGACATGAACGAATCAAGTTAAGAATCTCAATGTATAACATATAGCAATTCAATAATTAGGAATATAATTTCAAAAAGAATCAGGAACTCAAGCACTCAAAATCAACTCATCTCAAGAACACGGGTTTGAACCCTATATTTACTTTTTACCGATTTGAAAGTATATGTAGGGTGTGACGATGAACTAGTACAACACTATGATAGACTTACATACTTGAAAGAACAAAGTCATGGAAGAATCTTAAATAAGAACTTGATTAGAAGCCTTGTAACCTTGCCTTAAAGGAGAACAATCAAGAAAACATTTCTTGAGATTCTTGAATTAGTTTCTTGAAACTCTATGGCCAAGAATTAGGATTATCATTAATGATTCATAATTGTATGAAGAAATTTGAGTTGGAAAGAATGAAATTCTTGGATAAGGACGTACCTCGAAGAAAAATCTTGAAAAAGATTGAAAGAATCTTGAATGGAGTCTTCTACTTTGTTTTCCTTAGGTTTTGCCTTAGGGTTTGAGAGAGAAGAGAATGGGGGATTAAGAGATGAAAATTTAATTGGTTTGGACCTTTAATTAGTCAAGAAATTTGTTAAGAGTTTTCTTAGAGGTAAAAAGACAAAAATGACCCTTTTAGTTGTTTTCTCATCTGTTAATTCATCACTGCACTGTATCATGTTAAAATAGTCATAACGTTTTACTTGAAACTCGGATTGACACAAAATTTATGGCGTCGGAAAGAAGATTCAAATACCTTTAATTTGATAGGGTATGGGCCACGCAATTCTTTATATTATAAGAGATGATCGTTTGAAGTTGACCCAAGTAGAATCTTACATCAAAACTTAATCGCTAAGGAAGCTTTCAACTCAACTTTGTGCTAGGGGATTATTGTGGCCTTAATTCATCTCCAAATTTATTCTCACACTAAAGAATGGATCTTTACACATATGATCAATTTAAGAATCACCTGATACGACCTTACATGTAAATGAAGAATTGTTTGAGTCTTAACTTAGAAATTATCGGGGTGTTACAACTTCAATATTGATGATTTAGACATATTTATGTATTTAAAAGTAATATGAAATATTATACAAATAAAAATGATACTCTAATTGGCATACTCAATCAGATCAAGTATCAATTCTATTTTTAAATAATTCTACTATTTCTAGAATAATTTTCATATTTTATAAATAATGTACTCAATTGAAAAAGTTTTCAAAAGTATAATCAATAAGAACTTAACTATGGTATAACATTTGTGATGTTATGTAACATACAATAACTTATATATATTTATTCTTGTCTTACGAATTATTATAAGAAATATTATACTGTCAAATTAAAAAAACAATTATCAAATTATAATTAAGTATTTATTACATGTAAATAAAGCAATGTTAATATATAAAGTGCAAAAATAGTTCTCTTAACTTTTAAAGTATGGTAGAATTCCAAAAAAAGTTGACACCTTGGTACCCATTAGTATAATAATTAAAAACTTTAGTACCTAATGATAAAGATACCTTAAGAAACAAAAAGTTAACCATTCAGAAATTTGTAATGTGTTATTTCCAGCAACTCATGCTTTGGGGATTAATAAAACAATCATGTCCTATCTAATATACTATATAGGTGAGGCCCACGCTTAGCACGGGCCCAACATTATATATTTTTAGGATATAGTTAATTTTATGTGTTTGGTTGTAGTGGTTAAGGATAAAACAAAGGAAAATGCATTAAGCTAAAATTGTTTTCTTGTATCCTTAAATGCTAGTAAGATATTGTATCAGACATCTTCTTTGACACTGAGGTGCATGTAGATGACAGAACTAACAATCTCAAGCCATATTTAACTATAGAATCAAGGAAATTAAATTACAAACCATCAAATAAGGAGAGAACTTTCAAAAATGATATATTTGCGGAAGATGCAACAAAACTAATATTCACAAATACAAATACATTATTATTGAAGTATGTCTAACAAAATACTTCATTTTTCAATGTAGAATGCATTTATGAAGATGTAGGCAATTCACATATCAAAACAAAAAAAAAAACCAAAAATATATAATAAAACTGTTGTGTATTACATTTTATATATCAAAACAAAATAACATAAAAATTAATAACAAAATTGCCCATCTAATACACAAATCTTCTAGTCCATTTGAGATCGTTAAAGCTCTTTAGTTAACCATCTTCATATTTCCTCAAAACATACACATGGTAAATTCATCTCAGTAATATGAAGCTTTAAAGGTTCACCAGATCTAGAAAAAGACTTGTGCCACTTGTGAACCCCATATAATGCCATTGTTTATAATATATAATATCAAAGTCTTCTCATACGGTCTTTTGTAGGGACCTATATAACAACTCACCTTTATAAGATCCAACTTTATTTAAGTATGTTCCTGGACCTCAGAGGTTATTATTTTCTAAGGACGTGACATTTTATACCTTACCTCTTAATATGAGCTACTCGCAAATGACATTAGCATCTTCTTTGTTCTCCTTTTCATTCTCTTCCCCTGGAACTCTAAAAAGCTCCTGAATATTTACAGTATTATTAATTATTTGGTCCATCTACGAAATGAGAGATTGAATTTAATATTAGAATCTCACCATGAAACCTTAGGGGAAAATCTTAAATTTTTAAATGTATATAAAATAAAATAAAAACTTTATACAAGTGAACTTCAACAAAACAAATTCAAAAGAGGAGGGAATACAAAAGAGTAAGCTAAAGAAGTAGGTGAACCTCACGAAATATCGGCGTATACACGAGAATGTAACACCCCATATCCTAATAGACCAAAATGCATATTTTGAGAAGTTGCGGAGTGCAACCCACGGTTGCATCCATGAACCGTAAGTCAGATCACGGCTCGTCTTTGGTGGTCCGTGGTTCACCACTGCAACCCCTCCCCAAACCCAGCTAAAAAAATTGGCTAAGTCTCGACCCACGGTCCATAGGTCAGACCATGGTCTGTGGTTTGTGTCCATGGATCAAGACTCAATTACCTAGCCCTGACAGGAACTACGGTCGACCAATACAGACCGTCATTCAATGCACGGTCCGTAGGTCTGACTGTAGATGAGGGTCAGCAGCCAGTTAGAGGAAAATTGTTGATTGGGTTAACTTCAAATGGTAATAACTCTTAGCACAAAATGAATTATATGTCTCATGACCTATGATATGATAGATAATTGAATCCTCTTTCCAACGCCACCAAGTTTGCTAAAATCCAACCTCCAAGTAAATACTTATGCTTGTTTTAGTGAAGACCCGCTGCAGAGACTTGACCGACGGACCCAAACGACGAATCGGTAGATCAAACGACGGACTGTCGTTCCTTCCGTGGTTGGGCTTCGCCAGAATTAAGTTAGGGTTGCTTTGGTCCTTTTCCTATTTTGTTGGATCCCTAAGCTACGTCGTTTAGACCCTAAATCATGAGGTTTTAGTTAGTTTAAGCCTAGGAACATAACTAGAACTTACCTAAGTTAAATCATTAATCAAAACATAGAAAAATTAGAACGCTAAGAGGAGAAAGAAGTCAACAACCCTAGTTAAAGAACACAACAAGTTTTCTTCAGTTCTAGCCCAGAAATCAAAGGATCTCTCTATGAAATTCGTCACCAGGTATGTCAGATTTCACTAGTGGGTTCCTTTCACCCATTAGGTCCATAGATTTCAGTCAGTTTCTTGATTCCCTTATTATGCCTAGATGTAGGGTTTCTTGAATGTTAGAATTGTTGGGTTCTTAGTTGTTAGAATGATCCAAATCAGATTAGTATGTTAATATTCAGTTTATTGCATGAATTCCAGAACCCTAGCTATGTATTTCTTTAGTTCTTGAATTACACATGTTAGGTAAGATATTTCAGTTATTCAGTTATACATGCATCAGTTATTAATGCATCAATATCAGTTTAATTGTTGCATACTCAGTTTGCATGTTCAATTCGAGCTATCTAGTAAATTACATAAATTCAGTCATAATGTGTTAGTTACTTAATCAATTGGGAGTATCATAATACCGAGTTGGACTAGGGTACATCATACCCAAATAGTTCCAGAACTACTAGCCACGTAGGTTGTAAGTCCCCTCTGTGGACATCATTTCAGTGATCACGCCAACATGCCTCTATACCTCTGGCAGGGTATATTGGGTCCTCTTGATGAGGTGTATACATCGAACTCCACATTTAACTCATGTGGTTTTATTATCGATTATTAGTAGCTCCCACAAATCAGTCAGATTCTATTGCATTGACCATTTATCAGTATATCCAGTATTCAGTTTCAGCATGTTATAAATTGGTCATTGCATTCAGTTATCTCAACATTCAGTATCTATATCCTGTTCATATTATATCATTGCTTATTTTCTTTGTTCAGTTATATGTTATTTCAGCTGTATTCTATCCTGCATACTCAGTTCAGCGAGAATCAGTGGTGAGTCCTTATTCTCCGAGGATAATAGTCATGAGTCTCTTTTCAGTATTATTTTTAGTCCTTTAGTTTCAGTTTTTCTAGACTTAGCTGGGGCCTGTCCCAACATTTCTAGTCAATTAGAGGCTATTTTCAGACATAGATAGAGTCAACTTAGTATTGAGTTAATATCTTCTTTGTATTAAACTCATCAGTTTTTCATGTCTCAGTTATAGTATATGGGTATTCCCCATCTTTTCATCTTATTTATGATTTAGCTTTCACATCAGTTATTATATTTATAATGCTCATGATCATGCTAGCAGGGTTTGCTTGGGATCACTTGTGGTCCTAAGTCCCGTGTCCGCGTCTCGGGGGTAGCTCGGGGGTGACAAACTTGGTATTAGAGCCTTAGGTTTAAGTGTCATAGGATGTCTGAAAAGCCGCACTAAGTAGAGTCCTTTTCATGGGTGTGAAGTGCACCACATATAATGAGGAGGAGGCTACAAAGTGTTTTAGGAAATCTTCATTTTCTTGTTACTCTTATCGCGCGTAAGGTATGATCTAAATTCCATTCTAACTTGACATTATACGTTTCAATGATCATGCCTCGTCGTAGAGCTAATGCCAGGAATGCGAATGCCAAGAACGCAAACACAGCTTCTCCAGTCCTTGATCAAGAAGTTTTGAATGTAGAGTTCAGGAATGTCATTCAAATGTTGGCTCAGAGTGTGGCCAACTAGAACAATCAGCGGGTCCAAGCTCCTGTGAATGCAAATGGTGGATCAGCAGCAGCGAGGGTCTATGACTTTGTTGGATGAATCCGCCTGAGTTCTTAGAATTGAAGACTGGTGAGGATCCCCAGAATTTCTTGGATGAGATCAAGAAGATTTTTGAAGTGATGTAGGTAACTGAAATGATCAGGTTGAGTTACATCTTACCAACTTAAGGATGTGGCTCATATCTGGTATACTCAGTGGAAGGAGAACAAGGTACGAGATGCAACTCCTATTACTTGGGATTATTTGTGAAACCTTTTCGGGACAGGTTTTACCCCATAGAGTTAAGAGAAGCAAGGGCCCAGGAATTTATGAACTTAAGGCGAGTAACATGACTACCCAAGAGTATGGGCTTACGTTTAACCAACTCTCCCGGTATGCTCCTCACATGGTTGTTGATTCCGGGGCTCGGATGAATAAGTTTACGTATGGAGTGTCAGACTTAGTGAAAATAAAGTGCAGGAATGTTATGTTATTAGGAGACATGTACATCTCTAGGCTCATGACTCATGCTCAGTAGGTTGAGGGTAATAAGCTTAGGGAACAAGCTAAGGAGACTAAGAAAGCAAGAACAGGTAACTGCGAGTATTCCCAACAGAAATTGAGTGGTGGAAATCTCTCGCAGTTTCAGCAGAAGTCTTCTACTCCAGCCCATTCATCAGCTAGTGTTCCATCCCCAAAGTTTCGTAATGATCAGAAAGGTAGGGCACAGGCTCTAAGTCTCAAGGTAGTGTTTCAGGCAGCAAAACTTACCCAACTTTCTCAAAATGTAGTAAGAACCATTCGGGTGAGTGCTTTACAGGTAAGGAAAGATGTTTTGGGTGTGGTTAGTCTAGTCATAGATTGAAGGATTGTCCTTCTAGACAGGGTCAAAGAGGAAGTAATGGTAGAGATCAGTCTACAACTTCAACAGCACCAGCAGGTCGCTCGACTCAGCAGGGTAACTCATCTGGTACAGGTGGCAGACAGCGCTAAAACATGTTTTATGCTCTTCAGGCTAGTCAAGATCAGGAAGATTCTCCTGATGTAGTCACTGGTATGTTACGAGTCTTTGTTCTTGATGTTTATGCATTGTTAGATCCAGGGGTTACTTTGTCTTTTGTAACTCCTTACATAATGATCCAATTCGTGTTAGCCCGAAACTCTTTCAAAACCCTTCTCGTCTCTACTCCCAGTCGGTGACCCAATTATAGCTAGACGGGTACACGAAATTGCCTGTCGCGAGTCTCTCTCGAAAGTTACCTCGGCGGATCTTGTAGAGTTAGAAATGGTAGACTTCAATGTCATTCTAGGCATGGATTGGTTACATTCCTGTTATGCCTCAGTTGATTGTAGAATTAGGATTATTCATTTTCAGTTTCGAGATGAACCAATCCTAGAATGGAAGGGTAGTAGCTTAGTGCATATGGGTTGATTCATTTTTTACCTTAAGGCCAGAAAAATGATCTTTAAGGGTTATCTCTATCATCTAGTTCGGGTTAAGGATTCTAGTTCCGAATCCCCAACTCTTAAGCGAGTCCTGTAGTCAATGAGTTTCTAAAAGTGTTTCCAGATGATTTTCCCGGAGTTCCTCCCGAAAGGGAAATTGACTTTGGGATTGACCTCTTTCCAGATACCCAGCCTATCTTTATTCCTCCTTACAGAATGGCTTCAGCTGAGCTTAAGGAATTGAAAAAGCAGTTGAAAGACCTTTTATATAAGGGCTTCATCAGACCTAGTATTTCGCCATGGAGTGCACCAGTGTTGTTCGTAAAGAAGAAAGATGGTTCTCTCAGAATGTGCATTAACTATAGGCAGTTGACCAAGGTCACAATCAAGAATAAGTATCCTATCCCTAGGATTGATGACTTATTTGACCAACTTCGAGTGCTAGTCATTTCTCAAAGATAAACCTCGATCAAGTTATCATCAGCTTAGAGTCAAAGATAGTGACATTCCGAAGACAGCCTTCAGAACTCGGTATGGTCATTACAAATTTGTAGTTATGTCATTTGGACTAACCAATGCTCCTGCAACTTTTATGGATTTGATGAACAGAGTGTTCAAGCAGTACTTAGACTTGTTCGTTATCGTCTTTATTGATGATATCCTCATTTACTCTAGGAATGAGGAAGAACATGCGAGTCATTTGAGAGTTGTTCTGCAAACTCTCAAAAATCACCAGTTATTTGCAAAATTTAACAAGTGCGAGTTTTGGTTAAATTTAGTAGCGTTCCTTGGGCATATTGTTCTTAGTAAAGGAATACGAATAGATTCCTAGAAGATAGAAGCAATGAAACAATGGCCCAAACCTACCTTTGCTACAGATATCAGAAGGTTGTTAGGTCTAGCTGGCTATTACAAATGGTTCGTGGAAGGATTTTCATCCATAGCCTCACCATTGACTATGTTGACTCAGAGGATGGTCAAGTTTCGATGGTCAGATGATTGTGAGAAAAGCTTCCACGTAACGAAAACTAGGTTGACTACGGCTCATGTCTTGACTCTACCCCGAGGGTTCGGATGGTTATGTGATCTATTGTGATGCATCCGGGTCGAGACTAGGTTGTGTATTGATGCGATGAGGTAAGGTTATAACTTATGCTTCTAGACAGCTTAAGGTACATGAGAAAATTATCGACCCATGACCTCGAGCTTGTAGCAAAGTGGTGTTTGCACTCAAGATTTGGAGACACTATTTGTATGGTGTTCATGTAGATGTGTTCACAGACCATAAGAGCCTCTAGTAGGTATTCACCCAGAAAGAGTTGAATCTTCGCTAGAGAAGGTGTCTTGAGTTCCTTAAAGATTATGATATGAGCATGCATTACCATCTAGGGTAAGGTGAATGCGTGCTTGATTATCTATGGGTAGTGTAGCACATGTTGAGGAAGAAAGAAAAGAGCTAGCAAAGGATGTTCACAGACTTACTCGGCTAAGAGTTCGTCTTATGAGCATATCAGATGGTGGTGTAATGGTTCAGAATAGGGCAACATCTTCTTTGGTAGTAGAGGTTAAGAAAAAGCAAGACAGTGATCCAATTTTGCTTGAACTTAAGGATGTAGTCCACAATCAGAGAGTGGAGGTTTTTCTCCAAGAGGGAGATGGTGTGGTTCGCTACCGGGGGTCGATTATGTGTTCCTAATATAAAGTAGTTGAGATAGTATATTCTTGCAGAGGCCCATACCTCTAGATATCATCCGGGCGCCACTAAGATGTACCGCGATCTACGGAAGTCTATTAGTGGAATGGTATGAAAAGAGATATAGCAAACTTTGTGGCTAAGTTCCCCATTGCCCGGCAAGTCAAGGTAGAGTATCGAAACTAGGAGGCATGACTCAAGAGATTGACATTCCTACTTGGAAGTGGGAAGTGATCAACATGGACTTCATCACGGGTTTTACCTCGTACTCGCAGACAACATAACTCCATTTGGGTGATTATTGATAGGGATACTATGTCTTCTCGCTTTTTGGCGGTCAAGACTACAGATTCGGTGAAGGATTACGTGAAGCTTTACATTAATGAGATTGTGAGGTTGCATGGGGTTCCTTTGTCTATCATCTCAGATAGAGGTCCTCAGTTTACCTCTCATTTCAAGAAGTCATTTCAGAAGGGTCTTGGTACTCAGGTTAACCTTAGCACACAACATTTCATCCATAGACGGATGGTCAGGCAGAGCGTACCATTCAAACCTTAAAGGACATGTTGAGAGCTTGTTTGATCGACTTCAAGGGTAGTTGGCACGATCACTTTCCTCTTATTGAGTTCACCTACAACAATAGTTACCATTCCAGCATTCAGATGGCCCCTTATGAGGCATTGTATGGGCGTAGATAGATCTCGTTGGTTGGTTTGAAGTAGGTGAAACAACCTTGATAGGGCCAGATTCGGTCCATTATGCTATGAAGAAAGTGCAACTCATTAGAGATAGACTTAAGACGGCCCGAGTCGCCGGAAGTTTTACGCGATGTAAGGACAAGGGAACTAGAGTTCCAAGTTGATGATTGGGTTTTCTTGAAAGTGTCACCCATGAAGGGGTAATGAGATTTGGCAAAAAAGGGAACCTCAATCCCAGATATGTAGGCCCTACCGAATCTTGAAAAGGATTGGTAAAGTGGCTTATAAGTTAGAGTTTCTAGTATTTAGCAACGGTGCATCCGGTCTTTCACATTTCACTTTTGAAGAAGTGTGTGGGTGATCCAAAGATCCGTAGTGCCATTAGAGACTGTGTGCTGTAAAAGATAGCCTTTCTTATGAGGATGTACCAAGTTGAGATTCTCGATCGTCGGGTTAGAAGGTTGAGAAATAAAGAAGTCGTAGTCGAGGTTTTGCAGAGGAGTCGGGCCGTAGAGGGAGCTACTTGGGAAGAAGAAGCAGCCATGAAGTCAAGTATCCTCACCTCTTTCCTTTCAATTTCATTCCGCCTTGAGGTAATAGCTCCTCTTCAATTTTCGATCATTCATGCGTAGATTCAGTCTTAGTATCATCTTTCTTTAGTTTGTACTTGCATTTTTAGTGTATTTGCATCTTCTTAGAACTCCGCCCGCCCGTAAATTCAGTCTTCGGTGTTTAGTGGTAGGGATTCCCGCCCTTTCCCTCTATCTTAGCTAGTTTAGTCTTTATTCGAGGATGAATGTTCTCGGGGAGATAATGTAACACTCCGTATCCTAGATAGACCAAAATGCAACTTTTTGAGAGTTCTGCCGGTGCAAAGCACGGTTGAATCCAAGGACCATAGGTCGATCACGGCCCGTGTTGGTGGTCCGCGGTTCACCACCGCAACCCCTTCCCAAACCCGGCTTAGAAAATCGGCTAAGTCTCGACCACCTGACGGACCCATGGTCCGTAGGTCGACCACGGCCTCGTGATCCGTGTTCGTGGATCAAGACTCATTTACCTAGACTCGACACGAACTACGATCTACCGGCATGGACCGTTGTTCAATGCATGGTCCGTAGGTCGACATAGATGAGGGTCAATAAAGGTTAGAGGAAAATTATTGATTGGGTCAACAAATGGTCATAAATCTTAGAACAAAATGAATTATATGTCCCATGATCTATGATATGATAGATAATTGAATCCTCTTTCCGACGCCACCAAGTTTGCTAAATCCAACCTCCGAGTAAAACACTATGCTCGATTTAGTAAAGACTCGCCGGATAGACTTGACCGATGGACCCACGACGGGTAGATCGAACGACGGACGTCGTTCCTTCCGTGGGATGGGCTTCGCGGGGTAAGTTAGGGTTGTTTTGGTCCTTTTCCTATTTCGTTTGACCCCTAAGCTACGTCATTTAGACCTTAAATTATGAGGTTTTAGTCAGTTTAAGCCTAGTAACATAACTAGAACTTACCTATGTTAAATCATTAATCAAAACTTAGAAAAATTAAAACGCTAAGAGGAGAAAAAAGTCAACAACCCTAGTTCAAGAACGCAGCAAGTTTTCTTGGAGTTCCGGCCAAAAAAATCAAAAGGATTTCTCCATGAAATTCGTCACCATGTATGT